>VZSE01008982.1:497344-569083 GCA_013398275.1 Promerops cafer
AATAGTTTCTGTTGGCAAAAATCATTTATATTTGTGGTTAGTTTCATTTTCATCTATTTAACACTGTTAAGGATTTAACAATGTTAATAACTTAGAAGTTCATTGATCTAGTTTAAAAGCAGGATCGTTTATTTAGGGGACTATTCTGTTAATGAAGTTGAAGCAAACTTGTTTTTTCTCACTACTTCCTGGTTACCAAAGTTAGATTAAACCCAAACTGGTAACTCAGTGCTTGTCTGAGAGATTTATCAATTATTATAATGATTTTGTCAGCTGCAAACAGCAGATTCTCAGGTCATTAACCCCATAAAGACATCATCTGAATAAATGGAGATGTCTTTGTTCAGGATCTTGCTAAATAGGTAACAGCACTAGTGTGGATTGCAGGCAAACATGCCAGAATGATAGGAGAACTCTGAACTCAATATTGACATGCAGAAGATTTTTTTCAGATTTCATCCATATTTAAATCTGGAATTTCATTCTTCTGAAGCACTTGTCACCAACACTGACCCGTAGAAAGAAAACTCAAAAATGAGAAACTAATCTTTTAACAATTTTTCTGAGGAATTCTCCCTTGGTATTTTCTACCAACAACACATTTGCAGCAATACCAACACCCACTACAGGTAAAATGGTCTAGGAAACTGCACACAAACACAGAGAGCAGCAGTGCAGAGGCACAGAGCATTTATGCGAAACACCATTTCAAGTTTTTACAAGGACCACAATATTTTTTGGTAAGTTCCGCAGAAGAGAATCACAGAAAAGTACAGGATGGAAGGTACCTTAAAGATCATCCAGTTCCAACCTCCTTGACATGGACAGGGACACCTTCCACTCAATCAGGTGCCTCAAAGCCCCATCCAGCCAGGCCTTGAACATTTCCAGAGATGGAGCGTCCACAGCTTCTCAGGGCAACTATACCAGATGCCTCACTGCTCTTTTAGTGAAGAATTTCTTCCTACTATCTAATCTAAATTTCTCCTCTTTCAATTAAAGCCATTCCCACTTGTCCAATCACTCCACACCCTCGTAAGAAGTCTCTTTCCAGCTCTCTTGTAAGCCCCCTTTAGGTACTGGAAGATGCTGTAAGGCCACCCTGGATCCTTCTCCAACTCTCTCATCCCATCTTCCTAGCAGAGGTACTTCAGCCCAACTCATCCTCATGACCTCCTCTAGACTCATTTTAACAGGTCCACATCCTAAGCTCTGGGGACCCCGGAGCTGGATGCAGCACTGCAGGTGGGATCTCACCAGAGCAGAGCAGAGAGGAAGAATCCCCTCCCTCATCTGCTGCTCACAGGGCTTTGGATGCAGCCCAGGACACCTCTGGTTTCAGGGCTGCGAGAGCACATTTTGGGATCATGTTGAGCTTCTCTTCCACCACACCCCAAGTCGTCGTCCTCAGGGCTGCTCCTGATCCATGCTCTCCCTGCATCGCCGCTCTCCTGTGTCGGGTCCTGGCGGGGCCGGCGGGCGCGGCTTTTTCCCTGCGCTCGGCTCCGGGGCGCCGGGCGGCTGCACGGTGTGCGGTACGAGCGGCGAGAGCGGGAGACAGGGAGGCACAGGCTGTCTCGGTGTAACACAGCGGGGTTTATTACCCCGTGGGTCAGGGACCAGAAAAGCCCAGATATCAGAGGGTCCGAGGGTTTTAAGGTCGAGGAGTCGGTGTGGCTGAGGGTCAGGGGTCCAGTAGTTTCAGGGCAAGGAGGAGGATCGGGGAGGGGATTACAGGTGCTCACCCAACAGGGGTGAGGGGGTAAGAATACATTAACTGGGAACCTATAGGGGTACAAACAAGAAAGAACCTTCAAGAACAAGGCAGGGAAGGCAGAAAGCCACTGTAACCAGGGGGCAGAGGAGGTTAAGTGGTAGTCTCCTCCCATGGCACCCACTCCGGGTTGCCGTGGGATACAACATCTGCCCAGCCTGTATTTGTGTCTGGGATTGTCCAAAACCACAGAGATCACCTTGCACTTGGTCCTGCTGAACTTCATGAGCTTTGCACAGCCCCACCTCTCCAATCTCTCATGGTCCCTCTGGATGCCATCCCATCCCTCCAGTGTGTGTCAACTGCACCACACAGCTGGGTCAGTGAACTTGCAGAGGGTGCACTCAGTACCACTGTCCATGTCACCAACAAAGATGTCAAATGCTGCTGGTCCCAGTACCAGCCCCCAAGGAATGCCACTCAACATTGATCACCACTTGGACACTTGAACCATCACCCACAACTCTGAGTGCAACCATCCAGCCAATTCTTTATCCACCGACTGGTCCATCCATCAAGTCCCTGTCTCTGCAGTTTAGAGGCAAGAGTTACACATGGGACAGTGTCAGATGCTTTGCACAAATCCACGTAGATGACATCACTCGCTTTTTCCCCTTATCTACCAACCCTGTAACCCTCTCAAAGGAGTTCACCAGTTTTGTCATGCACAACTTGTCCTTAGTGAAGCCACCTTAGCTGTCACCAATCAGACAACACGGATAAATATCCAACACATGCACTCTACATACAGCTCAGGGGAACCAAGATGATTGGAACAACCCTGTATCTATCCCACAAATCTTGACAAAGCATCTCTAACTTCTGAGCCCTCCTCTGAACACAAGAAATAGAAATAGGATTAGCACTTCAAAAATTTATTGGTGCAAAAAGACTTTGCTCTCCCACGCACAGGCATCTAAAACTCATGTCACTTACTGCAGACTACAGTATGCCAGGATAAGGCTCTTAGTTTGCCATGTTGAAGCTGTGTCACTTCATACAATGTAGGATAATTTATTAGATCTCAAAACCACAAGCCTGGTTCTAATACCAAGTGATAGCAAATTGCAGTGACTCGTTGTGGTTTAGGGCAGGTGCTTTTCAGAGATACCAAGAGTATCTATCATAATTCTGAACTGATGCACATCTCCCAGACTACTCCAATACAGTGAGATATTTTAGTTCATTTTGACTCTACAGAATCTTTAATGAACAACCTTTATCAAATATCCATCTATATGCAATAAAATGGAAATTTCTAGGAGAAGTTAAGCCCCCAAATATTGGGGTAAAAATATTCTTAAATATAAAGTACCTAGGATTTTATTCACTCTGGCAGAAGAGAGATTTATGGGAATAGAGATACTAATAGTTTGCTTTCTGTGGACCAGTCCTAGTAGAGATGCAGGAACTCACATGACATGTCTATTCTGCACAGCTGTTTTATTTTGCACCCTTGGATCTGCCTGGACATAAGTTCAGGCTTCCTTCCATAGCACACACCAGGCTTTATTCCAGTTCAATGTCTTTATGGGTATGAATCAAACAGCAGAGCATCTCTAGCCATTCAAAATATGGCAAGGGCTTTCCTACTAGCTATCCTAAATAATTTCAGTGTTTAGTCCTATAAAGAAAGTTGACACTAGACAAAGAAGCAGGAGTATCTTTCAGAAGGCAGTGTTTCCCTTTTTAATAGCCAGTTTGCTTTCCTTGCCCCTGAGCTCAAGTATCCACATCTCAACACTTAGAAGAAAAACATCCTGTTTGCAAACACTGACAATGGAGTAAGGGGTTCCTATATTTTCCCTTCCCATCTTTATGTTTCTGTATGCTTGTATATAGCTCTACTTAGTCATAAAGATGACTTAAGTCAGAGTTCCAAAGAGGTGCCTACATGATGTGCAGCCTTGCACTCACTGAAGGAATATTTTATGAAACTTTGAACAGCAGCAAAGAAACCCCTGCAAGTTATCCTGCACAGGCCTGTGAGAAAAACACTGATACTGTGTAGAAAAATAAACAATTATAATGGGTTTTCCTAGACAGAAGGAGGAAGGAATGGTGACTTTTTTCCTCCATGAACAGATAGTCTTGAAATTTCTAGTAGGAAGAAAAAGCCATTTCAAACAAATTAAAAAAATGCTAATCTGATTGTCATAACATTAACCTTAAAATTTTAAGCAGTACCAAAATAATAAAGTTCCACAGCCTCCTGAATGTTGCATAAATGCTTCCAGGCATCAATATTTTAGTGCAGGATAATACTTGGCAGTAAAGAAGTGTTAAGAATTCATAGTGGGCAAAGATATTAATGAAACAGTCTCTACCCCTCCAGAACAGACTGCATAATTTAGCAGTCAAGCTATAATTCTTTCAAGAATAACAAAGACTGAAACTTAAGAGGATGAGAAGAAAATTTACACAATTAGGTCCTTAATGGTGCATTTTAAGCTGCACTTCCAGCTACAATAATAAAGCTTCAAAGCCTGGCATCAGATTCAACTTCAAAATTTGTTTTTCCTTTTGACAGTCTAAAGAGGAGGATTCTGATGTCCCAAAAATATGGTTCAATTATTTGCTCTCAACATGCTATTTTGTGTGACCAGCACCACTTTCCTGCACATTTATTCCAACAAGAATCACTTCTACCTTAGAGCTCCTACAGAACAGATTCCAGAGCAGTAACAGTAGTGACTGGTAATAGTTTTAAATGTTGCATTAAAAATAGTTAAGATACTAGTGAAATATCTTTTATAAGAACTTAAATTTATCAAATATGAAAATTTGGCTTACCTTAGGGAATTGTTTTACTGGAATCAGAACTTTTTGTCCCAACTTCATATTCTTATTGATGACTACATCAATATACTTTTCTTCTTCCTTTCCTTCCCCTTTTTGGAATTTTTCAATTTCTGTTAAAGAGAAAAGTTATTTTTTCAGTTTAATGCAACAATCTAAAAGCTAAGAATCTTCAAATTCAGTATAAATAAATTTTACAGATAATACTGTATGGCATATATATGACATATTGTGTAATTAATACATGTAATTGGTTATACAAGGCCAATAGGGTAAAACATGTTTCCCTTTTTATATATTCATGTTTATACCAGCACCTTGAATTAGCATTGCAAACACTGTACTCGCTTAACACTTAGGATACATTTTTTTCATATGGCTCAAGTAGTGAAAACTATTCCTAGATACCTCTGAGCATGTTTAAATTAAAAAATAAAACATAGTTTAATATTCAACAATTTTATTCCTCTTCTATAAATGAAGTATCAGTTTTAAGGGTGGCTTTCTTCAGTGCACTTAGGAACAAATGTCAAGTTAATCTTTCAGAATTTCAGGAATATAATTGAGGCACATAGATCATACCCAAAAGATCTGAGATTAGTGTTATACCAACAATGACATTATTAGGAATGGGATTTACAAGTTCAAACCCTGGCTTGCATGACTCTATTTGTTCCACAGATACATACAAAACTGACTCTTGATTATACTTTTCTCCAAATACTGACTCTCTAGTGTGCTAATGAAAAACTGCAGATTTCATTTCACTGGAGAGGATTTGTGAGGAGAATACAGGGAGACAAAGTGAAGCACTTCTGGAGGTATTTGCTGGATTGGGTCCATCATGCTGGGGGCTGCAGCCTTAAACATGTCAGCACACACCAAAATCCAACCCATTTCAGAAGTGCCACAGCAGTTCTTCCATGGGAATATAGCACTTGTCCTCCACAAGCATCTCCATACATCTTGTTATTTTGTTACAAGAAACACCCTTCTACTCTACTCGACCACTAGAAATTAAGGACATTCATCAAGACCTTGAAGTTTCTTTAATGGGAATGTGATCTTAGGCCGAGAAGAGACTATAATAAAAACTTGAATGCAAAGAAACCAATCAAAAATATAGGAGAAACCAGCCTTTAGTACACTTTCAAAGAATCTTATTTGAAATCAGGTCCAATGAAAAACAGAATAAACCAAAAAATTTCTAACTATGGAAAAAAATCCATGCATTATTAGCACAGATTTTTTTAATGAATACCAGTCCATTCTGATTTAACACTACAGAAATTAAGATGCCAGCATCTTTTTTAATAACTGAAATTTATATTCCATGCAAGTTTTAACTTCACTAACACAAAACAGGAAATAAACAATTTATCCAAGTTACTGTTCAGTGGCTGAAAACTAAGAAAGTCAAACCAGCCTCAGACTATCTGAAGGCTTCTTGAAGGAAAAGAATTCCCCAGCTGTACTTTCAAACCTTCGTGTCAAGTGTCTATGAAGTTTTTGATTCCTATGGATTGTAGCAAAGTAAAAATTCTGGAGGAGCCCTATCAAAGCAACCTTGCTCCAGAATGTCCTTTGTTTCATCATGCTCAGTAAAAAAAAATCCTCCAGCACCATTATCCCACCAGCTAATAACTGAAGAACACTTCAATAGTCAGAATCCAGGTAAAAATGGAAATTTGGAAATGCCGCATTAGAGACCAAGGAATTACAGGCAACTGAACAGATGTAAAGTTCCATCAATTTAATGTGGAACTCATTTCCAGGTGAAATTAAGACTAAAATTCTATAGGGTATGATGTTCCCACTCAGAAATTAGGTGACTGCTATTTTAGAAGTCAAAGTTTCCAAATATCACATTCAGGTGTGAAAGCACAATACTGTCCCAGCATTCAGCTACAGATATACTTCTAAAACTCCTCCTTCCTCATATAACAAGGGCAATAGTGACAAAGCTCTTTGATTTCTCTTGAGAAACAAGCTTAGGTACTTAGAGGTTTCTTATATTTTACAAGCAAAACACAACACTAATTTTTAAGGCTGCTGTTGGTATTACACTATTATTATAAACACTCAAAGCTTAAATCTGACTAGAAATATGCTGTTGTTTAGCAATATTTCACACCACAAAATACTGATTATTAAAATTTTAATAAAAATACATCCATTTGTTATGACTGAAGAAAATGCAGTTGCAATAAAATTTGATATTACTTGATTTAGTATTGATTTTAAATGTTAGAATTAAAATTTTTTCAAAGTCAAAAAAGCACAGCTAAACTCCATTCAATATTAAATTCAATTAATGCATTTTGCTGTATTTTTTTGTGACAGAGCAGTGCACCAAGACCCCCAGGTAGTTCAATTGATCCCAACCTGATGCAAGACACGAGTTCTAAGTCACTGTAATTACTGTTACAGTAAAGGACTTTTTCCTGAATAATCTAAACTTACAAAATAAAGTACCTTCAACATCAAAGCCCACCAAGTTTTTATGAACTGGTAAAGCTAAAAATTTGTTTTCTCATGTTGAGTCATATGCTGTTATGCCCAAATGCACAGCATGGCACACACTGCAATCCCCCTGCCCACCTGAAAGTGAGAGCCACAAGTTTATGAATCAACAGAGGTTTAAGGAACTTCCTAGAAATTGCCAAGAAATATTACACCTGGAAATGAGACACCTCAGATGCACTTAAATTCACTTGAAGAGTTAAGCACAGAGTTCTACCTCAGGAACATTCTTCAGCTGAGCCAGCTGCATAAATTCCTTAAGAGACCAATACACTGCTAATTGTATTTCTTAAATACTTTAGCTTAGAAAAGTTATTTGAATTAGGTATTTGAAGGACTCGGTTGCAACAATATGACTAATGCTAAATATGCTCATAATATGGGACTACTTTGAGCTAATAAAAAACATAAAAAAGACCATTCTCTTCTTGCTCTAGTAGATACTGAACTTCAAGTTGCTAAAGTTATTATTAAAAGAAACACATTACTTACTCCAAAAATCAGGTTTTCCTACCCCAAGTATCTCCACACTTTATTGAACATTTTAAGCAAAAACTCTTGGTTCTTTTATTTGCATTGTTTAAACAACTTTCTTTTTGCTTGAGGAAGCTACTGAAACTCGTTAAGAGGCTGCAAATTAGCCCTCAGCAAAATGGATCACAATTTTCCCCATTTGTTTTAAAGTTACTTTTTTTTTTTGTTTTAAAATTACTTGACTAACAAACAGCCATAGCCCATTGCCAAAGCAGTACAAACTAAGATTAAGTCATTTTTTCCTGTTATGGTCTAATGCTAATCAAACTGATTTAAGACTTTCTGCCTCTTCATTGCTATTGTAAAAGACTTCAGTTTTGTATTAACAAAGTCCAGTGCACTGATCACATTTTATCTCAGATTTTACTTTTTTTGTTTCTTTGCACTTGAAATCTAAGATGAATGGGAAATGTGGCTAAGCATTAGAATTTTATCCATATCTGCACAGCTATTGTAATATCATTCACATACATCAAGCTTTAGATAATTAGGGAAAAATCATGCCAGATCACACAGGAAATCCAATCAGATTTTCAAGGTCAAGTGGATAGGAAGATTTGCCTTTTCTTAATCCTTAGATTACATTCTGCACTGCTTAGCTATATGAAGCAATGCCATTTCCTTGATCACAAACAGTGAACAAACATGTGATTAAAGCTTCCCATAATGCTAGAGATTAAAATCTCATGTTCTCAGACCAAGGATGCAGCTAATGCAACAGGAATTTAACTGCATGCAGTAATAACTGCATGGATTTTTTTCTTTACATTTAATCATAGCAGAGATCTAAGCAATGATTAGTCCTCAGTTAATTCACCACGTAACAGTAGATGCATCAGATAATGACGAAGTAGAATTGTTTCATATTAATTCAGTTAGAATTAATCTTCCTGGGGCAGAACTACATTCCAGGATTCCAGCTTCCTCAGCTAAGCCAATATAAATACTTGTGTTTAATGCTGAGCAAAGTGATGCCCTATTTGTCTGTAGTAAATCAATACAATAAATATAAGATTGAATGTCAACCTCAAAGTAAACAGAAATGTTTACTGCATTTGTCCTTAAGGCAGTATTTCCTTTACACAAGATCAGGAGAAACAGAAACCAGGTCAGTTTGCCTGCAAATCCTTAAGAAAGTTTCTACTATATTTCCAGAGATACAGATGTCTTACCAAACACCCCATTATATCCAAATAATTTTGTACAAACGTTTTCCTACTTTGGATGGAAGAACAAGTGAAAAATGCAAGGCTCATTCAAGGATATCCACATGATCATGGCTTAAGAGAACAGGGAATGGATGGAACTGCACTGCAATTGCACTACAAGTAGTTTCCACATTCATTTTGAAAATGAAAATATTCTAAGAATTACATTATCCTTTAAAATTACTCCTAAATCAAGTGGGTTTGAAAATTACTAACATTATACAATAGAAGCAATAGGTTTTGCTTTATTTGGGCAATTTTGTCGCCTTGTATCTAAAAAAAGGAAACATCAAAATTTAGACTGACTCAGTCAAGCATGTTATGCAACTACTGAAGCATAGCCCAATAGCAATAATATTTCTCAGTGAAGTCTCAAAACTTCACAGTTGACTTAGAAAAATCACACCCTCCTCAATTCAGAAAGCTCTTAAGTCAAAGTGAAGGCTAAGTATCTTGACATACTTCCCCTGTCCTTTTAGTTCTTGAAAACTCACTGCTTTTGACCATTGCTGGAGACAGACCACTGAGCTGGATGGCCATCTCCTCTGGCAGCATGATTCCTTTTGGTTTCACATCAGAAAAAAATCAAAGTGATGGTACTACAGAAAACAGACCTTGATTTATTAGTTTGCATTTTATGAAAACCCCCTGTAAGGAACACATTCAAGCTTTGGTAAGAGACAAGCTCCCAGAGGAAAAGGGGGAGTCCAAGTCAGTTGTTGCAAAATTTCAGAAAAAAAAAATAGGTTTTCCTTAATGGACAAAAATTGACAATATCAGCATTCCATACTGTTTATATGGAAAATTTCACTGTGGCAAACCCCATAATTTATCTCAGAAGACACATTTTCAGAATACTTAAAAACATATTACAACTTTCCCAACGAAGCCAAGTCATAGGAAGCCTGCTGTGCCGGATTAATTGCACACTTCTTCCAGGAGTTCCGTAAATCCAGAGTACAGTAACACAAGATGGTGAACCCAATTACAATTCTAAGTTTGATTAAACTGATGAGAGCTTAATCTCATTTTTATTGTTGTAGTAAAATGGTCTTGATTGTCCTTTAGATCATACATCTTTTACCCTGGACTCCTTTACTCCCTGTCCTACTAGGGGATGATTAAAAGTTCTTTGAATCAGCACCTCTCCAACCAGTATTTCTCATCTTTTGAGCTGAAAACAGTACTGCACAGCATGAACTTGAACTAGAATCACCACACCAAGGCTTTAATACATTTCAAAAGGCTTGCTTAAATAAACCCCACAGACTTCCTTACAACAGCCTCTAAAAGACCTACTACTCACTCCCTGTCCTCTTGATCAGCATGAAGCTGGACAACCTTCCCAATTTTTGCACTAAACAGAAGAGGCAACCTTAGCCTCTGACTTCTGAATATCTTAAAACACATCTAACATAGTTTAGTTTGCTTCAAAGCAGTTTCTCAGTGTAGACATTCACAAAAAATGCAGAATTTCCGGATTTCAACTGTATATAGCAGCCCAATTCCCCCAGAAAAACACACAATTAAGTTCAGCAACTAAACATTTCCTGATATGAGTAAATGCTTAGACAAATATCCCTTTTCCACCCTCCAAGATATTTCCGAAGCAAATACTAATTAGTGTCTTCATAAAAAAAAAAAAAAAAGGGAAAATTAGAGACCTAAGTAAAGTAAAGCAAACAAAAGTAGCCTCATAATATTTAAAATAAGGAAACTAAATATATGTGGAATGGCAACATTTAGACTCATCCTGAATGGGTCTAAAACACAAATAAAAAAATGCAACAGAATTTTCAATTTTTAATGCTGTTTCTCTATTACTGCAACCACCCCATTCTTTTAAGAGCCTCAGACAACCTCACCTATTCTCCTCAGCCAACATTTTAATCCTTTAAAAAGTATTTTAAAAATCTCAAGTTTTGCATCCATAATAGATCCTAATTCTGAACTGACACAGAAAGTAAAGCATTAAGAGCATGAATTGTGCATAAAACACCACACTAATTTGTTTCAACTAATGTGCATTATTACAATAGTTGAATTCCAAATAACTGTCTTTCATATGCCACCTTAATTTTGTAAAAGCAACTGACAATGAATCTAATTTCAATTTACAATAAAATAAGCAGTTCATGCTAGAATGATGTCTACAGAATTCAGAATCCTCAAATTAATAATAATATCCCTGTTGAAGGACTCAAACGAATCTTTATTTAAATTACATTCACAGGCATTATCAGTTCTATTTTACAGTCTAAGTACTACTATCTGCACTGATATGAAAATACATTTCAGTCACCAATATGACAAATATTTTGAATGGGCTTTTTTATTTAAGCAATTCAAAACTAAATGAACACCTATTACCTTCACATCAAAAATGACTACACTAAAATCTGTTTAGACTGATTAATATTAGCAGTAAGGTAGGAGGTACCACAGTAGGAACTGTCAAAATCATGTATAAGGTATTAATAGATGTTTAATCAGTGTTGCTCAGGAAGGAAACAAGATGCAGACATAGACTTCAGTCCCATATCCTCAACCTACTCCACTGAAAATTATTAATCTCATTGTGAAGATAACTTAAAACACTAAAATCAGCTGTATGTTTTACCTACTGTACCTACTGGATATTTACCTACTGCAGATCTTTCTTAAAGCATGAATATTTTTAAATTAGCAAGGTCAGGCATCCACTAACTACAAAAAGTCAACTCATTTGTTCTATAATTTAAAAATAAAAGCCAATATACAGAGCATCTTACACTACTTGCTGCATAGGACTCAGGCAAAATGAAGTTAATATTCTGTATCAAGAGTCCTTACAAGCAGCTGTTCCACCTTTTTCATTGAAGCATATGAACACAGCCAGGTAGCTCTTACACAAGATTTTGCTTGACCTTTTGGTGAGACATCAAGAAGGGTCTATAATCTTTCTTCCTTATCATGTACATAGTACTGCAGAGTACTACAAACTTTCTGTGACTCCTCTGACAACTTTCACAAGAAAACATGTAAGTCAGATCTCAACTGAAATATGGATACAACCTGCACCTCTCAATAAGAAAATATCACATTTTAAACTATTGCCAAGGTGAAGCAGCAGCCATAGCACATCCAGGTGTTGACCCTTAAAACAGATAGACTTGAGCACTATTACGACGACATTTTAAGGCACTGGCAAAGACTGCAGTCTAAAAATCTGCCAGCAGATTCAAACAAACCATATTTAATACTAGAAGATAGCTATGCTAACAAAACACATCCCTGTGTTTTGTATAATTGATAGTTACACAAATAAGTGTACAGCTGTTTACTTAGCATTATGCAAGATTTATGTAGCCATCAGCAAGACAAAGTAGTGTTATCTTCTACTTCTCTCAAAATCATTTTTAGGCAGCTAGAGCTTTGGCAGGAGCCTCCATCCCAATGACAGAAGGCCAGGGTAGAGCCTCACACTCTGGCAATCCTTAATTCAGTAATGTGTCACATCCCACTGATAAATACCAGTAAAACACAACTCACACCTTCTGTAAGTCACAATTTACTTGAAATCATCACTAAAGCAGAAGTTTCAGGAAACATGCACAAATACTGAGGGAGCTGGCTGCTGTCATCAACAGGCCCCTGTTTTGTAAGGTCATGGTCATTAGGGAATGTCACTGATGACTGAGGCAAAGCAGTCCCATCTTCAAGAGCAGGGAGGAGGATCTGGGGCAGCACAGCACGGTAAAACTCGCCTTGATCTCTTGGAAGGTGATGGAGTAAACAGCTCTTGAAAACCATTTCCAAGCATAGAAGGACAAGAAGAGAGCAGTTTGCACAAATTTATGGCAGGGAGGTCACACGTACTAAACAGCGCTATGAACAGTGTGAGACAAGAGCTGATGTGTCCACTCCCTCTGTAGTAGGGCTTTGGTAAGCCTCCCACACCCCATCCTCATGTGGACTGATGAGGCACAGGACAGAGACATGGACCATGAGGCTGACAGACAACTGACCTGCCTGGCTCAAAGGACTCTGTCAGGGGCACCGCAGCCAGGCCAGCCAGGGGCCAGACATCAGCAGTGAGCTCTGAGGGTCGATGATATTTAACATCTTCATCAATGACCTGGCTGATGGCACAGAGTGCAGTTTCAGCAGCTGTACACAGAACAGAAAACTGGGAGCAATCCAAACACCAGAGGGTTGTGAGGACACTCAGAAGTGCCTCAAAGAGGTGGAGGAATGGGCTGACAGCAGCCCTATGCAGTTCAAAGGCAAGTGCAAAGTCCTGTGCCTGTGCAGGAATAACCCCATGCAAGAGAATGGCCTGGAAACCAAACAGCCAGAAATCAGCTTTGCAGAAGGGGACCTGCAGCTCCAAAAAGCTGAACACCTGCCAGAAATGTGCACTTGCAAAGGCTACCAGCACCTGGGCTGCACCACAACAGTGCTGCCAGCACTTTGGTAGCTGTGATCCTTCCTCTCATGCAAGTTTTAGCAAGTGTCTTGATTTCTGCTGTTTTGCTGAAGAGTTTTGAATTATTTTTTGAAGGAAAGATTTGTTCCATCTTTGGTACTTTTAAAAAAATACTAGTTCTAATAAATTGTTCCCCCAGCCCAAGATTTATTTCTCATGAAATACTGGAACATAGAAAGCCATCATTTGTTACCTGAAAGCATGGTAGAAATTAATGTTATTCATTCATCATAGGAATGCTAAAACAGTCCAGAGAAACAGACATGGACAGATCCAGGGTACAGAAGTTCATTGTTCTCCCTTTCTATTGTGCATGGATGAAAACGTACGCAGCATGCAGCTCCTCCCACTGCTTCCCAGAATGCCACATTGTCCAAAGTGCATTTTCTGTCCAGCTGCCCATGTTTCACATAGAGTTAGGGAAAGGAACAGAGATAAAGCTATTGCAAGTATCTATAGTATTTTTAAACACTTATATTTAATTCTGTGAAATTCAGCGTTAGCACCAGACACTACTATGACTTAAACCCACTGATCCTACATAAGCTTTACCAACAAGTATAACCTCAATCTTACTACAGAATTGATAAAAAACATCTATATATTCTGCGGCATTGCACTGATCAAGTGAACTCAGAAAGTGAACACAAACACTGCTTAGAGCCACTAAAAGATGAACCATTGAAAACAGTATACCCTGGAGGAACCTTCATGTATAATCTCTTGTTTCAACCTACTGTTCATAATTTTCTCATCTTGCTGATTTTTAACACAAGCTTCCTGGTCCTTTGATGTAAATTTCTCAAAATCCTGAGACTTTCAGGTCTGAAACTTTGTTTACTAAAGCACAAACTATTGACGTGCAAGTAATCTGTGAGTAAGTAATCTTGTATAGAAAGAACATAAAACCACAAAACCAGGTGTATGTCATGGGTCATAAAATAGATGAGTTGTATATTTTACTCTGTAAAACAAACCAAAAAAAAATCACAAATTTTAAAAATGCTTTCATAATAGCTATAAAAAAGGAGCAACCTAAAGCATCCTATAGCATTTGTGCATTCTGATCCACAGATGTAGGAAACAAATCTGTGGACATTATCTGGCACCTGTAAAAGAAAAGGGACTAATTCCAACACACCATCCTGGATTAGGTTAACACAACCCTAATCCTCTAACCTCACAGCCAGGTTGGATGGGCTTTGAGCAAGCTGGTCCTGTGGAAGGTATCCCTGCCCAGGGCAGGAAGGACTGGAACTAGATGACCTTTAAGGTCCTTCCAATCCAAACCACTTCATGATTCCTTCAGAAGGCCATCACTTCCACTGCCAGCAGATAAAAGAGGCAAAGCACCACTTTTGACAAAATTATTGTAGGCAGTACTTTTATCTTTTGTCACCCATTACAGTCCTGGGCTGCAGTAATGTAACTTGGCAGGAAAAATGTACAAAGGCAGCTTGCACATCTACTCCCCTATGGGAAAGTGCATCTTAAAGAAATTTGTGTGGTAATTTTTGTATGAGCTTCAACATAAATTGGATGTTAAAAATTTCAAGCATCCAAGTCAAAAATTAACTAGCAGAGGGATAACATTAATTACAATCCCTTCCACATGCTCAATAGCAGACAAATCCAAATTATTTTCTGTGTATGAAGACACATATTACACAGAATTAATGCATATTGCTACCATGTTCAAATTTTTTTTCCAAATATTATGGTATTAAACTTATTCTCATGAAATTAATTGAACCACTTCACAGAATTGTAGAACAAGATCAGACTCCCCTAGAAGTGTTATAAAACTTGAAAGTCCATCTTAAGGACTCAATCCAGCTGCAAATCATAAGGAAAGCACCAAACATCTTTCAACAGACCAGCTTCTGCAGGAAAGCAGCCACATCTACAGCTGCAATAAATCTCTGTCTCTAGGACCATGTGCCTGTCCATGCAGCACCTTCCCTGAGGAAGGTAATCTTCCAACTTCCATGGCATCTATGAAGAAAGCGTTTTTTTCTTAAACTAGTATTTCTAGCATTCACCTAATAGGACATTATTCATCTTTCCAAATTTAAGAAAAAATGAAACAGATCACGTTTTATACATGCATAAATATCTGAACTACCAACTTATGCCAGTAACCTCTTGCTGAAACACACCTTACAAAGCTAAAATATACTAGTTTTAGTAGCATTTATGGTATGGTTTTACTTGCCATAAGAAACAGCTCTGACTCAAAATCTTTCTTTAAAGAAAGTATTTTAATGTTTACCTTAAACAGAACTAAGCAGTTCCTTCTGAATAAGTTATATTTTGGGTTAGTAAATTTGTTAGTAAACAAAAAGCATCTTTCTTCAGTAGAAAGTATTTTTAAAGGTCCAAGTTTCTTTGCAACAGATATGGTTATGGTATAGCTGTAAGAATCAGGAAAACTGCATGTTCTCTGCAACTACTCAGCAATCAAGACATTGTAAATTCATTTGTCTTACTAGTTTGTTTTGAAGACAGTTTAAAATCAAATGCTTATCTAGAATTCTAAAATGTGGTGCCTGAGTTTTACTGCAGCCAAATTATGTCATGTAGTTATTTGATAAATTAACTTTAGACATGCTACTGTTTCAGTTTTAATCCAGCTAATTTCAAAATGCCAACTTTCACCAAACACAACTTTTTCCCAGTGATGAGTATGTGGGTTCTTAGGGGGTAATTCCTATATTCAAAAGTTTAAATAGCAGATTTCAGTACATTTCCACAGATTATACACTGAAAATTAAGTACTACAAAGTGTCACAGGCACAAGACAGCTGACACCTTTAAGCGCAGTGGAACAATTCACAGCCAGGGAAGTTCACCTACATTCAAGGTGAGACAGCAAAAACAAAACTGGTCATATTTTTAACAGTCGTGCTGGGAAGCTGCAGAAGCTGCTTCTAACCAGACACCTGCCCTGCCTGTCCCCCACCTGCCTTCATAGCCCCATATATTCAAGTTTCTGCTCCTTCATCACTTCTGTCTGCCAAGAAACAGTAAGAAAAGTGCCAACGCAAACTACCTGAGGTGCCATTACTTCTTGATTCAGTGATGCTTAAATTGCTTTTATACGGGAAAGAAAATGTTGATGCTCCATTTTCCAAAAGTACAGAATGAAGTTATCTTCTAGATGTGGCAGAGGACAAACGGAATGCATTTTAAAAAATACAGCTGCTTAAGACATTTAGAGTCTGGGTACCTAAAAGCTGAAGGACAGCTGAGACAGCAACAACCAATTAATAGGGTAGACTTTTCTATTGCTCCTTACTACTAGAGAGAAACAAAGCAAAAAAGTGCATTTGGGAAGCAACTCAAACAGTCACAAGGGATACCTGTGCACACATGAAGTCTTCCTAGAGAAAGGGTCGTGTGTTACTAAATTTCCAATCTCACTTTCCCGTCTGGATTCATTGACCTTAGAGCAAGTGCAGGAATGACATGTCCAGTCACATAACCAGAATAACCACCTAAAAAGGCTGGAATGTGTTATTTTGCATACACCCAAGAAACAAAGGTGCTTCACTGAACTGAAAAATCTGACTGTCCACTAATACATCTGAAAAGAACATTTAACCACAGGGAATATAAGCTCTTTCTCGTGCCAACAGGAGAGACACACTCGCAAATCCCTCTACCAAATCTGACATGTGGGTTTAAAAACTCAATCATCAGTGTGCCACAGAGCCAGAAAATACTAGAAATGCTACAATGAGTCTTCATTGATCATAAATGGAACTACATTCCCAGAGCCGCTCTTTTTGCAGGATCCCTTTCTAAAGCAAGACGCAACTAATTTAATAAATTACTACTCATACCTGCTATAAGTGTAACTTTAAAAATACGAACATAACATGAAATTATCAGAAAGAGCTGGGAATGAAGAAAAGCTTTTTTCACTGAATTCATACAGCTTTTACTTTACCCTTGCATAATAACCATGTATTGGCAGTACCCCTTGACAAGAAGCATGAAATTAACTATGTAGCTGGCCAGCAATATCTATTCTGTTTAATCTGTTTTTCTGAAGGGGCCATCTGCTCTTATTTCTTCATTTTGTGGCTTAGCTTGAAATCGCATTCACTATTGTTAGGATTTCAATTAGGTACATGTAAAATTTCTCCCATGTCAGGATGGCTGCCTTGAGGATGGAATACTGTAAGGGGAAAAAGTGTTATTACAAAAATTTGATTGACTATAATTGATACAGCTCAAACAACCAATTAGTCATCAATAAAATTAAAGAAAAATAATGCTAACATTTGTTTTATTACAGCACAGTTTGACATCCATTACTAACAGTATGCACAGCCATGTTTAAGGTACCAAACCTGAATAAAGGAACTGTGTTTGCTTTCGGCATTCCCTCCACTCAGCTCTTTTCCGATGACTCTGCAGAAAAGCTTCAAATCTCAGCTTTGGTAACAGCAATGAAACTTTTCCAAATGAGGAGCCAAAAAATACCTCATACAGATGCTGACAAGACATACCTATGGGATTAGCATCATTTGCACAGACTTAGAAATAATGAAAACACTTACAGAAACACTGCTAAAACACTTACTGAAATACAAGCTACAGGGTTGAGCTCTAGCCAGTTACTACTCCAGTGCAGTAATATCAAGTTAAGCAAAATATTCTGAAAGAATGGTAAGGAATTAAACCCACAGTTTTACCTTATACTTTATCCAAGTGGGAAAGAAAAGTACTTTTAATTCAATTATTTCCTATCCATTTCACTGTTTTCCCCAGAAAAATCACCAAGCAAGAGGCTATCCAGCAAGTTGAGTACTTTAGCTATTGCCTAGAGTAACTAAATAAATACTCAGCATCAGCCTCATGCAAGGCATCATAGCAAGCAGCCTCGTAGCCCAGGCAGCCATTGGAAGCTTCGGTCATTGCTTTGAACATGAACAGGAATAAGGGATTGGTGCCTTCAGGACCTACAACCTACTCAGAGGCAGAAAATACATTATGTTAGCACAATGCTCAGCACACCAGTGAAATCTAAAGAAACTAGTTAAGAAAGCAAATTACATCCATTTTTCACTATCAGGGATTATTAATCTAAAGGATAATTTGTTTAGAGTTCTTTATAGAGCTGATCCCACAGCCAGCTACTTGCACTAATGTGGTAATGAAATACACACCAGCATTTTTAATTAACCTTATATTGAACTATGTGAACTATTACTTAGGGTTTCAAACAACATCTATTATTTCAGGTCTGCAAACTATATAAGTGCATCTATAAATAAATAATTTATAAATACCATTATGGCAATTTCCCTGTACTCTCCATTTAATCAGTTGATAATAAAGGAATATTCTAAGAGCTTGAAATTTAAAAGTCTGGGAAGTTGCTTTCAAAATTTTATTCAACACTTTTCAAATTGGACTGACAGCAGTCTTAATAGTTCAAGGATACATGAAGAAAACACCACAGGCCAAAGCTACTTCAGGTCATTGAAGAGTTTGGGGTGGAAGTGACCTTAAAGATTATCTAGTTCCATACCCCCTGCCATGGGCAGGGACGCCTTCCTCCAGACTAGGTTGCACAGAGCCCCATCCAACCTGACCTGCAACACTCCAAGGGATGGGGCATCCACAGCTTCTCTGGGCAACCTGTGCTAGTGCCTCAGCACACAGAGAAGAATTTCTTCCGAATATATAATCCAAATTTCCCCTCTTTTAGTTTAAAACCATCCCTGTGTATGAAATGGTGTCATCCTCAATATACAAAGTGAGGGGCAGAAGAACAAGGTGGACATTCAGAGTGGGAGGATGTTCAAAGTGGAGGCATTTGTCTCCTCGAGCCACAGTCAGGTGTGAGGGAATCCTGCCTTCCTGGAGACGGCTGAACCATGGCCTGCTCATGGGAAATGGTGAATGGATTCCTTGTCTTCATTTGCTTGTGTGCACAGCTTGTTCCTGGCTTATCAAAGTATCCTCTCTTAACCCAGAGTTTTGTAGTTTTTACTCTTCCGATTTCCTCCCCCATTCCCTCGCGGGGGAGGGAGCGAGCGGCTGCGGGGGCTGAGCTGCGGGCTGGGGTTACAGCAGGACAGGGACACACCTGCGCCTTGAGACGCAGAACAGACAGAACACATCTGGCTGCGAGAGCTGCTGTGACAGGCGAACACCGATGGCACCCAGCCCCCGTGTGCAGCCGCGCGGCCCCGATGCGGCTCTCCCGAGGGGCTGACACCCGACCCCAGCTCTCCTGGGGGGATGACACCCGCTCCCCGGAGCCCCAGTCCTGGCTCTTCCGGGGGAATGACACCCGCTCTCCCGGGGGACCACACCCGATCCCGGGAGCCCCCATCCCGGCTCTGCCGGGGGATCACACCCGTTCCCGGGAGCCCCGATCCCGGCTCGCCCGGGGGATCACACCCGATTCCGGGAGCCCCGATCCCGGCTCTCCCGGGGGATCACACCCGTTCCCGGGAGCCCCGATCCCGGCTCTCCCGGGGGATCACACCCGTTCCCGGGAGCCCCGATCCCGGCTCTCCCGGCGGGTCACAGCCGTTCCCGGGAGCCCCGATCCCGGCTCTCCCGGCGGGTCACAGCCGTTCCCGGGAGCCCCGATCCCGGCTCTCCCGGGGGACCACACCCGATCCCGGGAGCCCCGATCCCGGCTCTCCCGGGGGATCACACCCGTTCCCGGGAGCCCCGATCCCGGCTCTCCCGGCGGGTCACAGCCGTTCCCGGGAGCCCCGATCCCGGCTCTCCCGGGGGTCACACCCGATCCCGGGAGCCCCGATCCCGGCTCTCCCGGGGGGTCACACCCGATCCCGGGAGCCCCGATCCCGGCTCTCCCGGGGGGTCACACCCGATCCCGGGAGCCCCGCAGGGCCCAGCCGCTGTCGCCCCCTCCTGGCACCGCTCGGCACGGGCGGCACCGCTCCAGAAATAATTCCCAAAGCGCTCTAAAACCTTCCCGTAACAGCTCCCCCGAAAATGAAACATACACAATGCCTTCTCTAATAACTAGTGCCCTAATCATAATAGAGTTGCCTGGCAAAGATGCATTCAAAAAACCTTCCTCCATAAGCTACATCGTCAGGAGTTTTGCATCACTACATGTAAGACGCTGTATTAGAATCCTGTAGGAAAACCCACGGGGGAAGGCTTCTGCTCTTTCCAAAGTGTGCTCATATTAATAGTTTGTAATCGCCGAAGATCCTCAAATTCACAGATGATATAGGGCTGGAAGAAGTTTTCAGAGGTCACTAATTCTCTTTCATGGTTTAGCCCCAGCCAGCAGCTAAGCCCCACATAGGCGCTCCCTTCCCCCCAGGAGGATGGGGGAGAAAATCCCAAGGGTAAAATTAATAAACTTCGTGGGTCAAGATAAAGACAGTTTAATAGTAGGTAAAGCAAAATCCATGCATATAAGCAAAGCAAAACAATTCATCCACCACTTGCCATGGCCAGGCAGGTGCTCAGCCATTCCCAGGAAAGCAGGGCTCCATCACACATAATGGTGACTTGGGAAAACAAACACCATCGCTCCAAACTTCCTCTCTTCCTTCTTCCCCCCAGCTTTATATGCTGGGCATGATGCCATATGGTCTGGAACGTCTCCTGGGTCAGTTGGGGGTCAGCTTTCCCAGCTGTGTCTTACCCCATTCCTTATTCCCCCTGCAGCCTCCTCCCCAGTGGGGTGAGGAGCAAGAAAAGGCCTTGAAGGAGCAGAAAAGGCATCCGTGTAAGCTCTGCTAAGCAGTAATGAAAACATCCCTGTGTTATCAACATTGTTTTCACCACAAATACAAAACACAACCCCACATTGGCTACTAGGAACAAAAAATTAACCCCAGCCAGAAACACCACATCCCTCACAAGCACTTTACAACTACACTTACATCACTCCCAGCATTTGTTTCACATGCTATTAACAGGCTTCTGTGAAGACTCAGGTGCCTGCAGAAACAAAAAGGTCTAAAGAACAGGTAAGTCTTAAAAACATGATAAATCTTTTGTTGTATGCTTTTATACAGTAGGCCAATAAAAACCTAATGATTTTTCCAGACCATGGATGCACAGTGTAATAAAAAGGTCAAGGGTATATGATAAGTGAAAAGAATCTTTAAGACCAATCTGTGCAACACAAGACAAATTGGACCACAACAGTCTTTTCCAGTCCTGAAGATCTAGGACTAAGGTGCTGCATTCCACCTTGCAGACTATCCAGCCTAGGATATTACTGGGATAACTCTACATAGGGAGCAAGTGTTAACTGGGGCTGAAGGTAACACTGCAGCCCATCTGCTGTGAAGCAACTTAGCTCCTCTGGACACACCAGGCTTTAAATGGAAAAACTGAATTAAGAACAAACAATTGTGCTCTGAGAAACATCTCCAATTACCACAAAGATTTTGGGGAACCCTTTCAAGGAAGGCAGAAAACTGATCTGTGACCAAGTTTCTTTAAAATTAGGACTTTTTGAGCCTAAAATAATAGGCTGGAAGTGGTCATGAAGGAGTTGGACACTTAGTAAAGCGAAAAAATGCTTTCTGAACTTTCATGACTCTACAAATGGATCAAGAACATCATACCCAAACTGTGTTTCTATAGCTGAGAAAAATCTGCTTTCCTTCAAGCCCAGGAAGGGAGATGGGGTACAGGTAAACACAATAAAAGGTCAAATAACCAAACAGACATGATGAACCATAGTGTCTTTCACTTTCACAGAAGTGAAATTTATCATTTAGCATTAGTCTGGAGGCAGATAGGGAAGGAAAGGGTGATTTTTTTTTTTTTTTACTGCACTGCTTTACACCATGGAGCTGTGTCACTGAAGTCAGCATAGAGGGCACCAGAGCATTTCTGCTTAATAGCAGAAGAAAGGCAACAAAAATCTCCTCAACCATCAAATACTGCGGATGTGACTGCAGGGAGCAGAAACTGGGCTACTGACCAAGGACACATCAGGACTGGTACTTGACCAATTCTAGTTAATTAGGATATGGATCAAAACAAACCAGTAACAAAAACCTTTGTCCACTACCAGCAAACAGAAAAGGACACATGAAAGGAAGAATGACCACATTAAAAGCAGTCCTTCCATTTCTACATCTGAAAATCATCATTTTTATCCCAAAGCAGTAGGAAAAATTGGCTGAAAACATCTAAAACCTTTTGCTTTCAAACACATCTGCTTCCCAGAGTACTGTTACTGAATGGTCTGAGGCAGTAAAAGACTACAGACATATTTACTCTCCAAGCACTCAACGAATGCAGCAGTAGTGAGAGGAGAAGCAATTTCGATTTACAGAATCACAGAACATCCTGAATTGGAAGGGACCCACAAGGACTGAAGTCCAACTCCTGGCCCTGCACAAGACCAGCTCGAGAATCCCACCATGTGACTGAAAGCACTGATCAAATGTTTCTTGAGCTCTGTCAGGCTTGGTGCTGTGACCACTTCCCTGGGGAGCCTGTTCCAGTGCCCAGCCACCCTCTGGGTGAAGAATATTTTCTCAATATCCAACCTGAACCTCCCTTGACACAGCTTCAGGCCTTTCCCTCAGGTCCTGTCACTGGTCACCAGTGAGAAGAGATCAGTGCCAGCCCCTCCTCTTCCCCTCATGAGGATGTTGCAGACTGCAATGAGGTCTCTCCTCAGTCTCTTCTTCTCCAGGCTGAACAGACCAAGTGACCTCAGCCACATCTCATATGGCTTCTCCTCCACTGCAGTTTATCTTCATAGTCCTCCTCTGAACATCCTCTAATAGTTTTATATCTTTCCTATATTGTGATTTATATTGTGGTGTCTGAAACTGCACACAGTACTTAAGACATTTTCCTATATTCTTTGTCTTGTCCACATAAAGGCATCTTCCTCAGACTGTTCCTTTTGAACAATCCTGATGTATTATTGAAGTAGAAGAAAATCAGTAAATCCTCAAAGGATTTGCAACTTCAGGTTTTCACTGTCACTATATTATACCAAGATCAGCACAGCAGCAGTTGTTGTAACAAATTTTCTGTTGGATCAAGTACAATGGGTTTACTGAAATGATTTCTAATCTTTTAGGTTTCCAATTACTTTGTCAACAAATTCTTCCTAGAAAATAAAGATCTATAAAAGAACACCTATACAAGCCAAAAAAAGTGAAAGATTTACCATCTACAAGAATTAAACTGACTTTTTTTGCTGCCTTGCAACTTTGTTGAATTGCTACCTGCAGCCAAAAGTCTGATAAACACATCAAAATAAGAAATGAAAGGCATCCAGCAAATAGCAACTAGAGATGGAGAACAGAAAGGAAATCCATTTAACTGCCTTGTTTCTTAATAAGTTTACCTTGACAATAAGATAAAATGCTGAAAAACAACAACACAACATAATAGAACTGTAAGTGATAAATATGACAAAGCCAAGTTAAGCAAAGGAAAATGTTAGGATAAACACACAAAGAATAAAACATGCACTGCTCAGCTGTTGAGATACAAAAATACATCAGTCAGTCTAACAATGCTTCTTCATGCTACCTCTCCAGTTACTGCTCTTTAATTTGCTCCTTGGCATAAACAGCCAACCTTAAGCTACTGTACAGCCCAAGTCATTGACAGTTCAAAGAGCTTAACAATTTAGCAGGGATCAAATGACCATAAATGCAACTCATATTGAGGCAAAGATGTCAAGACATGCAAAATTTACTGGTCCTTATATCTGGTTTGAGTTAATCATCCATTGCTAACGCACTGTGCATTTTTTCATTTGTACTTCTTGGCCAGACATTTCACCATCAGTTTCAAGGGCCTCTTCACACCTTTGTGCACTCCTGAAGGCAGTCAGGCTCTCAAAGCACAAGTCAAAGATCACTTTCACACACCCATCAGACTAGCAAGAGGCCTACAGACCTTCTCAAGCTTGCATAGCATTGTGTTTTTTCCATGATTTCTTCAAAGATTAAGACATGTGGACTTCTGTAACTAGAATGCCACAAGAAAATTAAATTCCTGAGTCCATATGCCCTTATGGCCTTAGCTTAAGGCCATAAAGATATTAATGTTCTAGCTAGTGTTACACTTGAAAAAAATCACACTTGGCTAGAAATATATGGTTCTAAAATAATTCCCAGAACTACCACCAACCCTACCAAACAGGTCCTATGGCATGGGTGAGACTGGCCTTCCCAGGATTCAGAGGTAGACAACCCCACTTTATCAAGATATTCCACAGGCCCAGTATGGAAGCCCTGTCCTTCGTTATCTTCTATTTGAAAAACAGTATTAATAATGTAAACATTAAGCTTGCAAGATTCCTGCAGAGCTCAGCTAAGAACAGTCAGTTAATTCACCATAAAATATTAGGTGTGTCAGCTACCAGTTAATCTATTTAAACATGCTTTTTACTGAACTCTGCTAAATACTAATTAAAAAGTCATGCAGCACCACACTGAATACTTTACAGACGCTTCTCAACTCTGAACTTGATACCTGATTCTTTCAAACAAAAGTGCATCCTAAATTCTTTTGTTTCTTAATTATACCTGAAGTCAGAGAGGGGAACAAAGTCAGAGGGCAGAAGGGCCACATACATAAATTTTAAGTACATGCAAGAAAAGTCAAACAAGCCACAGGCCAGAGTATCAGTGCTGTGACCTTCCTTCTGATTTCCCCAGTAAGTACTTGGAGGGTTACAGTTTTAATTTGCATGGCTGGTGTCAAAAAGGATTGAAAGTGACAAACCATGTCAGTCTGCATTTGAAACCTTTAAATTCAATCTCTCTCATTGACTGCCAAAGTGAGTGTGCAAGTGAATTAGGAGTCAGCTTTACACTAACTGTGATCCCAGTGAGTGGCTCTAGGCTCAGTCAAGCTTCAGAACAGACAAGCCCAGGGCTAAGTATGATTATCTTCAGCTGCATTTTGCAGAAGCCCTGTTAACATGACTGGAATATCTGATAAACCACTTCCCCAGCCTTTTAAGAGAGAAAGATTAAAATCTAACTTTTAGGAAACCCTCTAACTGTTCCAATACGGTTTCACTGCAGTAAAAGCAAAGAGCAACCATAAGAAAAATGTGAACTTCTGAAGTTTTACAAAATACAGGTAGCTGAGATGAGAGACAGACTCTGAAATATCCCTTCTGCCCTCCAAGAGTTACTACTTTTCATACTGCTTTAAGAAAGCAGAAATAGAACCCAAGTTAGCCTTACCTAGTTTGATGGTGCAACCATTACATCATATCCATTCCCATTATTGTCACTTAAATTTCTCATCACACTTGGTCTGGAAAATATCCAATTCCACCTAAACATTTTGCTTAGTACTCAGACTAAAACCAGAAGAGTTTATTTCTGGTTAATCTCTAAGAATGACTACTAGAAGTGACCAGCTGTCTGAAAAAAATCTGAGGAGCACAAAATTCACTATATTTCATACAATGCTCTGCTATCTGCTAAAACACCACCAACTTTCTACAGCCATATCTCATTTTCAAAACACCTATGACCTTCATGAAGTGCTTTGAAATCCTCTAAGAGCAGGACACTTGAAACAAGTATTGTTTCTGTGATTGATACTATAATGACAAAAAGGAGAGTTTGGGGTTACACCGATGGAGTACGTCCAACACCATTAGTGACTGGGATTGAGCAGCACCACATGTCTGTGCCATGCCATGAAACTTGTCCACACGGCAAAGAGGATGCTTCAGTGGCAAATTGATTACTTACATTACAACATATGTATGTCACTTCACACAATCGCATTTATTTTTGATAAATTAAAGAAAAGCACAAAACCCCTTGCATGCTTAGATTTATTGAAAGTTGTCCTGGTTTTGGCTGGGATTGAGTTCATTTTCTTCCTAGTGCCTGGTACAGTGCTGCGCTTCAGATTCAGTATGAGAGCTGACAACACAGTGATGTTTTGGTTGTTGCTAAGCAGTGCTTACTCTAAATCAAGGACTTTGCAGTGTCTCACACTCTGCTGGGGAGCAGGTGCACAAGAAGCCCAGAGGGAGCATGGCCAGGAGAGGTGATCTGAACTGGACAAAGGAATATTCCACACCACAGGATGGATGCCCAGTGTATAAACTGGGGGGAGTTGACTCAGAGCCACTGATTGCTGCTCAGGGACAGCCTGGGCATCAGTCAGCAGATGGGGAACAACTGTATTATGCATCACTTGTTTCTCCTGGGTTTTATTCCTCTTTTTAATTTCCAGTATAATTATTATATTTTACTTTATTTCAGTCATTAAACCCACAAGTTGTGCCTTTTTTTCAAATCTCCCCAGATTCCACCAGGGGAAAAGATACGAGTGGCTGCACAGTACCTACCAACCAAGCTGTACTTAAACCACAACAAAAATCAGTAATATATATGGAACCTTTATTTATTGCTAAGCTCCTACTTCAACCGTTTTTACAAAGCCAGCTCTGCTGAAAAAAAAAAAATTAGACAACTAGTGTACTCCACAAAGCAGAAAGTGAGTACACTCCCTCACACTCCATTCTCCCTGATATTTAGGGAGGTACAGCTCTGATTATTGAGCTCCCAAGCAGAATTTGACAGAAGAAACAGCAAGCCCCTGCTGATCACCATTAGACATGTGGCTCAGGGAAGCCATTCAACACACAGTTAGCACATACAGCCATCTACTGATAGGACGGCTTGGTATTCTTGCACATCGTCTCACTGACATTTTAAAGACAGCCTTGCCAACTTCAGACATTATCTCAAATCTCAAAGCAGCTAAAATGAGCTTGTAAGGCAGAATTTCAGAGGTCCAGTCTGCACAAGAGAGTTGTCTTTCAGCAATGGCAGCAGCCCTAACTTTCATTATCTACACATTTAATTATCTATACAAACTGAATAACTGCCAAGCACCCATTTTCATGTCTCCCCTCTTAGAAATGTGTCTGGTATCACCATGTTTTATTTACAGTTAGCTTCTTCCATCTGCAGTTTCACATACTTCATTCAACATTCACTAACTGCTCGTCTTGAATCACTACTATAAATAAACGTGAAAGAAGGTAAAGTAACTTTTCTCTCGCAGATCTTTCAGTATTTTTAGAGCATCACTCATGAACCAAGTTATGACAATCAACATTACACTTGCACATTTACCAACATTTACATACAACCACAACTGCAAAGCCAGCCTTCGAAACAAGGCTTGTTTTCAGAACCACCATTACTTCCACCAACAAATATTTTTCAGATTTCATATAAAGATGAGCACATGACAGTTGAAAATAGGAAAAATACAAATGTACTAAGCTCTTGCTTCTTCATAGAATCTCATCTTTCCTGAGGTTCTTCATTTACAGAACTTTCTATAAGCTAATAACTGGACAAAATTCCAGATCCCACTGTCTGGTACCAGCTGCAAATTAATCCTATTAGCATGGTCATCTTACTACACATGCAAGTAAGTCTGCTTCCAATCTACAACATGTTTAAAGGTTTATGGGCAAAAAAAATCCCTTTTTAGGATGGCTTAATGTTTAAGTATACAAATACATTATCTTAATTAGAACAAGGGATAAAGTCTAGTCTCCAGGAAAAGATTCCCACTGTTCTAAAATTTAAGCAGCAGCTAAATGTTTCAATGACTGTTTAAAACAAAACTTAAGCAATAGGTATCGTATTTGTGTCCTAAGGAGATAGGGCATCAAATCTTTGAACAGAGTTCTCAACAAGAAAAATCAGGACTTACTATGCAGGAACATTGAAGGATACTGATATTTGTTTTCAGTGCTTTCAAAACAATGTTTCGAGGCAGAGAAATTTCTGTCATATCTTAATTCAGAATGATAGAGTAATAGTACTGCCCACGAAAATATTCTTACAGCATCTTAGTTATTTCCACATTACTCTTTTTTAACTGAAATGTTACCCAGGAACTTGAAGCTGGTCAAGCTCCACTTTTTTAATTTAAAATTATGTAATTTGTATGTATACAAATTATAATGTGTAATTATAAGCATAATATGCAAATTCATCCACTTCCATATGAAAACTATAATTACCACATTTCAGAAGTCTAGACCCAGGATTTTCCCTAGAAACCAAATTTCAACATGACTGGAAATTTGTTAGCAATTTGGCTCTTCTGTCTAAGCAGTAAACACACCTCACTTCAGCATCTCAAAAGGATTCTACTTCATCCATACAACTCTTACAAATTACTCGAGTTTCTGAAGAAAGCCAGCTGATGTACAGTATACAGTATTTCAGTTCAAGTAAATACAGATAGGAAATCTAATGCCATTAAGACACCAAAATGCTATTACATAATTAAGCTGGCTATTTAAAGCACTTAAAACCTTTGCTAAGACATTCTCTCACAGATACCCAAAAGAAGTTAAACTTGGAAACTTGTTTCATTCTAAACTTAAAAGATAAACAATACAGTTAAAAGAATTAGACAAGCTATTTCATTTGCCTCCACATGAACTAATATAAAAAATACTCAGCAGACCTGGCACACAAAATCCAAGCCAGAACCACTACATATACATTTCCACTAATAATTGACATTCATTTAAGTGCACAGAATTATTACAATTGAGAAAAAAACAGTCCCTGATAAAGTTAGTGTCATGGCAGGATGGGTTTGTAAAACATCCCCTCCTGAAGTCATATTTCCCACCTGTATTATACAGTCACTTCATTTTATCTGGCTCTTTGGTGATTCTACAACTAAACTATTTTACATAGATATACAAATTTCCATTTTAAACTACAGTTAACCAGTTGATTAGTCACCCTCAATCTTTCTTTTCCCCATCTCTAATATGTGAAATACTTCAGCTACAATCCAAGATTTCACTTTCAAAGTACACAAAAAATCAAGACACCTACTAGATTACAGAGGTTGGACGCACATAAATCTACATTTTTGCACTGACAATATAATTCTTTTTTTTGAAGCTGAATGTATGCATGCAGATATACCATGATGAAATGCAAAAGTTTCAGTCCTCCAATTTATCATTTGAATGAGAACCTCAAAAAATATCACAAACTCAGTCAAAAGGACAGATTTACTTCCTTTAACACTGTTTACAAAATACTAAATCACATACTTCTGTAACTCCCTGGAATAATTTACACATGCAAAAAGATTCTTCACCACCCGGAGAGGAACTTCAATAATCTGTAGCCACCAAGTTCGATTTTTACAAGTTTTTTCATTTACAGCAAACACAGCAAATAATTGCTTTTTTTAACATAATTCTCCTTTTCCCACGATCAACTGGGACATTTTTACAGATTCTAAGTTTAGAAAAATATGCAAAATACCAACCACCCATGGACATGGACCTTCAATTCACTTAGCATATGCATTCCACAGTTGAAACTGAGACAGCCACCCCTAACTCCAGAGTATTTCAGACAATAGTAATTCTCCTTCTGATTCTGAGACAGGCATTCGCATCTATTGCACATCCAAACCTACAACACATTAGAAAAACCCACATCAACTTAACTTGTTCCTTTCATAGGATGTAAAGTACACCAAGCACGGCTTTGTAATCATTGCAATTGAAGCCAAAATCATTTTGGCTATCA
Organism: Promerops cafer; assembly: GCA_013398275.1. Lineage (NCBI taxonomy): Eukaryota > Metazoa > Chordata > Aves > Passeriformes > Nectariniidae > Promerops > Promerops cafer. Next base: position 527,222 of record VZSE01008982.1, read on the forward strand.
CTATGTTTGGTGTGTTAGAGGATCAGGTCATAGCTTATTTCACTTGAGCATCCTAAGCACTAGATCAAGCATTTGTCTCTCCAGAGCTGTACTTGAAAGTCACCTGCCAACTATACAGCAGCTCCAAATGTACATTAAATCATACTTTAATTCACACAGAATGACTTTTCTAGTCAGTATTTCATCACTGAAACAAAAAGCTAACACTTTAAAGCACATCTGACATGACAGATGCAGAAGGGGTGGGAGTAATTTATTATCTGGAGTTATATAATTGCAAAACAAAATATGCTTTGTGGTTTTTTTAAAGGTTTACTGTTAAAGGTTTAAAATGTATTGTTGGTTCCTTAATATCTTAGCCGCAGAGCCCAAAGTTTCTAGGAAAGGCCATCGGTAGTAGGCTCGTTCTTAAGAAGGCTCACACACATGTAAACAATCGGCTGTTCATTGTTCAGAAACGGGGTAAAATAAGAAAACCTCCTGGGGCTTTAACTGACGTGCAGCCGGAGCAGAGCACAGCAGACACAGCCGTCTTACACAGCCATTCAACTCGGAATAATCTGTAACTCGAGCAGTGAGCGACGGCAGAGAAAACACCGATGGAAGAGGGGCAATGCGGGAAGGCGCCCAGCGTGCGCGGCTGCTCGGGCGGTGCTGCCCGGCAGGGGAAGGGGAAGGCGCCGGGAGCCGGCAAACACGGACAGCCTGAACACAACAAACCCCATCAAGCGGTGCAAGGCAAGGGTGAACCCCTCACTGAGAACCTCACCAGGAGCCCGAACACAACAAACCCCTCCAAGCGGTACAATAAGGAAGGGCGAACCTTCGGCTGAGCATCCGCGGCGGCCGCCGCTCACTCCGGCCCGTCCCCACCGCGGGACAAGGCGCCCCGCTCCGCCCCGCCGGCCTCACCTTGGTTCACCAGCCGCAAGGCGTGGGTGAAGGACGGGTCCAGCGAGTCCTTCTCCGCCATCAGCTCGGGCAGGTACTTCTCGTCCATGGCAGCGGCGGCGGCCCGGAGTGGCAACGGAGCCGGGGCGCCGGGTGCGCCCGCGGAGAAGGAGCGGGTCCGATTCCCAGGCAGAGATAAATCCTCGGAGGCAGCGCTTCCCCCTGGCCGCCTCCCGCCCGGGGCTGCGGGGACGCATCCAGAAGGAAGCGCCGCAAGCCCCCGGCCAGGAGGGGGGAAGAAAAGGGGCGCGGGCTGGGGGGACGCCCCCCCCTCAGCGGACAAGGGGCGCTGACAAATCACTCTGCGGAAGCGCGCAAGGAGGTCAGACGGGAAAGAGACGCGCCCCGGGAGCCGCTGACCCAAGCAAGACGAGGGCCGCGCACACAATAAAAGAAGGACTATTAGGCGGCGTCAGGCGCTGCGCACAGACCCACAACACAAACAGCGCAGCCAGCGACGCTGCGCCCAATGAACGGGGAAAAGGCGCCGCAGCAGGTATATATAGCGCCCCAGACCACGCCCTCGCCGCCTTTAGCCCCGCCCAGGAGCGGTGCCCCGCCCCGGCTCCTTCCAATGGGCGGGGATAGCAGAGCCTCTCCAAGTGTCCCCGCCTTGCTCAAGTGAAGGCTTCTATTGGATGGCGTGGCCTGTCAGTCAGAGACCAGCTGCAGCTTCTCATTGGTCGCTGCTGCTGACCCCGCCTCCCAGCAGTCCGTGCGGGGCCGGTGCAGGGGGAGCGCTCCCAGAGCGGCTCTGCACCGGGAGCCGGGCGGGAGCCGGGCGGGAGTGGGGTCGGGGCAGCGGGAGTCGTAGAGCCCCTCAGAGCTCACAGTGACCCTTCCGACACACGAGTCCCCTTCGGGGCCCTCCCCGGGGCCGTAGGATCTGTGAGAGGGGTCGGGGATCCAGGACGGTGTCCTTTCCGTCCCCCTCAGATCTTACGGAGAAAGGCAGATCTTGTTTTGAAAGGAGTGCAAACGCGATTTTATTTTCTTTTTCCCTGCCCCAAACAGCGGTATCCTCTATCCAGTGTTCTGTATTTGCGCCTCTAGTAATACAAACCACTTTATAAATACCAGCCAGAAAACCGTATTTCTGATGAGTTGCCCAGCTGTATGGCTGTAAGTGTGTTTGGGATTCACCCTGTTCTAAAACAGGGAAGAGAAGCAAAGTTTAAAGGACCTTGTTCAAGCCTATTTTCCTATTTTTTCAGAGGACGCATTTGTTATACTAGGTCATGATTCACTCTATTCTTCAGCTTTGAGGCTTTACATTGCTTCCTTATTAGTCCTTAGGTGTCTCATCAATGAATCTTGGGTGACAAAAGCCCGGAGGAAGCCAGACCAGCGCTTCTCTGTCACAGAGCACAAGGGCAAAGCAGAGGAAAATTACTAAATCACTGAAGCCAAACCCATAAAGTAGCATTTTAAATCAATGGTTACTGAAAAAGCCGATAAGGAACTTTGATAATCTAGACTTTAAAGAGCACTGAAAATACTCTTACATCTGTGAATTAAATAACCGTATGTTTATTTCTGTATTTCATGGAAAAAAACAACAAAACCTGCGATATATCTTACTCATATCCTTGCAATACAGGGAGGAAGAAAGCTCTGAAAAGGTAAACCAGCATGAGAAATGCTCGCTCAAAGCTTGGAAGCAGAGGTTAAGGCTCCCTTCTCAGAACTGCTACTGCTCTTTCACCCTGAAAACCAAAAGACTATATTTTAAGGTATCTTATTCCTTGTTGTAGTTCACAGATTGCAATAACCCATGAAACAATGTCTGGTATGTTACAACATGAGACATACTCGATTTACACTCTCTGTACAACCATTTCAAATAAATCTTGATCCGGAATGAACAGAGAAAAAATTGCGAAGTTCTATTTAAAAAATTCTCTTGCATGACATCAAGCTTGATGGATACAACTAAAGCATACAAGAAGCTGGAAGAAGTTGAATTACAACGAATGGTTTTTTCAACCTTCCGTATACATCTTCTGTATAAAAGTACTGAAATGCAGCCATCTGTTGTGAAACAGGCAGGCACATACAACTCTGACACAGAACAATATGTAGGAGTGTAATCTTTATTGAGTGACCTGAAGCAAAAAAAATCCCTGTTTTGCCAGTTAAGCCTAAGTGTACTTAAAGTCATACTAAAGCATGCAGGATCTCAGACAGAAAGGTAGTTATTCCAAATTGTGTAAAACACAATGCACCTTTCTTGGAAAGAGTCATATTCTCCCTGGTAACTGATTAAATAAACATTTGGTGTTTCAAGAAACCACAGTATTTCATCCCATATTATACCAATTCCCTCTGGCTTTCAACAGAAAAAGACTTTCTGGAAGTCTGAAAACTTGGTTCTCTCCAGGTCTGTAATAATACAGGAATTAGAAAATTATCCACATTGTACCCTATTGTTCAAACTCAAACCTGCACATAACAAGTGCAGGATATTGTTTTCTCCAATGAAATTCACTAGGATGCAATAAAATAAGGGCAGAAAGGATGGGAAATTAGGAGCCTTGGGCCCTAGAAAGCAGCCCAGGATGTGGTTAGCTGGGAAAAGCCTGCTGAGCATCACTTTTACTGTCCAGGAAAGGCAGGAAACACCAACTTCTTAAGGATTGATTGCTCTTACTGCTGAAATCTATGCAAAGCTTCAAAAGCAGCTTGCTCAAGAGCTGCCCAGTAAGTATTAGCTGTAGGGTTCATGAATATTGAACAGCCATGAGTCTAAGCTTTTCAAACTCATGACTTAAATGTGTTTTCTCTCTAACAGTACATGTCTGCTTTGCTGTTTAATGCATGTGGCAATCTCAGGAAGTTAGTTTGATAGGTGGACATCAGTCAGGAACCAGAGTCAGACAAATATCCATTGCTCCTTTTTAAGCACCAGTTATCTGACCTGACAGTGTGTCTGCCTATCTATAAGCTAAAATTGTAGGTGCCAAAATTAATACTTATATGTGCTAGAAACATTAAGATGTGTTGGTATCTTCACTCTCAGGAGTGAGACTCACTTTCTTGTACCAACAGGGTGTGAGAAGAGGCAGAAACTGAGCTGTGTCCTCTCTCTGGAATATGGATTCTGTACAAATTAATCCACTTACATTTTCTTTATTTGTTGGATCAACATAACAAGCAGTGATTACAAGCAGTAATTTCACCATTAAGTCTTTGTTCCAAATATTGCAAGTACAACTAAATATTTGTCATTTCCATGGAGTCATTGAATGCTTTGGGTTGGAAGGGTCATCCAGTCCAGCTCTGCTCCTGCAATGAGCAGGGCCATCTTCAACTAGATCAGGTTGCTCAGAGCCCCATCAAAACTGACCTTGAATGTTTTCAGGGATGGGGCATCTATCACCTCTCTGGGCAACCAGGTCTAGAGTTTCACCATGCCCTTTGTAACGAATTTCTTTATATCTAGTCTGAATCTACTAGTTTTTGTTTAAAAACCATTACCCTCGTTCTATCACAAGAGCTCCTGCTAAAACATTTGTTCCAATCTTTCTTATAAGCCCCCTTTAAGTACCAAAATGCAACTATAAGGTCTCCCCAGAGCCATGCTGAACTGTCCCAACTCACTCAGCCTGACTTCACAGGGAAGGTGTTCCAGACCTCTGACCATCTTTGTGGCCTCCTCTGGACCTGCTCCAATAGATCCATATCTTTCCTGTCCTGAGGACCCCAGAGCTGGATGCAGCACTGCAGGTGGGGTCTAATGAGAGCAGAGCAGAGGGGCAGAATTGCCTCCCTCACTGTGCTGCCCATGGGGCTTTGGATGCAGCCCAGGACAGAGTTGGCTTTGTGGGATATGAGCACACCACGGTCAGTGGCAGCTTGGTGTGATCATTGAATAGATGGAGCACTTGTCACAGGACAAAAACCAAACAGAGTGGACAGTAATTTAGGCAAAATCAACCTTGTGGTTGGGATCTACTACGAGGCACCCAATCAAGGGGAGCCTGTTGACACAGCACCCTCACTCCAGATACAGAAGGCACTGCACTCACAGGCTGTCACCCTGCTGGGGTCATTTCCAATTCTATGGTAGACTTTACATGCCTCTAATGTAGTTCTTGCCTCTGATTAACTCCTGGGTCCCTGATTTAAATCTCAGACCACAACAGACTGTTACAGAATCATTATTTATTTGAGACTTCAACTCACTAAAATGCACACAGCTGAAGACCTGTAGAAGCGGGGTCTGTTTGGGGAAATAGTTTGTCACAAATACCACATTTAATGATTGATGTGACTCACCACAGTTCTGACTAGCATGTTGCTAAGTGGGTTCTGGTTTCCTTAATATTACAGTGTGTTACTTGCCAGTTTTTATTAGGCGTGACAAACGTACCATTCCACTCCTTTCTCCAATATTCCTGTGGCTTTTTTCTTTTTCTTTTTTTTTTGTTTTTAACTTGCGTGTGTTTTAAAATACAAGAAAATAAATGAGTGTACTGTCATACCAAAACATCCATGACAAATTGTTTTCAAAAGTTTTTCTCTAAAAATTCACATCTTTCTCTTTTATACCCTTTGCCTCATAGTTCAAAGTTTAGGCTTTTTTTGGACCTAATCAAGGTAATCAGCCAAGTTAAGGTAGAACACAGTACATAGAATGTATGAGACCTGCAGAGCAAAACAATTACATCATCTAGAGCAGGTAAATTTTATCATTTCACTTTACTTTCTTTCTAGGTCTTAAAGGCTAACACACTGTGTCAGAACAGTCTCTCCAATTTCTAGTGCAGTAATTGAGCCAATACATTGCAGTGAGCTCAGCACCTTTGTCATTATATTCAAGTATGCCATTATCTGAAGCATTTTTTTTCTTTTCTCTAGGTATTTTGCTAATGGCAGTTGTAGCAGTGCACATAGTCCTGGAGCTGCACACACATGTGCCTTGGTCATATGATGTGCCTGTAGGCATCTTGAGGAACTTTGTATTCTCTGCTCTGAAGCATTTTGTCATATTAAAAGGGTCTTTTCTAATATTGCTCTGAATAAGGTGCAATGATTTTACAGCCTGTTATTGGTTTTGTACAAGTATTTGTTAAAAAATCTAGATTTTGTCATTTTCTATTATGCACTTGCTAATACACACTAACTATAGTTCTAATGATGCAAAAGATATCAACATTATCAGGGCAAAAAAACCTTTTTCTAGATAGTTTCTTTCTCTTGCATCATATTTGATTATAAATACTTTTTTAGTACTCTTTTCTTGATCTTATACTGTAGCTATAAAGGAGTGTTGTAGTACTGCTAAATTCCTCTGCTAGGAGCTTTTGCAAAATTGTACGCTCTTTAATTTCATGTATTCCTGCCTAGTACGCTTACAAAGGTGGTTTGCTTTGAGCGCTTTGTGACTGCCTTTTCTGCTGCTGGGACAATCAATGTGTAATACCAACCCTGATGCATCTGGTCCTCCCACATATGTCTTTTATTGCTCTGAACGTGGGTGATGCCAAATCCAGTATACCCTCTGTTATACCTGTCCTCTTCCTGCTTTCACATCTTTTAGCACATTGTGTTGTGTGCTAATGAATGTTCTCTTTTGTTCTTAGGACAGCTTTTTACAGGGTGAAATTGTTTGTCGCTAATTTTTTCTTCTTCTATTCAATCCATTAAAAGCTTGTCTCTCCTAACACAGACTGTCTTTCCTAACTACCAAGGCTTCATCAGCCATAAGTTACCCGTTGTCTTGGTAAGACCGTGATGTGTCTCCCAACATTTATCTTTGTATGGTGATGTTTTCTTGAAAAAGAAACAGAACTCAATTCAAAATTACAATCTGTTTTTTTCCTGTCTGCTTGCATGAGTTTACTGGATACTTGAGCCTTGAAAATATCAGTGCCTTTTTCCTTGTTACCTAGTGGAACCAAGGTGAAAAATATTACCTCCTCCAACCCTGAAATAAATCTGCTGCCTTAATATCTTCTATATACCACTGTTTTCTGCAGTATTTCAATTCTGCTTTACCCATGTCCTATTTCTTTCATTATTGTGCATGAAAACCACAGTTTCTTTTCTTCTGATAATATATCAGAAAATAACATTGTTCAGACTGCTCAGATCCTCAGAGAGTCAGAGCAAACTAAAGTTATTATATAATAGAGACCATTTGGTGATGGTGGTTTATTGCATTTGTTTTTAAACTTTACCTCTACACAGTAATAATAAAGCAGTCTTATAAAAAGCATTTCTTAAGCTTCTTTTAAGAGGGAGGAGGGTTAGCAGTGAAAGGTCCATTTTTCTCTTGGAATAAAAAATCTTTTTTAAAAAGTGGGGAGTGAGCCAGAACATAGTTCATGAAAACTTCGTAGACTATATTGAGACCAAAGTGTGTACAAAAGTAATGTTGCTTTTAAGTGACCTTCAAGAGTCTGCATACTTGAAGTGAGATTATGAAACAAAGCAGCAGCTGTAGGAGAGCCCCAAAGGACGCAAAGGGGGGGAAAAAAATAAACAAAAAAAGGCATAAGGCATTTTCTGTTTGGAAATGGAACCATGCTTCCTTCTGTACCTTCTACAAGGCAACACGTGAAAGAGGAACTCACCATGTAAGACAGGAAGACTCAGCTCCCACTCAAAGCACACATGCAGATCAGTCTGTGAAATGTGGATTTTATACATGCACCCACTCTGCCAGGATACAGTGGAAGGATCAAGCAGTGCAAAATGTTCTCAGCATCCTGTTCTTGGTATCTTTTGTGATGCAAAGAGTTAAGGAGCAGAAAGAGCATTATCAGCCTTTGCCATCAGAGATTTGCTCTGCTCACCAGCGGTTGCTGAGAAGGCTGTTGTGTTTTTATGTCCAGCTCCAAATAATGTCATTTGCACCTATAACACAAAATAGGTCTGTTTTCTAAGGCCAATTCTTTCAACCTACCCATCAATATCATCTCCACAATGTTTATGTGACGGTTACATGTGTATCTCACTGCTTAACTTTTTAATATCACAAAGCCAAGTAGATGATATATGCAAAACAATTGTTTTTAAAAATATTTCAGCTGTGTATACATTGGTAATTGCTAATAATTTTTAAAAATACCTTGGGTAGCAAGGCAGAGTTTTGTCACGTTCTATATTTATAAATTTTATCTCACAAGAAATCTGTTCTTTAAATCTGTCACATAAGTTAATTTCTGTTGAAACCTCTAATCATTGTGTTTTGGTCCTATATTTTGAAATAAAATGTTTACTTACTTAAATTTATGTTAAATTTTTGCAGTAAGCAAACTATGTATTATGTACTTAAGTTAGTAGTTCTGTAGCTTTAGACAGTACATAGATAGAATCATGGAACCACGGACTATTCAGAGTTGGAAGGGACCCAAAGGGATCATTGAGCCCAACTCCTGGCCCTGCACAGGGCACCCCAAGAAGAGTTGTCACTGCAAGATACTGCAAGAAGGGTTGGGAGAGCTGTTGCTTTGGGGAATGTTAAAGGAAATGTGGCTGTCAGAACAGAAGTCACTGAGAAAACAAAACAAAACAAACAAAAACCCAGAAAACCCCCAAACACCTGTTTCTATAAACTATGCCTGAGAATTAAATGGGAGATAGTGGCCTAATTTTAGATTTTTAATTTAAAACTCAAATGGAAAGAAAATAGTCCTAACCATACATTCACAAATATTGCAGAACTTCCATCTGTGTATTAAGTTTTCACAAAATGAGAGAAAGTAAGAAGCAGGACTATTTCATTATAGCAGGACTGTTTCATTATAGATCAATGAATGAAGTGAAATGTTAAGGCAAAAATATGTCTTTGCTTTCCCGATGGAATATTTTCATTAGATGCAGTGTCCCTCCCTCACCCCATCATTTCCCCTAATAATTTGGGATTCTGACATAATGCAGTTATGTGACTTATATTGAGAATATATTTTTTGTCAAAATAAGTTACTAAAATCAATAGTTTGAATTTTATTCATGCACTGCTTTATTTTGGCAGTGAACAGCTGCAAATGTAAACTCAGGTAAGAAGTGCTTAGTAAGGTTTAAAATGTATCCAAGCACACACTTCCTTAAAAATAATACATCGGTAGTCTAATATCTCAATTCTGGGTCTTATTTAGGGGCCTCTAGATAATTTATTATCTTTTTTCAAATTAGTGGAGGATTAGAACATAATATTTCCCAAGGAAACCGCTTTTGTTTTCTTAAGGAAACTGTTAAGTTTTATTGACTTTTGAAGAGTTTTACCTCTTACAGAGTTCAAGTAAAAGTGCAGCGCTTGAAAAGTAGGGTATGAATGAGTGTTTGAAATTACCTTGAGAAGCTAATGATATTTTTATAGCATTAGTATTTGGTAATTGATGCCTTCATCCTAAAATCTCTACTTTGCTGCTCCAGCAATTCCCAAAAATTAGCATAACAATCCTAAAGAACAAATGGGTCCCTTGCTGTAAGTTTCTCAGCTACTGATTTTTTCATTCATTACTGTGATTTTTTTTTCTGGTGTTTTTCCACAAATCTCCTGTTCCCATGATACCATATGCAGTTAAAATTATCTCATCTTGGATTTGTTTTTCAATAAACAGAATCAGCTACACAAATGTGCCATATTCATGGTTGCATTATAAAACAAATACTATGCTCTAAACGACACAAATAATTAGATTTTTAATATCCATTATTGTTTGGTTGGTTTTTTTTATTCCTGATTGCTTATATTATAGCTATAAGTATAATAATGTGATCTCTTATGTTCTATATTGCATTAGATTTCCCCAGCAAGATTGGAAAAAATACCAAAAATATCCAATGCTAAGTATAACCAGATACATTTCTATTTCTTTTTTTTATATCGCAGAAATAGAACAGCTATAATTTTATACTAGTAACAGATCTAATTTCAGTAAAAACACTTCAGGTAGGCTGGGACAAATTAAAGCATAAAAGTGGGAATGTGTGAAAGAAACATATGCTTTCATTTCAAGATTATGGTGTTTATCTACAGCGGTGTTAAAGTCTTGCTGATTTTTCAATATAGAAGACTATTCAAATGTCCTTAACACAAAAGGTCAGTGGTCAAGTGCAGCTTTAAAAGCATTGCTTTGCCAGATGCTGTTGTCCTTTACATGCAGGAAAAATATCAACATGAATATTTTTGTCTTGACAACACAGACAGCACAATCTTACAGGGAGCTGCATGATACAGAACCAAAGAAAAGGAGAGTGAAACAGACTCCACAAGGTCATCTAATCCAACAGTTTGCTCAAGGAAAGAGTCCAGGGAACACTAATATCTGCTGAACTGCCTTGCCAAAGCTTGGATACAATGCCCCCAGTAACAGCCTTTCCTTGCACCTTCAGACACCTCCTTTGACGTAAGCATTGGGGGCTGCGAGTGCACCGGGAGAGAGCTCGCTGCAGGACCTGAGCTTCTGCCCTGAAGCTGTAAGACAATAAAGTTTATCCCACTTTTTCATGTTATGCAGGGTGATTTTATACATCCTGTATCTTGCTTGGTAATATTCACCCAACTTAAAGATTGTAAACAATTATGTGATATATTTCAAACCTACGTATCTATAGAAGTGGCCAGTTAACCCTTCTTATATCAAACAAAAGATAAAAGCCTAAATGTACCTGCCACTGTAGTACCCCTCACTATATATGGAAAATATTTTCTGTGGTATTATTATGCTAAATCCTTTAGGCCTAAACTGCTGATCCAGTCTGAGGCTAAGTTTGGCAAGGGTGCCCACTCTGAACCTTGTGAATTAACAGGAGGATTTCTGTTACCCTGTTGCATCCCTTACTCTTTTCCCTCCTTACCCATTTTGTCCTTGGTCTCAGCAAAATTCTTTGTAGGTTACTCCTCAACCATTTTTTATTTGTGGGCTTTATTTATATAGTAAGTGAACCTTGCCATCAAACTTTGTCATGCTTTTGCAAATTTATATCAAACCTGCTTTTGCTGATCCCTTGCTGGTGATTCTTTAAGCAACCTAAACTACTCATTCAAGGCAGCAGCAGCTAGCTTTTCCTTATTTACATTGAGCTCTCAACTTCTGTTTTCTTTTGGGGCTTTGTTTGTTTTGGTATGGGTCTTTTATTAAAAAAAAAAAAAAAGAAACCCATACATCATTTTGTACTGATTACTTTTATCCAGATCTGCTGACACAGCAGGAGTCTTTACTGGAATTATTTCTAACCTGGTTTAAAAAAGCCATCAATGTCCACCCTTAAAACCCACAAAACCCTAAGGCCTCACACACAGCTATTGCTATTTATAATGTGTTTCTTTATCCAAACTGAGAAAAAAAGAAGCCCTGAAATTTTGAATCCGTTTCTGCTTCTCTAGTGTCTTAGAACCAACCCACTGAAAAGGGCATTAGCACCAGTATAAGAAACTTTGGAAGAAATAAAAGTTAATATGCTTTAAAAATGTGAAAAATGATATTATCTCATATTAAAAGTTCCTTTGTGTGTTTTGAAAAATTTGAAGACCCCCCCCCCCCCCAAAAAAGGCTCACAATATAGCTCTAGATGTTTCCTGTGCCACATGTCATTTAACACTTCCTGAGCTGAGGAAATTCTTAGAAAATTTTATTCCTCTTTTAAATTTTGTTATGAAGTAATCAGTTATAATATAAAACATTGTACAGATGCAACAGTGGAGTAAGCTGAGACAAGTTAGGGCCCCTGTAAAAACTTAATCTTTTCTCTTCGTTTACAAATACCTGAAAACCCTGAATTGAGAACAACTCTGCAATACCAATTAGATTGATTGATTCAATTGGGGTTTAAAATCCATTCCCTGACAAAGGTTCAAGAAGAAAGTTCTCTGTTACATGGATCTTGACAGGCATTGAAAAATAACTGCTTTGCAAAAAGAAAACCACTCTGGGAAATGTAGTTCTACTACAAATGGTTATTTTGCTAATTAAACCTTATTAACACCCTGGGAAAAAGGAGATGAAGGGTTGGTAGTGTGTGGTAGAACTGTGTCTTACAGTTAAAGACTGTGGCACGAGCAAGGGAGCGTCAGAGCGCAACAATTGTCCGTAACTGTTTGAGGTCCATTTGGTTGGGTTATCTGATGTGTCTAGAGCCTGTGTTTTTAGACTGTTGACTTCTTTCTGCAAAGAAGACATGTTTTTTTATTAACATAACCTAGGATCATTTGGTTTGGGTTTCATTATTTCCTTCATGATAGGGTCTGAGAGCAACATGCAATAAATCATCTGTTGAGCTCTTGTTAAGATAGGTGGCTTATTTGGGGGTTTGGTGGTTGGGGGTTTTTGTTGGTTTTTTGGTGGTTTTTTTTTGTTTTGGTTTGGTTTTTGGTAATAGTAGTTGGAATCCTCAGTTTAATGCCATCATTTCAATATTCATTGAGGTGATACAGCTTTTGTTTATACCCCTCTGTTGTCTGCAGGGTGTAGTTTTAGTGCACTGTAGAAGTCAGTTTCCTGCAATGCTCCCCTGCAGGCAGGTGTTGCTCTACCACTGGAGAAGAGTTTTAGTGCGTTGAATCTGAACAGAGGAGAATTTCTAGGAAAATGAGACTTGCTATTTACTTTGTGAAACAGCGATCTCTTACATTTTATAGCAGGGTCACCAGAACTGTGTGACACTTTTTTTTAGCAATTCTCAGTGAATTATTTTTGCTGTCAATCTGAACCTACTAATGGATGTTTAAATCAAAACACTTATTTCTAAACGGGGTTTTGCATGTACTGTGTCTGAGAAATAAAAATGTGTAGCTTAAATTTCGTATATGAAAAATTATTACATTTAGCTAAGATCTTAACACATCTTACAGAGGTGAAGGAGGGAGAATAGAGGGTAAGAATTGCTGACAATCCTGGGTGTAGTTCTGGCTTCTTTGTTTCAATTGCTGACCATCAGTAAAGGTGGGCAGCAAGGTGGGCACCTGTACTTCAGCACCGAGTGCACAGCAAGGAATGAGCTCTCTTTCAGCATAAAGGTGACACGGTATTCACTTGGCAGGGAGGCAGGGACCAAACACGTGTCTGATGTGACATGACAAATCTGGAATAGCACACCTGATCTCCAGCTGTATAGAATATATACATATAATTTATATGTGTTCCCTACGGTGCATACACACACACATATATGTATGTTTACACCTTAGCGTTTAGTAGCACTAGATGCTTGTGCTTACACAACTGAATTGAACCTTTTCCGATCCATGGAGAATTTCTTCATAGGACAGTCCCTGAAAAACACCATCTCCTTTTACAGACAAAAATGGTTGGAATGATTGGGATTTCTCATCTTGATTAAGGACACAAATATATTGATTTCAGGCAATATTTATTCTCCTCTAAGTGGCTGAGGTGTATCCAATGGCAACATGATGTTTCCTTGATGTTAACCCCAAAGAAATCTATCATGATTTTTTTTCACAGGTTACTCAGTAAGGCTAGTGATTTCAAATGTGTTTAAAAAATGTAAATACTTGTTACTCTGTGGCTTAGCCATATTTTTTTTTCTGTAGGGATTGAAGTTCTCCACCAAGCTTTTCATGTCTGGGTGGTATCTAATGACATTACAGTTCTTTGGTAGCCTCTTATAAACAAACTAGGATGAGAGCAGATAAAAATAAGCACCAGCATAACTGGTAATAGCTATGACCTTGTTGTGCAAAAGGTTGTGTAAGTGTTTAACTTCAAACATATGTGAAGGCCTCTTATGATGGACTCTAATGATCACTTTTATAATGGGAACAGAGAGCCACCAACATTTTAGCTGAAATGAACCTTCTGTGTCTTCCTGCTTTTTTCAAGATTTTGTAAGTCTGAAGATGACTATCATCTGCTTCAGTGAGCAAAGTTATCCTCCAAGAAGAGCTGATCTGCTCAGCTATTTTCTGTGGCAGTACTTCAGTTAAGTGGGACTCCTTCAGTGTGAACAACTTGGAGTGAAATTGTCTCACACCAGCACACTAAAGACAGATGGATAAAGGACTGCAGAGATTGTTTGCAATTTTTTTTTTTTTAGGTGGCTGGTCCCAAGAAATGGAAACCAGAGCCTACCATATTCCTTCTCTTCAATGCTCCAAGAAGAACTAGTTCCTTTGAGGACACAATCAGATTCACTAGGCCACTGCTGGTACCTCAGCAGTGTCCAGTGGAAAACTCTTGAGTGGGGGAGAAGCTCATTTTTTCTGTCCTTTCTGCAATTTAGGCACCATGCAGAGTTCTGTTAAGGACATCCTAGATAATGTTCTCAGAGTCAAAACCAGTTGTGAGGGATGATGTCTAATCTAAAAAATGAAAAAACAATATTGTGCTAAAATCATTGTGATGCTCTTGTGCAAAATAACCTGCTGGGTTAAACACTCAGTCCAGAAGTCCTTTGACACCAGTGTTTTATGCCTTAAATTTAGAGTGTAGAGTCCTGGAGTCTCAACTTGCCCTCAAGATTATTTCTTGTTTAAATCCAATGTCTATTGCAAATGCAAAATGCAAAAGATAATAGCCTGAGGGTACATTCAAAGTATTTGCCTGTGTTGAAAAGGAGGAAAGATTCATATGGCAAGAAGACAATGGATGTGAAAGAGTGAATTGCTGACTAGGGTAGCTTTCCAAGAGAGGAAAGTCTTCCCAAAGCATACAAGTTAGTTCTGAATAGTTTCTGGGTAAATATTGTGGCTACTAGGCTAATATAATGACAGATACTGCTGAAACTCAGTTTTTATAAAGAAAAAAGTTACAAGTATATTTTGGCAGCTTTTGTCCTTCTGAGTATGTCTCCTGACTGTTCTCAGAAGAGAAATTCCAGACTGGGTGTCTGAGTCTGCTCTACATATTTTCTGGATCCTGACAGAGCTCATGCTTTGGGCTGTGAGGAAAAGAAGACAGAATTGCGTCTGTTTGAAAAAAAAATAAAAGCCATATTTGTGTAAAGAATAGAGTTACCATAAAAAATATCCTCAGGTTTGCTTTTTTTATTTGCACTTTTCTTTTTAATTGTGCATGACTATTCCTAAATCCTACAGCTAATTTAGTTATAAAATTAACTTAAACAGCCAGAGAATCCATTTTCTAACTATAAAATGAGTGTAAAAAAAATCTCACCATCAACCCTGCAGTAACATAAGCTTTCCTATTCCATTTGTTCTGCAGATGGAAAGATGCAGAGACATAGCAACTTAAACATATCTCAGCATCTGCAACCTAATAATATTTGGGTATGTGGGGTTTTTTTGGTCGGGGGACATAAGATGTTGGGGTTGAGATAAGTGTTTGTGTTGACAAAAATGACATAAATAAACAGGAAAAGCATTTACAGAGAAATCCTCAGAGCCCTGTTTATTACAACAGAAATTCCAAAGCATCCAAATTGAAATAAACAATCTTGGTGCATAATTTGTTTTATTTGAGGAAAAAGCATTTACTGAAGAGTACTTTTGATTTTGTTAAACTTAGGGAACATAAGGGAGCCCCTTGGGAGGCCTTTCCTCATTTATCAGTTCTCTTTGAGAAGCAAGCTCAATGTCTATGTGCATTTCTGGTGTGTCCAGAACAACAGAATATCATCACTTTAGGGTTTAGGAACATCTATATTTCTTCATTGTTCTTGTGTCTCCTTCCCCCAGTTAAAAATACTCATCTGCATGATTTATAGTACATAACTAGGTGCATGCTCTATTTATATAACCTAGTTTTCAACATTGTATTTGTTTTGCCCTTTCCCATATAAAAGCATATAAATCCAGGAACTCTCCATGGAGTAAATTTTAAAACAAATGTCCTTCAAGATTATCTTTTAGCTCTAACAGCTGCTACATTATTGACATGGACAGCAATTTCCAGACAATAAATGTATGCAAGTGCATATTTTCTTAACTTATTTTTATATGAAAAAAAAAATCTAATTTTATACCTTGGTAAAAGCAAGAAAATCTTTACTTAGTTTTAAGGTAATTTTCAGGGCTTATGCATCTGAGTTTTCATTGTTGCAAATCAAACCCAAAATTTCACTGTTAATGAAATTAGACTCATATTAGCAGCTGAATAGATAAGCACAAATACTGTTATTACATTTTCTAAAAAAAAAAAAAAGAAAAAAAAAAAGTCTATCTAAAATGAGAACTATAATTATTTATAGATGAAAGTTTCTGCTGGGTCATGACATTGTAGTGAATATTACCAAGTTATTAATTATGATGACTATTCCATTCAGTTCACAACCCATCAGTAGTTGTTTATAGCTCTCTACTCCCACCAGCTTGTAGAAACAATATTATCCTTTAGGGGAAAAGAAAAAGGACAAAGAATCCTCAGTCCCGTACAAATTAATTTTCCAAATAATGAAGGTAGCTGAGTTTCACTTGGTCAAATTTCAGATTTTTCTCAAACTATCTGCCCTGAATGGCTTAATTTGTAATAACAACATTGGGAATATAATCTTCTAAATGCTCTCTGATGATTTACTGGGTGCAACTGGTTCAAGAAACCTGTTCTGGTTACCTGTCCTCACAGAAGGCTTAGGCTAAGTGAACAACTAAATTGTTTAATAAAACAAATGAAACTATTTCCTACTTGCAGGTTACCTCTGACATCAACCTTGGAAATGGCAGCTTTTAAAATGGATTCTGTAACATTGTTAACTCTCATTAGCACTGGGATGAGAACACACACACAGTTCATCACAGGTTTCTGAGTGAACTCTGGAGACTCTCAGCATAATGATCAAAGTGGGGGCAGATCTTTAATCACTGTCTGTCAATCACAAGAAGAGAACTAAACAAAATAGCCTATTTCTGTTGGAGGGAACTTAAAAGACCATCTAGTCCAACTGCCTGACCAGTTCAGGGATGACCAAAAATTAAAGTTTTTTAAGGGCATTGCCCAAATGCCCCTTAAACACTGACAGGCCTGGAACATCAACCACATCTCTAAGAAGCCTCTTCCACTGTTTGACCACCCTCTCAGTAACAAAATGCTTCCTAATGTCCAGTATAAACCTCCCAGGCATGGTTTTGAACCATTCCAACATGTTCTATCGCTGGATCCCAAGGAGAAGAGCTCAGCACCTCCCACTCCTCTTCCTCCCTCGGGAGCTGTTGGAGAGCAATGAGGTCGCCCCTCAGCCTCCTCTTCTCCAAACCAGACAAGCCCAGAGCCCTCAGGTGCTCCTCCCAGGACATGACTTCAGCCCCATGACCATCTTTGTCACCCTCTGGATACAGTCATGAACCTTCACATCCCCGCCTGGTGGGTCCCAGCCCTGCACTCAGGGCTCCAGCTCTGAGCACAGCAGGATAATCCTCTCTTCTTCCTGCTGGTCATGCTGTGTTTAATGCAGCCCAGGATGGGATTTGCCCTCTGGGCTGCCAGGGCTCACTGCTGATCCTGGAGAGCTGATCCTTGTCTGCAGGGCTGATCTACAGCCACTGCTCTCCCTATTTAGACTTTTGCCGGGCATTACTCCACCCTAGGTGCAAAATCCACAGTTTCAGCTTGAAAATTTCATCCAGCTAATCATAACCCAATTCCCCTATCTGTCTAGTTTCCTCTGTAAGACCTTGTGTCTCTCAAAAAAGCAAACCATACCTCCCATTTTGGTGACGCCTTGAGGAGCTGGAACAGAGGCTAGACAGAGTTAAGAGGAATAAAGTGGATATTTATTGAAGTGCCTTCAAAGGCCACACCCTGGCAGTACTGGAGCCACAGTCATGGCTCTGCCTGGATGGCTCCAAGATGGAAGCAAAAGAGGACTTGGTCACAAGATCTCACATTTTTATAAGTTTTAGTCCATTTGCATATAGGAGTCAACTGTCCAATTAATAGCTTCAAATTTTGAAGTTTCATGCTCCTTGCTTGCTTGCTTGCCCACCCTCCTCTTTTCACATTGTTTACGCTTTGGGCCTGAAGTGTCAAGAGATTGTCCTTGAGTTCTCAGCTAGAATAGGATTGTTTTGTCTTCACCACCCTGTGAAAAGATCCTAGTAACACTTCTTAAAAAGATAAAAGCACCACACCAAAGCAGAACAGAAAAACTTAAAACTAAAGGTATCATTGATATCCTCAGCAAACTTGGTGCATCCAACTCCTGCATCTGGATTGTTGATAAATATATTGAGCAGGACTGGCCCTAGAAACTAACCCAGAGTAACACCATTGGTGACAACCTTTGGAATTCTGTCCTTCAGCCAGTTCTTCACCCAGTGCTCTGTGTACCTGATCTTTCCACGGCTGGACAACTTCTACAGAAGATGCTGTGATGGACAGTATCCAAAACTCTGTATTCTTCCTGAAAAGCCTGAGCTCACTTACAAGATCATAAAGTCTATTTTCCCTCCTGAGCCCCACGAGGAGTTCCCTGTTCAGCCAAGCTGGATTTCTTTCCCACTTGCTTAAGACACAGTGGAATTTCCAGACCCTGTGCTTCCAAAAGGTTTTTTTCAAGACTGATCAGCACTTGAGGACTTCCAAGCCCTCAAAAGCAGATTCCCAGGATAATCTGCTAAATAGCTCATGAATAGCTTTAAGTTTGCTCTCTTGAAGTCCAAGGTAGCAACTCTCCTGTCCCTTTTTCTCATTGCACTGGAAATTTTAAACACAACCATGTTGTGATCTCTGCGGCCAAGACAGCCACTTACCATCACATCCCACATGAATCCTTTTCTCTTCATAAAGAGCAGATCTAGGAGGGCATCTTTCCTGGTTGGCTCACTGAGTACCTGTGACAAGAAGTTATCACCTACAAACTTCAAGAATTTTCAAGATCTGCCAGTCTGTCACAGCAGGATGATATTCCCAGTTTTGTCTGGGAAGTTGAAATCTCCCATAAAGACAAGTGGGTCTGAATCCCACATTTAACTTGACTATAATTTCACAAGTGTTTTTAATAAAGGTAGAAGAAAACAGGCAGAATATTATCATAGATTCATAGAATACTGAAAGTTGGAAAATACCTCTGAGATCATCAAGTTCAACAATTAACCCAGCACTGCCAGGTCCAGCACTAAACCATGTCCCCAAGTGCCACATCTAAATGTTTTTTGAACATTTCCAGGGATGATGATTCCACCATTTCCCTGGGCACTCTTCAGTGAATGCATTCTCGAACTTCGCATTTTTTTCTCTCTCTCTGGAGTGGAACTAAATGATGACTCTTTGTTTCCTTTGTCCAGTAATTAGAAATAAATAAGTACCTAAAATAAGCAGATAGTTTTGCTCTTCTTGAAGCTGCTGGTTGTCTTGTGCCTGAGGCATGTAACTTCTGCTTGTCCACCTTATGTAGAGGATAGCTCTAAGGACCCCTCTGAAGTATTTTATATGAGCCTCATTACAAGAGTATTGAAGAGCATGGCAGTCATAAATTGAATTATCTGTACAATACTGTGATAATTAGAGAATTAATCTTTTGGAGATGAAGATCAAGGCACAGAAATTTGTCCAAAGGTAAGCTATGACACAGCAGCTATTAGCTTCCAGTTGGCACCCCGTGGACCAAACCACCTTCCTCTGGTGCCATCACTATCTGACCTGGGCTAACTCTGCTGCGTTGTCACACAGCAGAGCACAAGCCAGGTGTGTGGCTGTGCCATAAAATCAAAACTATTTAGGGTCATTGACTCCAGTTTCTGCTGTTAGCCACCATCTCAGGTGACATACTCTCACAGGAGCACAGCTATCAAACCTGGAGCTGAGTTTCTTTCTTCTAGCTTTGAGTTGAAGCAAATTTAAGCCAGCTGTTCCCAGCTGCCTGAGCACATGCTCTTGGCACAGGCAAATTTGCCAGACAAGATCTGATACTCCCGTGGCTTAATTTACCAGACTCAGTTTAACATTAAACCTCTACACTAAGGAGTTTCAATTAAGATGTGCATTGTGTTTCTCTGAATGAGTTCTGGGTGGTGAATTAAACAATTCAAAGTATAGTGTGCCTTAAAATTGTTCATTTTGGGTTCTTTGCATTGTATTTCTATACTTAATGCTATCAGCTGATCTTTTTGTGTTAATTGTTGGGCAGTCAAGGCAGCTGATATCACATTTATCAATAATTAAAGGTGTTTCTACCTTGAGATGAAAATGGGGAAATATCTTGAATCTGAAATATTGTGGATAACAGCAGAAAAGGAAAATGTTATATGCGTGATCTGCATCAGGAATTAAACTCTTGTACATATGAATCAGTAGAGATCATAAAGCATTATTTTAAATGGAATTTTTTCATATGCTATTTTCATTATAAAATGACAAAAGTCCTAAATAAGCTATATTTTTCTAGATTATGGTAACATTTAAAAATACAGTAAATGCATAAGACAAGAATACTAGGTAAACCCTTCTCTGACTGTGATACTTCATAAGTGAGAGTCAAATCTTTTTATGAGGTTCCTTCAAAATATTTGAATGCAGAGTTTTAAAAGATGTACGACATTCTTCAAATTGCCAAAGAATTGTGACTTACATGAAAAATAAGATTTTGCTTAGCTGTACCTGGAAGAAAAAAGAAGTTGGATTTTGTGGGTATTTATTCTGATGAGTATCAGTATAAGAACAGGATGTCTCAGGCTTCTGTTGTTTCTGACTTTTCATCTGTACTGCACTCAGCTTTGTTTTTTTCTTCTGAGATTAAAATCAAAGTGGCTGATACAGTATAAAATTAATAAAATGCAAAATTAAAGGGTTATTTCAACTGCAAGGAGAGTCATATCATTACTTTCATTTTCCTTTTCTGCATAGCAATTTGCAGTTTTGAAAGGTAAGTATTCATTCTGCACACATTTGTAGATTTCTAATTTACAAGGAAGTTCGTTCATAATCCCTTAAGATTTTGGCTTCTTCATGACAGCCCTCTTTTTTATTCACGATAAAGTTAGATGATGCTATACAATAAAACAAACAAACAAAAAAACATAACCCCTTTAGTCTGTGGTAACTAGCAAGAGTCACACACCACTTTTTTTGCAAACATTTTCAGCCCGATTCAAGGTAGGTCAAAATGCAGCAGCCTCTAAATAAGTGTATTTTCTGCGCAGTGATGCTGCCGTTCGTAAGGTGACCTGCACACGAGGCTGTTTCTCTGGTGGCCGAGGACCTGCGGCAGCAGGAGAGGCTTTGATCGCGCACTTGCTGAGTGGCAATAGTGCCTCCCGGTGGCTTTCACTCTCATTCATCCCCGACGCCTTTACATTCTACAGCTGATTTTCGGCTCTAAATCATATTGTTTCTTTCGTATTTTGAATGAGAAATGCACACAAGTACCCTCCTTTTATTGCGTTCATCCAGCTGTAGGCACCTCCCTACCTGCGTTTGCAGGATGTTTTTTTCTGACTTTTTCATATGATTATTTCACTACAGTTGCAGTAATTGAGACTCAGACTGGCAACTTCAATACACTGTTTTCTTCTCATTCTGCCTTGGCAAGATTCTGACGGAAGATGCACAAAGCATTCTATTCCTCAAGTCAAATTACATCCAGAGCAATTCCTTTGGCAACATCCTGAGCAATCTGATTGCTGGAAATTTCTCATCGTTTGGTGGAAATGATTTAATGAGTCTGTGTAATTAATCCTTTAGCTTAATTACATGCACTAGATTTTTGTGTTGTTTATGACTCTCCAGGAACACACAGGTCCACTTGACCTGTCTGCACAAAGCCCACTCAATCCCTCAGCCCTCAGAGAGATGATTTGTGGAAAGTCACTGTGAAGGGGCTGTGGGGGCAAGCTGCATTCATTCAAACAATAGTGTATAATGAGTTGAGGCAGTTATGCCTTTTTTTCAATGTATTTTATTCAATTGTATGTGAATTGCAAAGACTAATTAAATGGCTGTTTTGCTGACTGAAAAAATCCCTTTTTTTGAAAATGAAATAATTAATTCTGAATTTTTTTTATATTAATATTTTAGTTTTCCATTGAAATGAAAGTGTATTTCACTTTGAGGGTGTAGTTTTGGGGATTGCTTTGGTGTTGTTTTTCTTTCTCATCTTAGTACTGCACCTGGGATCTCATATGACCATGAGAACGTGCCTGCCCCAAATGCTCCAGGCCCTATAAAAGTTACAGGCAACATTTGCCTTAAATAGTTACTGATTTTAGGTAACCATTTTGAACGTGGAAGTCTAAAACTCATGGCTACCATCCACTCATACATTATTGGCTGCATATTTGTTTTCTGGGTGGAATTCTGTCCAAAAATATGGGCAAGCCCCTGTGTCCTCCAATTAGCAGAGGTTTGCAGAGGTGAGGAGAGATGTTGTAGGTTGTAGCATCTCAGGTTGGTTTTCAGAACCTGAAGAGCCTGGAATTGCTGGTGGCTTTTGTCTGTATGATTCATGACTATGCATCAACCAGTAATTATGGATCTCGACACAGCTTTAAAGACAGAAAACAAATGTGAGGTAGTGTGAATCTGTATCAGCAGCAGTTTCAGAGGTAGATGAGTTACCAGCATAGCAATGCAGGAGTTCTGAACTGTTTGCACTATTTTTGTCCTCAGATAGTGCAGGTGTCAATATGCTGAAGCTGTGGGGTAGTTAAGCTGGATACAGGCTCATTCTGACCTCTCTATGTCAGTATGTGTGCATGCATCTTTGCTGAGCAGTGAAGATGTGTGAATAGTGCCAGGGGAGAGCTCTTTGTTGTGTTTTCTTTCACTGGAACCATCCCTGATGACAGCTTTCCCACAGTGTTAAATACCTGTTGTTATATAATGATATTTATTTCATGTCCTTAAGCATGTAAGGATATAAAGCTATTGCAGAGTGTCCAAAGGAGGGCTGCAAAGATGGCAAAGGGCCTTGAGGGGAATCCATACAAGCAGTGACTGAGGTCACTTGGTCTGTTCATCCTGGAGGAGACTGAAGGGAAACCTCATTGAAGTTTCAACTTCCTCACGAGGGGAAAAGGAAGGCCAGAAACAGATCTCCCAGGTGATCAGTGAGAGGACCCAAGGGAATGGCCTGAAGCTGTGCCAGGGGAGGTTTGAGGTGGGTAGTAGGAAACCAGAGGGTGGTTGAGCACTGGAACGGGCTCCCCAGGGAAGCGGTCACAGCACCAAGCCTGAGAGAGTTAAATGAGCACTTGGAAAATACTCTCAGGCACATGGTGTGACTCTTGGGGTGTCCTGTGCAAGGCCAGGAGCTGGACTCAATAATCCTTGTTGGTCCCTTCCAGCTCAGGATGTTCTGTGATTCTGTGATATCAGTGACTGCCTCAGGGCCTGATTTTCAGCTGTGTTCTGTGCTTGGTCTGGTGTGCACCGTGTTGGGGCAATGGTTATGTGAAACATGTCAGTGAGACCTGGTTTTCTGCACATTGCAGAAAAAGAGGAAGGGAGAGTCAAGTTCATCTTGAGCCAGGTAATCAAAGCAATTAGATCCTAAGTTGGACCCAACAAGCAACTTTGTATGTGGCTCCAGCCTGTTTGGATGGGGCCCCAAGCAACCTGATTTAGTGTGTGGCATCCCTACTCATGGCAGAGGGGTTGGAACTGAATGATCTTTAAGGTCCCTTGCAGCCCCAACTGTTCTATGAATTTATGATTCTATGAAGTTTTTGTTTAGTATCAATAAAATATTAAAAAACTAAAAAAAAAAACAAAACAAAACAAAAAAAACCCTAAAAAAATCCTAAAAAAAGGCAACTAAACAAACAAAAACCACAAACCAAAACAAATTGGTTCATGTCCACAAGTCTCTTTCTACATCTTCATTTCTGTGATTTTCCATTGCCTCATTTGCTGTCATGGGCTTGCTCTGTTTTGTTCTCCAAAATCTTGTGAGATTTCTTTGCTAGTTGAGTTGCTTGGGAGAGGAGAGGCAATGCTTGTCCTGCAGCACCTTTCTCTTTGTTAGACGCTTTGTCTCTCTTGCACATTCAATTTACTAGTGCCCTGTAGAAAAGAACATATTGCCTGACATGATAGTGCTGTTTAATAAGTGGTTAAATCTTTCTATGTTCCTGATATCTTGGCTTTGATGGAGATGGACGGAGGATATTAAAAGCTTTCAGTAACAGGCATGTGCTGGAAGAACAGTCTTGGTGCTGTTCTTTGGTAGCACATAAAGGTTAAATGCAAGAGGGATATTGTGCATTAGTGATTACAAAGGAAAGCATTCTGTATCTGTTAATAATCTTTCTCAGGCATGCCTGTCTAACTTTTCAGTTTTGGCAGGCTCTTAATTTAGAGCAAATTACATTTTTATTGCAAAAGTGGTCAGTCCAGGTAAATTATGAGTTTCCCCTCTTTTTTGCTTTAGAACATCTGAGCCTCCAAGGCAGTAATTGTTCCCAATCCTCTTCTTCTCCTGGCTCAAAAGCTCTGTAGAATTACTGTTATCAGTTTTCTGTCCTATGCTAGTATATTTGAACAGCAGGGATCCTGCAGCCCAGAATACAGGACTGATAATGGCTCTGCTTCATGTTCCTGATGTTTATGACCTGTTGTCTGGAGCACAGCAGAATTGTGGGAAGCATCTCAGCTTAAGAAAGATACATGCTGAAACTAAAGCAATATTCTGTTGAAGAGACTGATGTAAATAAGAATCCAGCGTGCTGAAAATTTTCCTTTCTAAGCAGTTCTCTGTAGTATCCCAGGAGCACCAGGTCTGGGTGCCCTGGAAGGAAACTAATATGTAGTTTCCCCCTGCCCCTTGGCAGAATGGCTTGCTGACTTTTTTCCCTTTGTTCCCTAAAGTTCCTTCTAGTTTGTGTACCTATAGGTTCCCTGTTAATGTATTCATACCTTGTTATTCCTGTGTGGATGAGCATTTGTAACTTCCCCCTGATCCTCCTTCTTGCCTGAAAATCACTGGACATTTGACCCTCAGACACACCTACCCTTGGGCCTTAAAACCCTCAGATTTCCCTCCCTCGGGGCTTTTCTGGTCCCTGACCCTCGGGGCTAATAAACCCTGTTGAGTTACACCAGGGAAGTCGTTCGCCTCTTTCTTCCCCGGTATCACAGCTCGTATCTCACACGGAGCAGCTGCCGCGCTCTCGGGTGGCGAGTGCAGGGAAAACTCCCACAGACCCGGGCTCGGTCCGGCCAGGGGAAACAGCTGCCTCAGTTCCCAATTAATTTATGACACTGAGCTGGTCTGTGAGTACCTGCTGTGGCTTTCAGGGGCTGGCTGATCACATGATTTAGTCGAGATGTTTTTTCCTTTGTCTACTGCTCCACGTGTCTCTATTCTTTTTGCAAATGACAGCTCCGCTCAAAAGTGCCCAAATGGCAAGAAGAGAATGCAGCTGCTGATGGCAAGAGCAGACACTCTATCGGAGCACTCTCGAGGTGCTGCTCCCAGAGCTGTCGTTTTCCAGAGGAAAAGGATGTCCCGTGCAGGCAGGCAGAAGCCAGACAAGCAGTGTGCACAGAGGGTAGTGGTGAAGAGGATGCAGGTGAATGGGCGGTGTTTACAGTGAGTAAGGAACCTTCTAACACAACATCCAAACTTAGATAAAATATGGAGACAAGAAGAAAGCACAAGGTGGAAAGAGACAAGGATCAGAGCATGAAGAAGCATATTCAGAAGAGCAGAGAAAGAGGAATGAACAGATTGATGCAGTATAGTTTTTTACACAAAAAAAGGGAAGCAAATTGTAGTACTAGATTGAAGATTTATCTGTGTATGCATATATATTTATGTAGGTATTTACTTATACATACACATACATATATAGAAAATGCACATATTTTCCTTATAGTGTCTATATGAAGATGTGCTGCTAGTATAAAATGATTCCTGTAGTCTTAGTGCACAGTTTGAAAAAGCTTATGAACCCCTTTGCTATGAGAGATAAGAGAGCTTCTCTACTTCTCAGCAGAGGGAATATTCCATAGCATTTCAATACAATTATCTTATTCTAGTTCCTCTGTAATTCTGTGAAGTGGATGTAGAGACTTGGATAATTCAAGTGTATGAGTTAATAAATTACAGTTAGAGTATATTCAGTTACCATAATGGCTCTTAAATAATTAAACAAAGCAATCTTAAATAGGATCCTGCTACACTGCACTAACTAGAAAGGTGTCATAAGAGTTACTAAAAACCTATCCCTTAAAGTCCCATTCTACTGTGTACATACAGCACAATTAGTGTCTGCTTTGTGGGTCTGAAGGAACTGAGTATAAATCAAAGGCACAGAGTGCTTGTAGGAAATTGAGCTGAATTTAATGAGAATTGTGTGGGTTATGAAAAATGTGGCTGATGAGGATCTATCAGATGAACCACCAAGCCTTGCTGCAACTGGCTGTAGCCCCCTTCCAGGTCACTACAGGAATTAATTCCTATAAAGTTCCTTCACACTCTTCAAAGAGGACACTACTTTTTAAATCAAGATCTGAAATAAAAATGTTATTGGAAGACAGTGGTGTGTATTGACCATGCTTCAATCAGGCCTTGAAGTCCTGATGAAAGCAGAAAGCAATGCTCTTGTAATTAGTTCCACCACCATCTGACAATTTATTTACCTAGGTGAAGGATACAAAATTAGTCCTTTGTTAGGACTCTTGCAGGACCTAAATTTGTATCTGATAGCAATGAGTTAATAATGGGCTGATTGATCCTTTGTGGAAACTTAAATTAAAATTTAAAAAAATCCAGAAGCCTAAAACAAAAGGAAAAGAACATTTTAAAATAATATTCTCATTGAACTCTCATTCACATAAAAAAATTAATAGTGATATAAGCATAGTTCTTTTTCATGGGAAACTAGAGATACTGTCTGAAAACTGAGTAAGGTATATGTTATGTATATGTTATATCTAAGGTATATGTATATGCCATAAAGCATATCAACAAAACACTCTCTGGAAGAACTTTACTCAGAGGCTTTTTACTGTCTGTGGTATTTCAGATGTTCTCACAGCAGGTGGACCATATATTGTGCTACTTTCTTTGAAAAATTGCAGCAAAGCAGCTGGTGAAATACAAGGTGTCATCCAACACTTGTTTCATCTACAGTAAAGCAGACCAGTAATGCAGGTTTCTATGATTTACAATAAAGATCCAAACCACATACTCTAGACAACTCATTCAGGGCTCTTTTAATAAGAACTAAGATTCATATAGTTCCTCTCATCCTCAAATATCCCAAAGCATTTTATGAACTCCTTCAAACACCCTTTTTGAGAGGAAATACAAGGCCCATGAAGAACTTCTTGAGCAAGAAACAGCTGTCTGGAAAAATATGCAGTACACCAGTTTGGGACAGGAAGAGAAGGACAAAGATGTCAAAACAGAATGACAGATACTATATATAATTAGATATATTATGAATAAAAGCAATTTATCTAAGCACCCTGTTACTGGAATCTAGCCATTAAATTTGAGGATTTCACTTCCCTTAGGAGAGACGTTTGTATTTTTTAACGTATAATGTGAAATCAATCCAACTGTGAGTGTTGAAATACTTTCCTATGTGTGCAGCTACAATGAGAATGTTTTTTTGTCTCTGGTAGTTACACTGTCTTAGTATCCAAAATAAATCAGATGCTGTTCAGTTGCTGTAGATATAGTTCTGGAACTGGGGAAAAAAAAAATCACAGGACAAGGAAAAAAGAAAATGAGGGATGTGCAAAAAATTACAATGGGTGATAATGCGCTTATTCTATGCCTTCTTCACACTTAGGATTTTTCCTGATCATTAAGCCTGATTTGTCATTCTCATTTTCAAAAAACGCTAGCTTTCCTGCTTCATATCCATGGGGAGGTTGTTTTCACCTTTATGTCAATCAGTGGGGGTACAAGGAGTGTTCTCCCACAGGCAGACTGGATACAAATCTGATTTAACTTTCATACCATGTAAATGCAGGATAAAGCAGGACAGCCTTTGATGTGCTGATTTGTTTGTTTGTTTGTTTTAATAAACACTATGGGCAGAAGTCTGTGATATTTTTTAATTCCTTTCCTTGCCCTTTTGAGTTTTCAGGAGCCCCGGAGACAGTGCCTCAGGGAATCATTTATTTACAGACAAGGGAAGAGAGGTTTATTAAGTAGTGAAAATATCATCTTGTTTTGTTGCTGTATTTTCCACTTTTATTTTGAGAGATTAACCTGTACAAGAAAAGCACTTTAATGTAATACAACTGCTCTATGAAGAGGGCCTGAAGAGATATCTGTGCAGTATTTATATGCTGTCTCAATTACCACTGCAAAATAGTTTGATGATTCAGCAAGGGGCCCTAAAAGTATCTTCAATAATTCTTTCCCATTTAGATCTCTGAAGAAGAATCAATTTTATACCATTGCCTGGTCTTTTATTGCCTTTAGGTCCCAAATTCAGTACAGAAAGCACGCTTGTAGTCCTCTGTGAGCTGGAAATGCAGATGAACCAGGCAACAAGGCTGTGCTGAATGGAAAGCCAAGAGCTTGCAACAATGCAGGCTGCTCTGTACAAGATACTGTGAGGTAAACTTGCCTGGTTTCCAGTCACATTTATAAAAAGGGTTGGGGATATGCCCCACACACAACACTCTCAACAGAAATGTGAGGCAGCAAAGGAAATGTTTTCCTTTAAATTGTTTGTGTAGTTACTGTGCAAAGCAAACATATAAATTTTCATTGTCTGCAAAGGCAAAAGCCCAGGAGTTAAGACAAGTGAAGAAAGCAAGAGCAGACGTTGGAAAGAACCGGTGCAGAGCCCTGTGTGGGAGATGCTGTAAAGAAGAATATTCTCTGCCCGTGTCAGGAAGCACATCAGGGGAGTTGGTACAAGTGTCAGTCGCTCAGGAGCACACGAGGAGCTGTTGTTGAGAGCACTGTGACAAGTTATATGGAGCACCAAGGGATACTCCAGACTTTATCAAGGGTGAGGCAATCATTTCCACCGCCATAAAAGTATCTTGGCAGGCAAAGACTATAAATGTAATAAAAGAGGGGGGTGGGGGGAAATGTTGTCTGTGCCCATAAAAGAGGACAGTGATTGTGTAGTTATAGTGCTTCATAAAATCCTTCAAGTTAGTAGGAAGGGAAAAAATTGGGCAAAAAGATGAGTATAAAGCAACACATTATATTTTTGCTGGAAACTGGGTATATGTGTGAGGGAAAACACTGTTGGATCTTAGTCTGATTTTATACCTCTCTATAAACAGCAGCTACTGGCCACTGTTCCAGACAGGACTTAGCAGGCTGGACCTGTTCTCTAACTCAGTATGGATATGGTTTAAATTTCTAACTAAAATAAAGGATAATAGTAAGACTGAAAAGCAAAATTATTTCATGTATTAAGTACATATACTGTTTTCACACACTCTAGGACAAAGATCATGCAAAGGGCAATGTGGAAACTGAGAATTAGGTGAAAACTCATTTCTGGATTTTTTTTTCCTCTAGGAAACTGTGGCAAAAAGCAAACAAGCAAGACAGCTCCTTTTTTGATAGCATTCCATAGTTTTTCGCACTTGTTTTGTATAAAACCTTCCTTATTACATTCTGTTTTCTGACCTAAATGGGCACATTTTTAGCTAGCAAATGACTGATATAAACTAGATCACCAAAAATTGGTGGAAAAAAACACAGTTCTGTCAGTTCAGAAGAAAAATTTGTGGCAATCCTTTATCAAAGAAGATATTTTTACCTTATTTTCTTGAAGGAATCTTTGAGTCTGAACGGTTAGTTCAATATATCCTGTATAGATCCTAAACAGTAACTGAGGCAGTGCTGAAAGTTTTGTGGTTTACCCTAATTTATTCAGGCTTTATTCTGGTTCTGTGAGATAGGACATGGTAGTGGGTAAGGATTCAGACTTGAAAACACATGCCACTGCAACAGGAGATTTCAGTTGTTTAGATATAGCAGTTAATGAGAGCTGTGATAGCTCTCTGGAGATACATAAAAGGCTACTAATGACTACTTCATTTATAAATGATGAAGATCTCTCAAGATCAAAATCCTTCCAAAAATACAGTAAATAGGGAGCTGTGAACTTGATGTGGTCTTGACAGTGGTACACTGTCTTTGTCACCTCAGCGCTGAGATTTCTTTAATGCTCAACTTTTAATGGAACTATTTTTCATTTGTAACGTCATGCAAGACATTTAATTTACCTTTCTCCTTCTGCTTCATATCTCTGCTTTGCAGAGCACAGTGGTTTATGGCTACCAGATGTCAACGTTTTCTCAGTCGCATCTTTTTTTTTTGCATGAAACTTCAGTTTCAGTGGAGTTAGAAGATTTTGTGCAATTCTGTGTAACCACAATGTGTTCAGTGCCTCTTCATTCACAGGGGGACTCACAGACTCCACTCCTTGGATGGTCAGCCCATTTGGGAAGATTCAGAAGTGTTGTGCATAGATCAGCTGGGAAACAGTGGTGCATCAGATTTCACCTTTGCTGAAACGTCCGTGCAACTCTGTATTTTTGCCAAAAAATACTTATCAGAAATACTATACACCCTAGAGATAAATGTTTGAAATTCATGCAACCCTCTCCAAAACACCACCTAATCTCTAGGCACAGAAACACATGGCCATATGTGGCCATGGAATAATGGAGCACTGGAATAATGGAGCACTGGAATAATTTCTTTATATATTTATCTCTTCAGATTTTAATCTGATTTGTATGCCAAAATTTTATATTTTTTATGGATAGTTTTACTGAATAATCCAACTAAGCAATTATTTGCAGAAGTATTGAACTTTGTTTTGTTGGTAAATGAATACTTTGTTGTTTACCTGGACCTTGACCTTGGGACAAAGCCTAACCAAATCTTACCACAAGAGTTTTTCTGAATCACTGGGAGCTGGACATGAAGTACAGCTGCGTGCTATTGGCAAACTAATTTTATGACTTGTGTATAAAATCTGTTCTACTATTACTTAGTTCCCTCACAGAATACTCAATGAAATCATGCAAAATATATCTCTGTTATGCTTTGCATGCAGCTCTCTCTTGCCCATGTGGGATGAATGGCAAGACAGCCATTAACTCCAGCAACTGACAATCAAGTCTATGATTTGAAAGTGAACTCAAATTACAATGGACAGCATTAGTGTTCCAGGAGCTGGAGAAGCAGACGGTGGTTCATGACCTGAAAAGTATCAAGCATCTGTAACTTTCACTGAAGTCAAATTATAAATGCTCGACACTTCCCGGTGCTTGTCCTGCTATTCTGAAATGCAGATTGTGATTAGAGGAGAGAAAATGGCTGCTTAGAGGGAATAATTCTTTAGGGTTAAGTAATCAGAAAATTCAGCAGCAGCCGAATTATGTTAAGATGGATGGAGCAGATCTCTTTATACCAAAACTAAAATTTTAATATGCCACGCACAGATGAAAAGGATTTTGACCATTATGTCACTACAAAAATTAATACAGCTGTGAATAATAATGGCAATCCATTCCAATAACATGGATATTTATATAATATTGCCATCTGATAATGGTTAGATCAGTAAGGAGTTGTAATTACCACTATTGATTAGCTCTAAATTATGCATATTGATGACTAATGCTGAAATAATATGTTGTTTTCAAAGTCCTCTCTTCCACTTTCACACAGTGCTTCTTGATCCCATTAATCTCTCCAATCTTTTCCATTAGTAATTGCACTTGTGAGAGCACTGGCGCTCACCTCTTACAGCTTGTCCATTAGGATTTGTCTGAGAGCAACAGCTACCATTTAACACATATTAAAAAAAAAGGAGTTCCAGTCCGACTTAATCCTAATGGCACAAAAGTAAGTAAGATCCTGGATTAACAGTGATCCCAACATTATTAATAACAAGAATAAAAATGCTGAACAACTGAGTTACTAGAAAGTTAAATTATCTATTTTTAACATCTGTTTTCATGAGATCAGTCAGATTGACATGAAGGCCTATTTTTCAAATGGTGGTGAGAATGGTTTTCACTAACACAATGAAATAGCCATTTCTGGGGGATTTCCAAAGTATTTTCCACATGCCCAGATATATCACTTTCTCTGCATTACTCACCATCTTTGAGCAATGAAGAAGAAAATTTAACTTAGCCAGAGGGTCATTAGGAAAGTGCAGCAGAACTCAGATCTGTTTACTGTGGTTTGACCTGTGGTTGTTGGGCATTGAGATTTCTTGCACTATTGACTCTTGTTGAATTAATTCGCTGTACAACTTAAGTACGTACAAGTGGAGTTCCCTGGTGTCTGGGACTGCATCCCTATCTCAGAGGTTTCACTTTTCATGTGATGTAAAGGGAGATTTAGGCAAAGAAAGCAAGTTAGGAATGTGCACTCAGAGGATGGATGAGGTTTCATTTTGGCAAGAGCTACAGCTTTCTTCCTCTTCCTCTTCCTCTTCCTCTTCCTCTTCCTCTTCCTCTTCCTCTCTCTTTTTTCCCCTCTGTTATGCTTGAAGAAAATGGCTCTAAAATGGCTTGAAGAAGATGGCGAACTCAGCATTTTTCTCCTGGATTAGTGATGTGCAAGGTCTCTATGGGGGTAGGATGCAATGAGAATATATAACCACAGGTAGGTTACTTCTAATTATCATGAGGCATTAGATCAGCTCTACGTTTCAGAGCTCAGGGCTCTCTCTGTGCAGTCTGTTAAATTTGCCAAGCATCTGGAGGCTTCTCCAGCCTTCACTGTCATCCAGACATGAGCAGTCCCAATAAAGGTCTTTTAGAGTGTTTCTATTTGGAAGCTAGAGCCAAAGTCCTCTTTAGGAAAAGCCCCTACAGTCTGTCAAAGAGCTCCTGTGATGATGATTCACTCTTGTCTTTTTAAAGATGCAGGGGAAGCTGCACTTTACCTTCAGTACAAGTGGTTGGAAACTTACTCACAAAATGTGACCCTGGTCCAAGGCCTTTGTCAGGCACAGTGGTTTTACAGAAGCTGCACCTCTCTGTTCAAGTATTATCTATGCCACCAACAGGGACAGAAATGTCTCTGCTAGTGCAGTCTGCTGCCTGAGAGGAATCTGCTAGGTGACATGTTATGTAGGAAATGTTGGTAGTGCCATTGGGTGTCACTGCAAATATGAACATAATCTGCAGCTTCCAGACAGTGGTTGGTATGATGATCATGTGACTCTGAACAGACTGGAAGGGATCATCAAGACACTGTAAAACTACTTTCTTGCTCTTTTTACCTTTCAGCCCAGGTAGAAAGAAAGAGATAGGGACTTATCTTATTTGCCAGGGCAATTCTAGACATGCACAGTGAGCTCAAGGCCAGGAGGAGAAACCTGCTTTGCCTGAAGTGCCTCAGTGGTGGGTACCAGCTGAGCTGAGCCCCATTTGAATTTACTCCTTCCACTTCTGTTTCACTTGCCAATACCTTTTCCCCCCTCTCCACCCTGATCTGGCTTGAGTTTCTCTGACACCAGTCATTTCACAAGCTGTTACTCTCTCTAGTACCTTCAATTGCTGCATTGTCCAAGGTCAAAATATTTCAACTTAGTTATCAAAAAAAAAAAAAAAAATTGATGTATCTAGTCCAAAATGTAGGTTATTTAGAGGGAATAACATGGTGCAATAGATATGAGAAGGAGGTAGTATAGACATGTCTTTCAAACTCTCAGCCCTCTGAGAGGTAAGGGGCCAATAATCCTCTTCCAGCTGTGAAATATTAAGACACATCTGAAATGTTTCTCTTGCAGATTTTGCCTAAAAGTTGATTTACTGGTATTTTGATGCTCAAGTATGTTCAGTAAATAGGACCAAAAATGTGGCCAAGTTACTGACCTTATAAACCTGATGAAATATTGGATGTGAGACCTTTTATACTACAACCTGTGGTCAAAAGTAGTGCAGTGATCTCAGCTCTGTTTCTAGTGGTCAGGTGTCTACCCTACTCATTGGGCTCTGCAGTCCTATCAGGTGACAGGATGACAGCTTACTTCTGGAGTCATGTTTGCAGAATAAATAGCTTTAATAACATGCTTCTCAATTCATGACAAAGAACTTTTCTTTTTTTATTCCTTGTTCTTTTCCCATTCCAGTCAGAAGCTAAACAATTCATTAGTTTTTGTAATGTAACACATTCTGCCTTTAAAGGGAAATGCCACATTCCAGCTGGAGTTAGTCAGTACTGATGTTTGATGGTTTATCAATAAAAGGGAAAAGTGGAAAAGCTGTTTTTGTTTTCCTTTGTTCTACTCTCTTAGCTCACTTGGCCACCAGTCTCTTTTCCCCTTCTGCACAGTATAACATAGCATACCCAGGAGTAGAGGATTTCCCTGGGTCAAACTCCCTGCTGCCTAAGCCTTATGCAGTCACAGTAAAACATCCAATTCTGCTGCCATACAGTCCAGAAGGAAGGATATTTTCCTTCATCTTCCTTGTGGACTTTTGACACAATTAAATTAGAAGAAATTAAAATTATTTTTCTTTATTTGAGTCACAGAATCAGTGAATGGTTGAGGCTGGAATGCACCTCTGGAGGTCAGGCAGGGCCATCTACAGTCATTTGCCCAGGACCACATTCAGATGGCATTTGAATACTTCCAAGGATGGATACAACCTCCCTCAGCAACCTGTGCCAGTGCTCGGTCACCCTCACAGTATATTTTACCTGTTGGATCCATCTTGTCTGTCATTGGCTTCATTCCCTATATCCTATCATTATTTTTATAAACTGCCTTAATAACATGCACTGCTGCCTACTACAACAGGAATGTGATTTTTATGGTCTGTGATGGCTATAAATTTCACCCTTTTCTAAGCATCTCTTTCTTGACATGAACATTTTCATACAACAAAATCAAAGACTACTGCTATACTAAAAAGTTGAAAGTAACCAAGACCACTGTCTGCCCCTGAAGCAATTAGCTTGCTGAAACTCTGTGGCTTCCAAACCAGGGTGACTACATCCAAACTTCCTCTTAGGAGTGATCCTTGGCCTGTGCTAACTCCCAAAATGTTTGGGGGACTGCTGGTTGGCATGGACCAAAACAGCACAAGGGACCATCAGGGTGATTTAACAGTGCAATTGAATATCCATGTCTGGGGATGTTTCCTGGCAATGTTTAATGTACTGTGTATGTAATGTACACAGCCATAAATTCTACAGGAAAGCTACATTAATGTGGCTATTAGGTAAACAGGAAGAAACCTTTGACCTTAGAAAACACTTACTGTGCTGCTCTGTCATTAAAAGTGTGTATCTTTTAGACAGTTGTGAGAAATCAGTACTTGGGTACCCAGCCTGCTGCTACGTTTGCTGTGAGCATTACTGGAGGATTATTCAGAAGAGGGAGAAGTGCTAATGCAACCTTCTACCTAAAGTTAACCTCACAGCTGAGCTAACTCATCTGATATCAAAGTAAAGCAGAATATCAGACAAATAAAGAGGAGAATTGCAGTGCAGAAGAATTCTTCCCCTGTCTCACACCAACTAGTTATTTCCTTTCCAGGGCTTCAAAGGGGAAATAAGGCATTCCTGCACACTGGGCTTTGAAGGTGAGCTGCTTTGTGAAAACTCCCTGCAGTGCTGTGCTGCTGAAACCAACAATCTGAAAATCTTAGCTCAGCTTTGCTATAACCTCACTTTCAAGTGGCTGTGGAGGCTAAACACAAATCAAGCAGTTTCTTGAGCTATAGCTGAAAACACAAAACAAAAACCTCAACAATCTGAGTTGTGTGTTGCCAGCTTCTGTATTAACTTTCAGACCCTGTTCACATTTCACTTCATGTCCTGATGAGGCACTGAAACCCTGTCTTTTTTCCCTTTATCTATTAACTGGGAAGAGAAGCAAGCTCCCAGCAGGGCCCAGTAAGGTGTTCAGCCTGAAAGACCTGGGCTAAGAGAAGCTGGATGAGACCTGTGAGGTTTGACAATGATGCCCAGGGATGAACACAGCAGGCCTGCTAGGAATGGGTAGGTATAACCCTGCCCTTTATTGCAGATGCTACGTGGCCATGATTCAGTCCTTCAGTCCAGCCCTGGCATCAGACAGTTTAATGTTATAGAAAAAATACAAATAGATGTTTTGTTATTTGGGTTGATGATTTTACAAGGTTTCCTCATCTGGTGTATCCATACAGAGTCAACTTCACACAGAGCAATGCAAAACTGTTACATTTCTTTTCAGTGTACGGCCCTGTGCAATAGCATTTGTTGTATGTGTTAGTAATGTAATTATTAACTTCATGTTAGAAAAAACTCTTGTGCTGGCTTACAGGAATTATATAAAAATAATTTGGTGTAAAATACTTCATAGTGTTCCTCACGCATGCAGGTTGGAAAAGACCTCAGAGATCACCAAGTCCAGCCATTAACCCAGCACTGAACCCTGTCCCCAGGTGCCACATCTACACATCTTTCAAATGCCTCCAGGGATGGTGACTCCACAGCTGCCCTGGGCAGCCTCTTCCAGTGTTTGTACTGTCTCAGCTCACCAGTGTTAAACCATCCTATTACTTATCACCACTCCCTTTTGAAAACTTGTGAACCTACAGAGGTTTATCCAATGCCCATTGAAGTCAAGGGGATGTAAGAGGTCTTTTAACAGTGAATTAATTTTTCTGGTGGATTAAATGGCTTTAGGTAAATGGCAAATTAAGTAGTGCAAATTATCATTACCCTAAAATGTTATTCTAACATTATTAGTTTTACTACAGTTTCCAGGGCAGGGACTGATCTCAATTACACTGGTGTGAATGCAGATAGCTGTTAACTTAGAGCTACTAAACTTTTTCTTAACATTTTCTAATGGAATAGATCAGAATCCAGACCGCTTTTTCTTCTTGGTGGGATTTAAAATGCGGGCTTCCTTTGCTGGTTTTCCAGCTGGTATTTCTGGTGCACTCACCAATAGTCAAACACACTATTCTTTATTAGAGTCATCCTTCTTGCAAAACACTTTTTTTTCCTCCTTTCACCATTCTATGTGTTCTTTCTTTGGAGAAGAAAAAGTGATGCAGTTGCACAGGTAACTTTTTACCTTAATTTAAATCCTCACTTCCTTTAAGAAGTTATTAAAAAATCCACCAAAAACCAACCAAAGCCTGAGTTTTTCTTTAAGTCCTATTGAAAAGGGACAAGAAAAACGTAATTTCTACCTCTATGGAATGACAATACTTTAATGTCTGTCTTCCTAATAAAATCTAGAGGAAATTTATTTTCCCGAGGTAGCCTTGTAGGTGCATAAATAACAGGGTTTATAAACAAGTGTCCCTATCCATATGGTCACCCATCTGGTGGTAACAGATCCCAAGAGAGATATCAATTACTGGAAGCAAAAACATAAAGTTAGGGAAAGATACTGAGACATTAGTTATATGCTTTGCAAAAGATAAATTCTGATATCACCATGATAATTAATGTTTTTCTAAAGTGTCTCTCATCTTGAATGACCCTGCAGGTACTTTCCAAGGAGGAATTATAACAGACGTGATTTTATGATATACAAGAGAATTAAAAATAACTTTCTGGGGGAAAGTGCAGTGTTAGGGGATTAACACTTATATGAACCTGCAGTTAAAGACTTGTCTCCCTCTGCTCTAAATTCAGAGCCTTCCCTTGGACACATGTGTTTCCAGTGCAGTAGAAATGAGAAATTAGACCTGTGGGAATAGTGACCTCTTGGGACTGTGTGCCCCTGTGTGAGTGGGTGTGTCATGTTAGGAGAGCAAATCCCAGAGCCCCCTTTTTGAGTATTTCTTATCTAATTACCTTTCTACCTTCCATCAAACAGACAGACAAAGGAACAGGGGCTTAAGGTCAGCATGAACACTCTGCAAACATACACACTTTCATCCCATATTTGTGGGTATGGCAAGGCTTGACTTTGGCAAGTTGTTTGGAATGTGTCTGTGCTAATTGCCAGTGTGCTTTGGGAGAGCTGCTGGATAGAGCTTGACAGCTCTTTCTTAAACCTGTCTGCTCCTATACTTGGATTATCTGTGGATCTCAGTATTCCTCAAAAGAAACGAGTCTGTGTAAGGAGCCAGAGCAGAGGTGTTTTAAATTGTTTTAAAGCTATGCCCAGAGTTATCTTTTTTTTTTTTTTTTTAAAGACAACACCTAGGTGGCTTCACTCTGGGCATAAATGCTCCTGTCAGCTTTCTGCTCAGCACAGTTGCTGCCCCTGGTCTCATTTTGTGGTATATGATTCTCTGTGTCTCATACCCAGAGTCCAGACATACAGAAGAGAGTTCTGTATTTTGCCTAGGGACAATCAGATTCTAAATATCATAAATTGGCTTCCAGGCACAGGAGTCTGTTATTGGAGCTAGCTTAGGAAGCAAAAAGTACACTTCAGGGAATGAATATCTTTGGTTAGGAAGTATTCACATCCTTTTCAATGGCAATTGCAGGGTTCTGCCACTAATCATTCCTGTCAATTTTTAGTAGTTAGATGCTATTCGAGTGAGATTTGAGGAAATTAACTAACTAAAAGGCTCTCAACTGAATATTTTGGAACACAGAATGATTAATCTACCAGCAAGATCAGAAAGAATTTCTGATGTTTAGAGTGTTTTGACTGGTAGTCATGGGGAAGATTTTCAAAGGTCAACACAGAAGAGAAATGCTGAATCTATCCAGGGAAAGATTGGAGTTTGCTATATAAGCAAGTTAAATTTACATCAAATCTAAAGGGAGGTTAACATTATTTAAATTTTCAGTGCTGAAAAACAAATGACTATAAAGTATACCATTCTACCACAGTGGTGCACTACACATGCAATAAAGATTAGGGAGCTCAAGCTATTACTGTAGGTATGCATGGTTATTGCAAAACTTTGAATCAGAATTTAAGTTTCTGTAAGATTTTCTGGGCGCAGTTAGCTTGTATCATCCAGATGTCTGCATTAAAAGAAGTTATAGCAAATCACGTTTCTCCTGTGATTAGTGGCTATAAAGGCTGTAACATATCATCCCAAACACACAGTGTTCCAGGGCCTTTGAGTCAAGTGTGATCACTTTATCAGCAAAAAGATATGTACTCATAGCTGTCAGTGCTGGTAACTCAGTTTGGAACACTGTGCTGTGCTCTGCTGGCACTTTATTGCCAGCAGTAACAATTCAATAACACCTCCATAACCCTATTGCCATTTGCTCATCCCCGAAGTTACACCAAGGAAAAACTTCTCTGCAGAAAATGTCCTTGTAGGGGTGGAGGTTGACATCATGTGGAGATGCTGGAACATAGCCTGAAGACAATATGGATAAAAATGGGACACCACCTTTATTGCCAGTAGTGACACAGGAAAAAAAATCTGAGCTGTGTGTATTCAGTGGGTTCAGATGAGAGCTGGCTCTTGGGGAGATGACTTTGTGAGTCAGAAACTCTGATGTTTAAGTAAACACTGGAGCAAACACGGCCCTGAAACACATCCTCCAGGCCCTTGGTGGGGTTCTCTGTGTGGAAAACCCTCTGGTTATCACAGCTCTGGTTATCACAGTGTGGGTGCTGGCTTGACTTTGTAGAGCTGGAAGTAGTGAATGAAAAAAAGCTTGGATTTTAAACTGAGCTTATTTGATATGAGCATCACTGGCATGCAATGTTCATGGAGCTCCACAGTCACTTTGAGGTGCAGAAGCACAATGTAAACAGCAACCACAGAGAACTTTCAGGACTAAAATTATCTACAGCAAAATAAGTATAATGAGATACTGAACAAAGAGAAATTTGTTCTCACATTGTTAGGAGGGCTGAAAGGGTTGAATCTGTGTCTCTGAATAGCATGTTATTACTTATCAGCCTGAAAGACATCTGGAGATAGCTCAGCTGTTATGATACCCATATTTCATACTGAACATAGTATGAATTCTCATCTAAATGTTTTACTGATTGTGATGGTGCAGTTTCAATTGAGCTTTTAATTCTGTTTATTTAAGTATGACTATTTCATATTGATTTGTAACAGTTACACATGCAGACTGTGCTGTGCATATTGCATTCTCCCTCAGAATTTACCTGAAGATGTGAGGTGAGAAGTGTGGAGTTTAAATCTTCAGAGAATGAAGGGGGAATTGCTAGATGAATAGAAATGCTTATGAGAAATCCAGATAATAATCCAATAACTCAAGTAGGAGGAAACCTTTGTTGGGACAAGGGAAACCTACTGATGCTCTCTGGGTTGTTGATTTTTGAGATATTTGTGTTTAATAGTAAAGAAGCTGTTATTGAAGTCTGCTGAGGAAATGGCAAATGAATCTTGTCTGGGGAGTCAGGGTCTGGGAAGGAGGTGAGTAACCTTGAACAGCGACTTGTCTAGTTTAGCTAGAAACAAGCATTTTTCTGCTCAAAGGGCTTATTTGTGGACAAAACAACAATGTGTTTCTTTATAACATTGATTTTTCTCTGGGAAGCTGAGACAGTGAGGAGGATATTACCCCATGAGTGGTAAGGGCCTCAGATTACTTGAGTTTTGACACTAGCAGCCTAATTGAAGGAGTCCAGTGTGGGGCTTATTTATGACCAAACATGAGGGACATAGAAAATCAC
The DNA here is from genome assembly GCA_013398275.1 of Promerops cafer. Lineage (NCBI taxonomy): Eukaryota > Metazoa > Chordata > Aves > Passeriformes > Nectariniidae > Promerops > Promerops cafer. Next base: position 567,525 of record VZSE01008982.1, read on the forward strand.
TTCAGCTGCAATTTTCTGAAGAGAAGCAGAGAAGTATGTCCAAAATGCTGTCTCCAAACCTGAAGGACCCACTGTGAGAAGGCGTACAGGAGGGAGAAGTGGTCAGTTAACTAATAAGCTCTTCAGAGCTGTAAGGGTCATGATAATTCCTGATACCTGGGAAGGCAGCAGGGAATTATGTTCTCAATTAATTGTGTATTAATACACTTTTCCAAGTCTCGTTACTTACTGTCTCTTTCTGTCTTATTTTGCTCTCAAAATGTTCTGTTTATTTTTAAGAATTACTGACTTAAGGATCCAAGGGGCCCCTGCTGCTAAGTCCTGCAATATGTGATTTCTTACCATTTCAGCAACTTCAGTCCAAAAACTTGAATTAGTGCCACTTGACAACTTGGTTTCCCTAATAATGTTATGAAATCTTATGAAAAACCTTTTAAAAGTGTATTCTGCACATCCATTAGCCACACACTTACTGAATCTCCATGAAACTGTGACTGGATTGGTAAAACAGGATTTCCCTTGACAACTTTTATCCAACACAGTGTGTTGTTTATCCATGAACAAAATGATCTTACTCTTTGTTTAAGCTTCAACCATCTTGTGAGTGATGAAGCCAGACTTACTGGTGTGTCTTTCCCAGAAGGAATGACCTAGAGGGTCTGTTATTGCTTCTACACTTGTTTTTTGCAATTGTATCTCTGGACTTATGTCACAATCTCACTATCTGGAGATAAAAATGTCAAGGGGTGCAGTGTGGAGTGTCATCATCTGTGGAGTGACATCCTCGTGTGGAAAACACTGTAGTAGTATGTTGATATGGACAGCTCCTACACTTCCAGCATGTAGAAAGAATGTTCCCATTCTGCTGGAAAAATAACCAAAATAGTGATGGTGTGTGCTCTGAACTTCACAAGTGGCCAGTAGTACAGAGTCCAGAGTAAAGCATGCTGCCTTGGGTTTCATAAGGCTGAAATTTCTTTCTCTGGGTGTAAAATATCTCCACCAGATTGGAGCACTGAATGAGTAGAAGTCTGTTTCACATTCTCATGGGACCTTGCCTCTCTTGTCTGAGGATTCCTACTTGAAAGAAATTAATACCCTGTTTTATGTAGATTTTATTTCAAAGACATTCTTCTAAGCAGGAAAATTACTGTCTTTTTTGACAAAACCCAACCTATGAGTCTTTAAGTGCCAGGGCTGGGGACCAGTTCAGCACCAGTGAAGCCAAGAGTGGCTCTTTCTCTTGGCAACCCCTTCCCTTGGGGGACTGTGGGGAGAACCTTCTGGGAGCACCATGGGCAGACCTTGCCTAGGGCTGGCTTCTGGCCCAGGGGAGTTGCTGTGCCCCACAGCTCTGGTCCCCAGTCTGTGCCCCACAGTTCTGGTCCCCAGTCCCTGCCCCAGCTGTGGCTGTGTTGGATTGCAGCGCTGTGTTGCTTGGCTGTGGCTGCTGCTGAGGCAGGCTCTGACCCTGGCCTGGTCTGGCCTGCCCTTGTCCATCCCCATCCCCATCCCCATCCCCATCCCCATCCCCATCCCCATCCCCATCCCCATCCCCA
>VZSE01008982.1:569177-619633 GCA_013398275.1 Promerops cafer
CCATCCCCATCCCCATCCCCATCCCCAGCCCCATCCCCATCCCACAGAGATATCTGATGCTCTTACCTGGGGCTGTGGGGCAGGATGTGCCTTATGAGGCCCTGCCCTGCCCACCCCATGGGGCAGCCCACGCTGCTCCCTGCTGCCAGCCCTGGGGGAGCCAGTTACCCCATGGTACCTTCACAGTTAGTGGGGGAAAAAAAGCAATGTTCAGCTTTTATAAGTCAAATACCAGAGGCATCTTTGAAGAGTTTAGGACAGTACATACCCAGTTTTCCACAGGCCAGTGCAAGACAGACAGCAAGCTGGAAGGCATTGACCACTGAGATGGTCCATCTGGAGCTTCTGCCTAGTCAGAAAGGCTGGGCCATCTCCATCCTTGTGGGTTTTAAGACAGAATTGGATAAATCCCAAAGCAACCTGGACTGACCCTATAACTGACACTGCTGGAAACTGGGCTGGAGACATCCCAAGCTCTTTACCCATCCAAGTTATTCCAGGTTTCTATAATTGTAAGTTATTATTAGTCATGCATTTTAATAATAAAACCAACTAAGAATGGATATGTGCTAATTAGAAAACAACACAAATTCAGCATTGTAGAGAGTTGCTTTGATTGACTGTTTCTTGACCCTTATTTGGTTTCTCTTATACTTTAATGGAATATTGCATTTCTCAATTATGACATGTTTCAGTTTCAACAGCATGTGACAAGAATGGCCCTTCAAAAGTCAAGGGGAAGTGTAAATTTCCTTAATTATTTAAAAATTAACTTCTGTGCTGGACCTTGTCATAGAATATTCTTTGAAGAGTTTTGCTTTTATACTGTCTGACATAGTGTTTCATTCATCTGAAAAGAGATATTTATTTAACAACCCAAACCCACAGTTTTTATACATGATATATACAGTGAGACAAGTCTTCAGCAGCATAAATCACTGTGACTTTGAAATCCATGGAGGTATATTAATATTTCAGAAATTGATGTGACCATTACATATCATCTCTGCATATCTATGTAAGGCCTATCTTGGTCACATACAAAATCTCATTTAAGGCCCCATTTCACTTTGGTATTTTAATAGTTGCCAAAATTTAAGCATGTCATTCAGCTGATTGCTAAAGGATTCATTGCATATTTAAGCACCCTCCTGAATCATGATAAGGAAAATAAGTGAGGGGTATAAAGAATAATTTTAAATAGTGGAATGTGGCTACCAGCATACTGCGCTGCTCTGAAATGTATATGCTCCTTTCCCCCCTCAAAAAAAAACAAAGAGAAAAGGAAAATAGTGTAACTTCTCTGCTTGGCTTCTGGTGCATGATTTGTAAAGTCAGGAAATTCCTTTGCTGTTTGCTTTGCAGCTCAGTACCTTCACTTTTCAGCTGCTTTCCCTGTAACACAGACCTGTTCTTTGTCGCTTGACCTCTGTTTCTCCCTTTACAAACTGCTCTTTTTCAAAAAGCCCTTCTGCTCAAAAGATTGTCAAGTGCTGTGGTTTTTATTTTCAGCTTGCAGTTAAAAGCTCTTTGTTATTTTCACAATTCCTCCCTTCTTGTGACTTTTACACTACACAAAGGCCATGTAATTCCTATCACAGGAATCCTGGTAAAACACTCATCAAATTAGACCAGTTGAACATAAGACCAAATCCTATCCTGTCTTAGATTTCATTTGCAGTATTAATTTCATTTGGATTTCAATATTCTTGGGGAAGTGAAAAGGAAAATTATACAAGAGACGCTCAAAAATAAGTATAGGAATTTTTTTTTTTTTAGCAGTACAGTATTATCCTTCCACAATTGTTATGGCTCAGTCCAATTTGCTAATTAGAAGAGAAACAATGAAAGATATCAGTATGATCCAATACCATCCACCATTGGTACCTAAATGTGGAGCCACTTGGAGTTGACAGAGATATAATTAAATATATGGCAAATATGACTTTGTAAGAGCAGGCATGCCTGTACAAACAGATGAACCAAGCCCTGAATGCACAACATTCTTTTGTAGGGTTTTGTTCCTGTCTGAAATGGCTGACAAATTATTAATAGCTTTTGCATCCATGAAAAGGGATCCATTATTTTGGAACTTTGTGTCCAGAAGCTTCACCAGTGCCCAGTGAGTCTTCCTCAATCATCATTTTGGTTTTACTCAATGAAGAGAATGGCAATTGTCCAAAAAACATGCTTTGTTAAAACTTCACACTCCGGATGTTTTGCAGTTCCAGTTATTACAGGATTATATTAATTTTATAGCTCATCCATCTTATATTTGTTATGTTTTCTCTTTTCAACTATGCACTTGAATAAACAGAAGACTAAGGTGACAACTGGTTGCCTATGATTCATCTTCCTTTCAAGCTGTTCTGTGGAGTACACAGGATGCAAAAATCCTCAAAATCTTTTTTCTAACATAGGATTGTTGTTATAAAAGATGGTGTGAGCCAGTAACTGTGACATGAGTGGGAATTTAGAAGCTCTACATCCAGCGGTTGGTTGTTCACTAGAAACTGTCACAAATCTTCAAGGACTTTAACTTCTCCCCACCTAAACTCCACCTCAGGAATGCATGATAGTTAACCATTTCTTCTCCTCTTTCATTATGATTTTGGTGTTGCTGCTGTATTTGTCAGTAAATCTATAGAACAGCTCAGGGAATGAGTTCCAGTCTCCATTGCCTCACTCATCCTTGATCAAAGCACTCACCAAATGATGCCAATACTGTGTTATTACTTGACTTTTATGTAATGAGAAAAATACATGAGAAAAATTAGCACTAATTTTTCCCTTCAATCCGGACCATGGGTTTAAGACTATTTTTTCAGTAGAACTGCTTTTTATATTATTCTGTCACCCCTTGACGACCATTTTTATCTCCTGGCATTTATGTGATATCAGCACTTCACTCGCAAAGTGGGGAAAAATATTTACTCTTTTTGCTGCATCATCTTGCTCCCAGTTACAGCAGATGGGTTTCCATCTCTTTTTCATTCAGGGGTGTGTGAGAGCAGATTCAAACAAGCCAAAAGGCTCAGCTCAGCTCTGCTGAACAAATTGCTTTGCTTGTGGACAATGGTAGCTGCTTGTGAATGCATGTAAGAATAAATCAGTATTAAGATTACATGATTTAGGGGCAATGAAGTTGTCTTTTCTGCTGGAACATGTGTCTGAATCAAATTGTTCCATTCATTCAGACAGCTGTAATAAGACCTGTGAGGAAGCTCAATGTGTATTTTGTTGCAGGATAAAGTGATTGGAAAAGGTTTTCCTTTTTCCCCCTTATTGTTGTTGCAAAAGAGGTTGAAGGAGTTTTTCTGAAAATGTGTCAAAAAAAACTCATAGGGAAAATATATTGGCATTACAATATTGTGATTTGGATTTTTGAGGAATCTGTTTTGAAAAATAAGTTTGAAATTTTCTATTTTATCATTTTTGGTGTGTGTGGGGGGGTGTTTTCATTATTTTGATGTTATTTTAAAATAAATGAGAGGAAAAAAACCCAACCCAACCCAACATTTATGACGGTGGCATTGCTACAATTGACTAAGCTACTTTCCTGGTGTGGTGGTGGGGTTGTGAAATCTTCAGTGGCCCCAAGACTTACTGAAATATATTGAACAAAAGAAGTGTTTCCTGTCTCCTGTTACAATGAAAATAACTGATGCTTTGGAAAATGAAGTTATTGGGATTTTTGATGTAAATGTACTCCAAAATGTAGACGTTTCTAATAGCAAACACTTAGACTTTTGATTCAAAACAAAAGTAAGAGTAAGAAAAAAAAAACAGTAAGAGTAAATGTCAGTCTGTAAATGTGCTCATTAACTAAATCTTGCATTTGTAGTCTGCTGAAAGTGGAACACTTGAGCTCACTGGGTATTTTGAAAGCCAATGAACTGTCTTATGTAGGGCTTCATAACTAGAGGTGGTGCTTCTGCAGGAGATTCATGTCTGCTGGAGAAAGATTATTTCCCTGTTTAGAGAGAATTATAAACTTACCAAAATAAGACATCTGGCCATTCACCTTCTTGGCAAAAGCCTCTGGAAATGATTGATGGCTCACAGTCCAGCACAAACACAAGGGTCTGCCAGTGCTCTAAATTCCTCTGTTGACTGTACATCCAGATTAAAACCTCAGTGCTGCTCCTGCAGTCCCTGTGCTAACACAGAAGGCTCAGAGCATTGGCAGGAGCAGCCAACGGACTGATACAAACTAAATTTGCTTAACTAAATTAAATGCATGACAATGCTAAGAGGACAGAGTTAAGGGCCTTCAGAAAATGTAAAGAAGGAGGGAAAAGTATAGCCTGGCTTCCCAGAGGGGAAAACTAAGACAAAATTTAAAGGGAGACATTAGGAAAGAGTTGTTTGGTTTTGATTTTTGGTTTTCGGGTTTTTTTTTAAATATAACGTGCATATGCACTGAATGCTTTTTGTTTTTAGCACATAATCTGGATTTGCTGTTGCTTGGAGGGTGGGCAGGGATAAGTCAGAGAAGGATCTGTGCTAGATGAAAATAGAAAGCTTTCAAAGATTTAACCATGCGGTAGAGTCAAGAAAATGCCCTTCAGATTTTTCCTTTCAATAATACAAGCCTGAGAAACACAAAGTGGCAGAGAAGCAGTTGGAAAGAAAATGCACAGTAATTACCTTGGCTTTGAGGTTCCATAGGGATTTTTTTGCAGGGCCAAGTTCTCCAGTTTCACTCTTATGAAAATTATCCCTAAATATTAGAGATCCCAGTATATCAGCCACTATTGTCTGTGATTCCTTAATTGTGCTACACTTAACCAGATAAACTATCCCTCATACTGTCTTGGCTTGGACTGCTCCTGAAGAAAGTCCTGAAGAAGGGAAATCCAAAGGGATCATATTATTTTTCCAGTGATCATAGTATTTCTGACGGCTTCAGAAACTTTTTTTCCTTTTCAGAGAGTGGGTCTGCCCTGCAGAGTGGAAGAAGTGGTCCATGCTCCTGCCCTATTTCCTTCAGCATCTCTGCAGGAGAAGAGCTATTCAGTGTCAGGTTTTTGTCTGGACTCCAGGGCTTCTCACTTCTCCCACCTGCTCTCTGGCAGCCCTGCAGCTGGACTTACACTGCCTCCAGCAGGTCTTCACAGACACAGAAAGTCACCACAGTAAAGCAATAGAAAATCTGGCTGCACTAATTACATCCTGCATTTTCCCCAGGGCTGAGGGCTGATGGCTCCTTTAGAGAATATCTCCCCTCTCTCCTCTCTGCTCAGATTTCCTTTTTCATCCCACCAGCCTTGCCTTGAACTGAGAGCAGATTTAGCCATAGACCTGAACCATGAAAGAGCAGCAATAGAAAACTAGAAACCTGTTCTTCCACCTGGTTGGGAAAGTTGGGAGTGATTCCAGGCTGTCATCTCTGGAGTCTGGCCAATTTCCAACCTGGATGTATGAAATGCATTTATGAAATCATTCACATGTTTGGAAGAGTAATCTGACATGTCGCTCTTCTAGCAGTTCCACAAAGTGGTGAAGTGGGAAAAGATGAAATCTATATTTAATGAATTAGAATTTCACCCACTGTAAGCAATTCTGTGTCTAATGCAACCAGCTCTTGTCAGAAAGAGTTGCTTTCACCTGACATTTATCTCTTGAATAAAGCTGTGCTTGAGATCTATGTGTTTTCATGCTGAGATTGTCAGCAAACTGAAAACAGGAAAGTTTGGCCTTTTCAGTGGGACAGCAACACAGAATTTATTCACAGAAGTAAAGCAGGGCAAAAATAAATTGTACATGTACTCCTTTAAGTTATGTGAATTCCTGTGATGGGACATCTGGTACTTTACAGTGCAGATTGCAAAGTCACTGTGCTGTATCATGTTAATCCCTATAAGTAAATGCTCCCTTACAGCTTCTTTTCCTGTATTAGTTATTCTCCTGCTTGCTGTCCTTGTATATGGGAAGAACAAATCCAAGGGCAAAATGTTGAGAAGCAATTTGATTTTGTAGACACTTTGTCAAGCTCTATCCCCAGAACCTCTGTGGATGTGGGAGAGGAGTGAGGCGGTGCTGTATGGCCAAATCACACACTTTAACATCTCAGCTCCAGTTCAACATGACAGGACTTCAGGCAGACCCAGAATTTCATATGGGAGCAGTTAAATAGCTGAGAACATCTAAAGCAGAGCAGAACAAAATCAGGCAGTGAGGGGTAAATGCCTACAGGCAGGCCAAATCTACAGAAGAATGAAAATTGCAAAGCTGTATATTCTGCATAACAAAAGAAATGTGCTTGTGGTGAGTGCTGGCTAAACTTATACCAGTTTTAGGTAGGAGATAACAATTATTGCCATTGTAATCCTGGATAATTCCTCGGGATAATTATCAGCATCACTAAAGTTTATTATGCATGTGGTGGCTGGGGATTTGAGAAGTCTAGAAAATTGTGAGCCTCTGGATCAGGATAGCATTTTGCATTTTTGGGTTTGTTTTAATCTGCTGTTACAAAAAGCAGATTATTTCCTATTTTAATTTCAAAGAGGACTCTTCAGAAGAGATAAGTAATCTTACTGTGGGCTGATAGTCCATATTCGTGTTTGAAAAAAATTGTTTCAGTTTTATTGCAGAAGAGGGACATTTGTAATACTGATTACTGTGTTTACTTCTCAACATTGTTACTGCTAAACATGCATTTGCTGTATAAGAGAACAACCATCTGTGAATTTCTGAATTTCATTAAACAGATTATGTGTTTAGTGATAATGATTTCATTAAACAAATGCTAGTATTTTATTTTCCACAGGATTAATATATTTCATACACAAGAACTATCATAAACTACTATGGATTTAAAACAATTTGCAGACTGGAAATAGTCCCAGAATTTCATAATTCATTGAGTCAGTTAAGATTAATAAGGAAGAACAGGTTACACATCCTAATTTATTGTTAAAATGTCCCCTGAAGTTCAACAAGAGACAAACGTAGGGGTTTTTTGTAACTTTTGCAATATGTTTTGGAAATAGGTAGTGCTGCTTTTAACATCACTTTGTGTGACTATGACATTTTTGTAAACACAACTCTTGTCTCGCAAGTATTTAAATGAAAGATTTCTTTGTGTCTTTCAGTAAAAGTTGTCATCAAAAAGGCATTTAAGCAGCCCAAAAGCCATTTTGATGCAGTTGTAAAATGAGTAAATGTTCTGCCTTTACTTTTCATAGCTGTTCAGGTGGCAGTGAGGGTCTGAGGCATCAAATCAGGGATACTCAATAAGGGAGCAAACTGAAAGGTGGGCACCAGCAGCTGCAAGTTCTGTATAGGAGCCCCAGTGGAGAGCAGATGATGGCAAAGAGCATCTCCCAGTACAGGGAAAAGGGAATCTTGAGGGCTGGAGGAGCTTTCTACTGGTGTCTGTTGCCTACCTTCACAGAATTCATTTCTCTTCTCTGCCATGATGCAGCTGCTGACAGCAGCAATGGAGGTTGCAGGTGACCTTTGTTCCATTCCTTGACTTCCAACTCTGCTCTCATTGGCAAAAGCCTAAGCAGGAAATACCTACATGTCTTCCTACTCCTTTCATTTCTACCCTGAGAGCACTTCTCCAAGAGGATGAGTAGAACGGCTGAAAATAAGTTTGCATTCACATCTTCCCAGGATGATCTTTATTCCCAGTTCACAGCCCAAAGTTTTGTTCTTAATCAGTAGCACACAACCCTGTGTCCAGCCCAAGTGAGCATCACCCATTTCTAGTGTGGCAGGACTCAGACAAACCACGGCTCCTCTGGATCCACAGAGTCTGATCTGTGCTTGTCACAACTTTAGTTCAATGGGGAATTTCAATAGATATTTTATGCTGTGTTCAGTAATTAAAATATTAAAGGTAAGTCTGGAGGAACTCCGGAGAACTTCCCTAATAGCTTCTTTTCAGTGTGACACCTTCCTGCTGAGTGCAATAGCTATCAGACCCCTTAGCTAAATCCCTCCCCACTTTGCAGATGTTACACTGATTGTCCATTTTTCTCCTTCACTAGTGTCTTCCCATGTGACACCATGTCTAATGCCCTAGATAAATGCAGACAGATTTCATCTACTGCATTTCCTTTGTCTGCGTAATCAGTTCTGCTATCAAAGGGAGATATATGATTACTTGAGCATTATCTAATCTTGGTAAACTATTTAGCATTTTATCTCATTTTCTCATTTTCAGTTTACCTCATGTTACTAATGTTCCTCTTTTTTTTGTTTTTTTGTTTGTTGTTGTTGTTGTTTGTTTGTTTGTTTTTTAAACCTATTGAGTGTTGAAGCCAAAGCTTTGGGACTGAATCTTGTTCCAATAATTTCCTTTCTCCCTTGCTTAAAGACAAACTCTTCTCGGGTACACTGACCTAAACCCTTCTTTGTCATTTAGCACATTCACCTGACAGAACTTCTGGAGCCTGAGAAGAGGGCAGCCCAGCCTGTCCACTTGTCTTGTCCTCAGACATGGAGCTTTGCTTTTCCACTACCTCTAATCATCCCTTTGCCCTATGCTTGGTGCCATCTTCCCAGAAGAAAATGAAGAAATTATCTTCCCAAGGGCCACAAGCAGCTCAGAGAAATGTTTTATCTAGTGCTTACCAGGAGTGACAGTTCTTTACAGCTCTCCCTGCAACTGTAGAGGAACACAGTGCTATTTTTCTTTATGTAAACAGGCCATTCTTTACATCCAGCTAAAGTAATCTCAAACAGCATTTTGACTGCAAAAACACAGAGGACTTCCCAGACTCAGATGAAAGTAATTCGTGGAGGTTTATATAATTCTTGTTTGAATTCATTATACATGCATGGAATCATGAATCTTGCAAGAACTTTTCTAACTATGAATTTTGGTGCCTAAGGAATACTGTTCTGCAGAGATAAAAGCCCAAATCCAGCAGACCCTTGTACCAGAAGTTCTTATCTAATTTTCAACATTTATAGAAGGATAATTACCTGCCTCTTCTCACCCACCACTGTCTTAATAAGGAGTTGGATAAACTTCTTTTTCTTGCAGGGGATGTAGCAAAAGTTTAAGATGCAGTTAACCCTGTCTGGTAATCCCAGTTCCCTCATTGGCTCATGCTGGGATTCTTGTCAGGTCATTTACCTCAGCCTTTTCAAGGGTCTTTGGCAGGCCAGCTGCTTTCATTGATTTCTGAGTGTCTACTGGGAGAAACCCAGTAGGACTCAGTTTCAGTGCTCCGAAGACATGTCACTGTGAGGTCAAAGAGTCAAGAGGATGCCAGGTCCTGGTTGCCAGCTTATGGCCACTGTGGGATGCACTGTCCAAAAACTCTGGACACATGCACTAAATAACAGCAATAAGAAGTGATGTATACACTGTGGGCTGGAGCATTGCAATTTGCTATAATTTCACGGGTCAGGTGAATGAAAGAAAGATGGGAAATGATTACTCTGCAGGAGCCTGAATCAATCTCTCCCCATTCTCTGTGAGACCTGGAAACATTCGGCTCTTGCAAATAATCTTTAACCAGATAGGTCATGCTATTAAAGTCAATGGCTCCTTTTGTAAGGACTACTCAGCAGGCAAAACACTTGCTGGCCTGATTTCTAAGTCTTAAAATGCTAAGAAGAAAACATAAAATGTTTTTAATAATTTCTTGTTACTGCAATTCACATTTTACTACAGAGTAAAATTTTATTGTTAGTTGTCATTTATTAGGGGAAAAAAAAAGAGAAATATGAGCAGGACCCAGATGGCATTGTGCTTTTTACATAATTGCAAAATACTTATGTTACAGGCAATTTTCATTATGTACTAATCAAACTTGTGTAATCCTGTCACTGCACTGTCAGTACGATTATTGCATCTGTTTTACAAAAAAAGTTGAAAAACAATAATAAAGAAAAGTAGATAAATTAATGGTTTTCTCAGCAGAACACAGTGACAAAGATGACACAGATTATGTTCTCAGCATACAAGAAGACAGGATGAATTGTAGCATCAGTGTGAATTACTCTGGTGAAAAGCAGGAGGTATGACAACAATCAGACAAGATCACAGGAGCAGTTAAGCCAGCTAGAAAAGATTTGTACCATGTCCCTTATGAACAAGTGAAAACAGCACTCAGAACCTGCTGTGTTTCCTTTCTGTGCCAAGCAGAGAACAGTAATACCTGAGAGCATCTTTGTTATATGTGGCTTGGTTGTGCAGAATTTCTGGGACATGAAGAAAGAATCAAAACATAACAGGAACAGTTAGAGAAAGGCAGAGTGTTCTTGCAGCATCCCAGAAAAAGACATCACAAATTTAGCAGCACGGGCTGTGCAGGAAGGAAAGGAGACTCACAATTCAAACCTTGCTGTGGCTGAACAAACAGGCAGTGAAACTGCAAAGTGCTGCTCGAGGGCTGGTGGGTGTCAGCATGGAGAGTGTCGATGGCCACAGACGTGACAGTTACCATCACCACACAAAACTGCTACAGTCACCCTCAAATCAAGAAAAACTGTGATGGCTACAGCCTGTAAAAGCCTGTGTGAGGATCTTGCCTTGAATCTTGGTGACAGACTGTCTGCAGACTACAGTGACCTTTGCTGAACTCTGACATGTGGTAGGACTGGCTGCCTGTGAGGAGGAGCGCAGACTGTCCCTTTACTCACGCCCTAGGGCTCTGCCACAGCTGGTCACAACAGTCACCAACTTCAAATTTCCAGTTTTCAGACAATTTCCAGTTTTTTCTGCTGCAAAACCCTGAATGGAGCACCTTGAGGACCGAGATCCTGTATGCTCCTGAGACTTTGTGTCCCCTGGTAGCTGAGGAAGAGCAGGTCCTTGGAGCTCACTGAGCAGCCATAGGAGCAATGGAAAGCTCCTCTGATGCCCTGACACAACTGCAAACTCAAAGCAGAAGCCTCTCCTTGGTTTCAGCCTATGAGTCCCTCCAGGGAAGCAATTTTTCCTGGAATCAGTGTTAATCTCATCACTTTTTTGCATACTGCTGGCTTTCATACCCAGTCCACCTGAACCATGCCAGCCCTACAAACCACAGGAGCCTTGGTGGCCTTGGGACACGTGCCAACCTTTTCAAGTATTTGGAAGCACATTCAGCTCTTGTGTAACCCCCAAGGCATCCACTTCTGCCTGTTGGTATTCACATGCTGCCCAGGTCCTCAGCTACAGAGGGAGACCTAAAGCAGGATTTTCAAAGGTTTTTTCTTCTGAGCACAGCTGAGATCTTACAGGAGAAACACCTGGAGCCCAGCCAGTGTCTCCTTTCTGGTGTGGTCATGGCACTGATTTATCATGCAGGAGGTGTGCATTCAGCCTGGTATTCTTCAGAGGTTTTTGAACCCCTGCTCCAGGCAAGGCTACTCAGTGCTTTGGTGCTAATTTCATACATTTTGTTTTGGTGTCATTCCAAACTTTTAGGAATGGGTATTTTTTGAGTGCAGTTAAGTCATCTACTTTTTTGTGTGTAGATGTGGGACTTCTTGATTTTTTTTTTTTTTGTTTGATTTGGGGTTTTTTTTTTTTTTTTTTTTTTTTTTTTTTTTTTTCCCTTTTCTGGGCCATGAAAGCTTTGGCTTTTTTGGTAAGCCAAAAAAGGTGCAGGAAAATGCCTGGATATTATATGGAGAGCTTTGGTAACTTCCTGTTGAGGAATCCAATAAGATCTTACACTGATTTTTGGGAGAGTTTGAAAATTTATATATTTATGCTTCATGCAACAGCTGAAGACAGCAATTTAAAAAAAAAAAAAAAAATTGGAGTTGCTATTTACTATAGATAGTTCTGAAAAACTCCAATGTGAGTTTCTTCAATGGTGCCTGAACTTGAAATTTGTATACAGGTGGAGACTTTGCCAATACACAGAGACTAAAAAAAAAAAAAATTCAATCTAACAAAAAGACCATGAATTCTACATAAAGCACTTATAAATAAAGTTACAAAAGAATACCATGGCAACAAAGAAAGAAAAGAGATGAGCTCTTCATTATTAAGGACAAATCATATGATATCTTTATTACAAGTTTTATAATCTCTATTTTCTCTTACGGTATCATAATACACAATCTTGGTTAAAACACTGTGGAACTGTTATTTTCCTCGATATAAAACCCATCGATTTTCAGGGAAATTTCACTGAGAAAATATCTTCCATATGTAAGCAAACAAAATATTACTCTTTAAAACAGGGTATTTGGCATATTTGGCGTATAAAGCAAATAAAAAGAATTTAATCCACAAATAACCATAAAATGAATACTTAGAACTAGGCACAAAAGTCTCAAAGCAGAGAAAAATCACCAGAGGTCAATAGCAAGCAAAAAAATTTGAACAATTGCTGCAAAATATTAGCACTTCCTATGAATTTGCTGTTTCTACTTTCTCACCCCTGTGCTGGTTTTGGCTGGGGTGGAGTTATTTTTCTTCATAGTGGCTGTATGGGGCTGTGTTTTGGATTTGTGTTGATAATACAGAGATGTTTTGTTATTGCTGAGCAGGGCCCACACAGAGCCAAGGCCTTTTCTGCTTTTCGTACAGCCACGCTGGGGAGGAAACTGGGGGTGCAGGGGAGGTTGGGAAGAGACACAGCCAGGACAGGTGACCCAAACTGACTGAAGGGACATCCCAGACCACGTGACATCATGCTCAGTATATAAAGTGAGGGGAGGAGGTGGGGGACATTTGCAGTGATGGTGTTTGTCTTCTCAAGTAACTATTACCTGTGGTGGGGCCCTGCTCTCCTGGAGATGGCAGAACACCTGCCTGGCCAAGGGAAGCAGGGAGTTAACTCCTTGCTTTGTTTTGCTTCTGGGCACAACTTTTGCTTTCCGTATTAAACTGTCTTTATCTCCACCCAGGAGTATTCCAGATTTTACTCTTCTGATTCTCTCCCCGATACCACTGGTGGGGGGTGAGCAAGCAGCTGCCTGGGGCTTGGCTGCTGGCTGGGGTTAAACCATGACATCCCTCTTGTGTTAGAGCCATGTGCTAGCCCTGGTGTTCAGGGCAGCTCTATTGCCTTTGCACTCAGAGCAACCTGTGATCTTAAACATCTTCAAGTTCTTTCACACATGTAAAAATTACTGTTGTGAAAATCATACTTATATTTATATTTATGCTCTTTAAAATTCCTAGAAATTCTGTATCTCCTCACATACTTAGGTATGTTGAGTTTCCAATACCAGGTTACCAAATACGGTCCATTTGTTGGACTCCAGTTATTGAGGATTTTCAGTCCTCTAGGACAGTGTGCCTGACCTCTGTCTGACAATCCAAAAGACCTGGGTCCCCCAAGAGTCCTTTCCTATGCTTGGTAGCTGAGCGAGATGTCTGAGATGGTCTGACACATCTCAAAGTTCTGTCAGCACCTTTGTTTCAGCAACAGAATCCCATTCCTACAGTGAGATCCACCTCCCTGAGTTCAGCTGTCAGTGATGTCAAAATCACGTTGAAGCTTTTTGCCTGTTCAGTGGAGCCCCATTGGATAGTAACTGATATTTCGAGCATGATTCAATGAACCAAATGTCAACACCAGTTATAAAAATCAATGGACCATGGTCTAAACTTCTTTGATTAGTATGGGAGCCCATGGGGAGTTGTACATATGGACATATCTGGGTAAGGTATGTGTATCCCACCTGAAGGAGAAATTCCATATTTCCATATTTCCATATAGGTTTAAGGCACTTAGTCCTTTTTTTTTCTTCTCTCTCTTTTTTCCCCCCTCAACACACTCCTCAGTGCTGGAAGCCATGGATGAAGAGATGCTTACCCACTTCTTTAGGATCACAAATGAGCCACCCTTGTGCTTGTGGACTGCAGGTCACTGTTCTTTGTGAACCAAATGTGTGTGTGGCAGGGAAGGGGTAAGGAAGAAGAGGACACAAGTAGTATGTTCTGCCCACTGATATAGAACTCTTCTTTGAACTTCATACTTGCTGTTGACCACCCAATTTAAAAAGAATTATAATGACAAAATAACCAGGCCTTTTTCGCATGCTCTGATTATTACCTATACAAGTTAGAAGAGAGGCACATTGATGGGAGGTTTATTATAGCTAAGAAACTTTTTTTTTGTCTTTATTGTTTCTCTCTAGCTTTCTCACTTTCATTTTTTGCAATTACTTTGATTAAATTTACCACATGATCTTATATTTTCCTTGAAAACCTAATAGAAGGTCTAAAAATAATCACAGCTGATAGGGCAAAGAATTGTCATAGGGTTTACTGGTTTCTTTTTTTTCCCTTAAAGGTTATAGTTGTAGGACTTTAAATACTACATAAAACACCAAAATTACTCTGAAATGGTGTAAGAAAATGCTGCCCTAAATTAGAAATTTACATCTAATCTCGCCTCTATGTGCTGATCCATTTTTAAAGCGCTTGCAAGATTTGTTGTTATTTTGAGGCTAGAAAATAGACTCCAGTTCTCTTGTGAAAGGAGATATTGTATTCCTACTGTTTGATAAAAGCAAAAGAAAAGGAATTCAGTTCTGTCACAAAAGAAATAATAAAAATAATCTCTTCTTGGTGAAACTGCAAGATCAGTTCATTTCCTTACATTGATAGAAGTGGTCACTTCCTCCCTCTTTCTGTCTTTCTGAAATATTTTCCTTTGTCTGATCCTGCTGTTGTGAGTTAGTTCTATTAAATCCTTATTTGTCTTTGTACTGTGAATATCAGCTCTTCTCAGGGCTTGCATCTTTATGGATGTGTCCATAAAGCCAGTTTTGTTTTGTTTTGTTTATGGATGTGTCCATAAAGCCAGTTTTGTTTTGTTTTGTTTTTTGAAAAAAAGACATTTTATTCATAGTGTATTTATTATGGTTTTTCTTGCTGGTTATGTTGCAAGAGAGCTGAGACCCTCCAGTGAGGATCATTTCTCAGTGAAAGGTGCAGTACATTTTCCTCATTAGCTATGTCTTATTTATGAAAAATACAAGTTGGTGTCCCAGACATTAGAAAAGCCCAAGTAAAAGGTCACAGTGGAGCAGGAGGAAGGCTGTATGTTCAGACTGAACATCTTTACACTTTGGACTTTAGTAAATTAACATCACATGCATACAATGAAGCACCTACAAATAGCTGAAGATCTTTGTGTTCTGACCAGTCCTGGTAATTTGTTACAGGAAGCACAGTTGGGGGGACATTCTTGAAGAGACTTTAAAGAGGGACTTAAAAGAGGGATGAACCTTAGAGTTTATTCCTGAGTTGTAGGCTAGACTTAAAGAATCTTGTTGAAAAGCACATAAGGGGTGCTATAAAAGAATTGTGTGAACAGGAGGGACCTGGGAAGAGGGAGGTCATGAAAATGTACAAGCGCAAGTGCAACTATTTTTGTACAGATAAAGATGCAGAGGTAACCTCCCTCTGATGTCAGTGACTCACAGAGGAATCATGAAGGGACTCAAGAAAATAGGTGTAGTGCCTATAAAAAGCTAATAGCATATCAGAGAACAGATTTAAGAGCAGGGCAGCAATCAGGAGGCCGGGGTGAAATCTAGACTAACATTCTTTCTGCATTGCACGTGGAAAGGATGGCTTGGATAAGAGGCCAAAGCAACCCATTTTGTGGCAGCTACATTTAGCTGTTAGCAAGGGGAGAAGCACCACAGACAAAGGTTGGTGGAAGAGACATGCCAAGGGTGGAGAAGTCTGTTTGCAAGCTCTAGTCAAAAGTGGTTGAGTAAAATAAGGGACAGTGCAGAGGCTGAGCTTCTGAGGACTTCATAGAAGTGAGAAGATAGGAAAGCAAAATCATAGAATCTAAGAAATGAAAAGAGTAAAAGCATGAGTAGAAAAGGGGAAAGAGGAAACTGGGGTTACAGGATATCTATTCACAGAGAAAGAAAAAAATCTGATTTTAAGGAATAAAGTGAAGTGTGACTGTATGAAGTGTCTGAGGGGTCATGGCAGATGAGTAGAAAATAGACACTGGGCGTTTATTATGACTAAGAGCTCTGAAGTCTTTGAACAGCAGAGCAGAAAGAAGGAGCCATGGACAACTGTAAATGGTCCAGAATCCAGAAAGAGCTAAACGCCTCCTGTAAACACAAATAGATCTGCCTACCACAAATTTTATTTATCCTGTGGAGTCTTAAAGTACAAGAATGGTATTTCAAAAACAGTACTTTATGACTGAGAAAAGCATCACTGTGAGTTCTTGCCTGAGAATAGAGCCAGGCTCCCCGACGTTTACAGGAGATATCTCAAGGTCATTTACAGCACTCAGAGACTGGGCACTTTCAGTCTCTCTCTCCCTTTTGACTTCAGCTCTTGTTTCAGTGACATCCTCTGTTGGTTTGGGTAATGGTAAGTGGCAGACTGGCCAGGAGCTGCTGCCTCCCCCCACGCAGGGGACTCCGTGTGCTCGGTCTAATTGCGTGTTGGGGGCTGCTGCACTGTCCTCTGGAGTGAGCACAGATCAGAAGTCAATTGTCCATTCTAATCAGATTTACCCAGAATATATGCTTCTTGAAGTTTCAAGTGACTAGAATTAGCTTACACACAGCAAACATTTCAGGTCTAATCTGATCATTTTAAGTGAAAACTAGTGAGCTCTAACTGTAGGGAAGAAAAAGCCATGCGATAATCGATAGACCAGGAATGATCTGAGAGAGGGGACCAATGTATCCAATTAATCATCCTACCAGCTGACCAGATTTATGACATGAAGCATTTATAGAAAAAAATGGTCTTTATACTATACAAACGTTACCCCACAGCCTTTGCTGTGGTAATTTAATTTGTGAAGATTTCCTCTGAGACAGCAATGGGATATGCTACAGCTGAGACATATACAAATATTCATAATTCTTTTCAAGCACCTATTGTATTAATATCTTCCTGGCTACCTTTTCTTGAAGTGGCTCTCTCTTGTGACTTGGCTGTACATTCTGTTTCTCAATGCTTACACCTGAGTGAGAAGATGTAACATGGACTCTTCACTGGAATTTAATTTCTCAACACAAATCTTGTTCTCATCACAATAATAAAAACAAGCTTTGTTTCCAGATTGATTTTTTTCCTTTCATTTGTTACCAGAATATCTCCCTGTATGCAGTTTTTGGAAGCACTTTTACAGAGAGATTGATTTTTTTCTTACATGAAGCCTCAGTTTTAATGATACCAACCTGTTCTCTCTTCCCTCATTACTGATACATTCACTGAAGAGGAAAAGAAGGAAGGGAATGTCCTCTTCCAGTAAGATTTTTTAAATCCTTAAGTATGTACACGTTATTAAAGGTCTTCTAGGTTTGTTGTTGTTAGGACAGATTTTACTTTTGTGTGGATCAAGCTCAGTATTTCACCTCCCAAAGAAAGGCCAGAGCTGCCCTCTGCTAGAAGGCACATGCTAACAATTTAAGTCAAATTTACCTAGATACTATGAATTTTGCAAAGGGGCTGTTTCAACAAGCCTAATTACAATTTTTCAATAAACCCAAACAAAATTCTTAATAGGAATTAAAGAAAAAAAAAATCTGCTGGAAACAGTGTGGATTTATGGTCAAGTTCAGATCAGCAGAAAGTGTATTTT
Organism: Promerops cafer; assembly: GCA_013398275.1. NCBI lineage: Eukaryota > Metazoa > Chordata > Aves > Passeriformes > Nectariniidae > Promerops > Promerops cafer. The sequence continues at coordinate 586,673 of VZSE01008982.1, forward strand.
TCTTAACTAAATAATGCAAGTTGATGAATCAGAGAGAAGGAAGAGGTAAGGAAACGGAATAATTTTTTATTATATTCATAAACATATCCAGTTCTCTGATTTCTCTCCTTGGCCATTTTGGCTTGCCATTAGTACACATTTGTCTGTGTTATCCTGCCTGGGGGGAATTCAACAAAGCCTTTCCTGCCGAATGCATTGTGACAATCAAAAAAACCCCAAACTGATAAAACAAGCAAACAGTGGGGATGCATCTCAGGCATTGGAGAAGTCCTAGCAGGCAGCATCCACTTGGGTCCTTGTGTTTTACTGCTCAGACAGCCACGTTCCAAATAAAGTGATGCATTGCCCGGATGTGGTGGCAATACTGTGTTGGTACTGTGGTTGTGCCAATGCAGTGGCTTTCTCACATGCAAAAATTGGGGATAAAGTTCCATTCTCAAAGTGTTTTCTTCCTGTTTTCTCTGCTTCATATCTTCTGGGTTTTTTTCAAACTGCTTTACATTTGCTAATAGCTTTTAAAAATTATTTATTGCTTCAGTTTAAATCTAGGTTTGATAAAAGGCCAGACTTGTACTAAGTGAGGAGTAAACCACAGTCAGAAAATTCTCTGCCAAAAAGGAATATGTCCTAACAACAAGAACAGATGTTATTATCCATCTTCTATAGGGAAGGAGCTGAGATATAGGCAGATTAAGAGTTTTACCTAATACTGGAAAAAAACTCCTCTGTGACAGCCAAAACTGAACAAAAGAGAGGAACTACCCATTTTTTTCTTTCTGTACTGCCTGGAATTTTTTTTAGTCCCCTTATATGGCTTTCCCATATATTTTTGTCATGTCTATGTTCTTGCCTGTTCACCTTCTCCTGTACCAATTCAAAATACTGCTGTAAAAATTAATTTCCTGTTGTAGCCCTTCTGATTTTCCTCCCCATTTGAGTTTCCCTCTCTCCATGGCATGAAGCACACCTTCTGTCTTCCAAGCTCCTTCACGGCCCAGACCTTGCCCATGCTTTATCATGACAGTTCCCTCCTACCCAGCCCAGACGTGAGCTGTCCAAGTCCACTGTTTATTTTGGAGTGTCTCCCTGTAAAATTCTCAAAGCCATTTCATTTCCCTCCTTCAAATCCCACCTTAAATTCCTCTGGTGTGCATGACAAGCTCGGTGCTGCTGGGCTGTGCTCAGACCAGGGCCCGGCATCGATGCTCTGGCTCCTTCTGCTCTCCCAGCTCTCTGCATCCCTTGCTTTCCACTGGGAGCTCTTCCAGCACCGAGCACAACTCTGTCTCCTGGTGGCAAAGCCTGTGGAACAAGAGGGACGTGGCTCATGAGAGTGGCACCTATTTCTAAAACACTACAAATAGTAAACCAATGTCATAACACCAGCAACTAATTTGGTCAGTAACACCAGAACCAAAAGCAGTAAATCACTGCCACTGAACTTTAGTCCAAGCCAAGAACAGTGATAAAAACACTTAACATCTTTTATATTTTGCACATCCATTAATTCAACCTGGTGCAGAATTTTCCTTTTTGTGGCAGCATTGCAGTATTGGCCTGTGTTTGATATCACATCCTTTCTAACCTCCAAATGCTACTGCTGTTGCAATCACTCATTTGAGGGATGATCTGTTTGACTGATGAATAGTCTAACGATAAGATAGCTTGTGGAAATAGAAGGCTGGCCAAAAGATTTCTCTTCTGATGGCATCCTCTGCCAATAAGCATCAGCAAAAGCTGTCCTGACAGGGCAGATACAAGCATGTTGCTCTAGGATTCCAGTAAACCTGAAATTAAGTTGCCAAATTCAGCAGTAGAGTTCAAACTATCCACAAGGGTCAGTTCAATGGCAGTGGTGGCAGGGCACTACAGCACATAGGACCTGTCATTCTCCCATGAGTTGTTTCCACAAGTCAGGCATATAAAATCACTGACATTAATTTAATGAGTTAGTTTTCAGGAGATTAGTCTCACCATGAGCTGGATTATTCTGAACATATGGAGACCCAGTCTGGCTATGAAGTATGTAAAAGAATGGCAGGGATTTGGGAATGCTGACTTTTTGAGCTGAGTGAATCTCATGTTAAATAATTTAACTCTTCATGCCACTGTTGGGACTAGTTTGTTGTTGTCTGGTTTTGAGGAGGTTTTTTAAATTGTTGCTATGCCAGTCACTGCAGGTAACTCCAGTTTAGATCTGCAACAAAGCACAATGGAGTCCAGGGTTGTGTGTATTTATGAAACGTTAGATTTATAACAATAGAATGTAGGAGAAGCGAGACCTTGGAAGAAATGTAGACGAATGATGAAATTTATTCATTTCTTCTGGCAATACAGGAAAATCTTGGGAACAAAAGACAGTGCACATGAGATTCTCTGACATCAGGGCTCACAGAACTCAAATTTCAGGGATAAAAATCTCAGCAACATCCAAGTGAGTGAGAAGCCTCACTTGGTTTTTTGCGGGTTCTTTGCAGGGCTTTTTGTGGGTTTTTTGCTTGTTGTTGTTGTTGTTGTTGTTGTTGGGTTTTTTTGTTTGTTTTTTGTGTGTGTAGTTTTTTGTTTGGTTGGGTTTTTTTATGGTTTTTTAGCATTTTAGAGCTCAATCCATAGAGGGGATGAGAGGCCTAACTGCTGCATAATTGCAATCATAGGCTAAGCAACTCCTCAGCTGGCAACCAAATTCGGAAGGACCAGAAAATCTCATTTTTTAGTAGTAACATTGCCCAAGGTCAGCCATCATCTATCCATTGTGAACAATCAGTCTCTAACTCACCATTGTTCTTTGTTTAAATTCACAATGAAGTCATTGTTATACCATCCACCTTGTTACCCATGAGGCCCATCTGCAAAGACATTTTAGAGGATGAGGAGACTTGTACAGAACATTTTACCCTGTAGTCTATTGATTAGAACAAATGCCAGACTTGGGAGATTCAGTGTCACCTATGCCCTCTGCCTGAGATTTCTAACTCTTAGGATAGAATCTGGACCACAACAGGAAGAAATTGTGTTTGGAGGAAGTCTTTACATTTTCCTTATATTCTGCTGGAGCTCATTCCCTTTTTAAGGAAAAGTTAAGTTGAGGAGTAGTAGTAGTAGCAAGATCTATTAATTTCACAATCATTAGCATTCAGTTTCTTTCTCTTCCTGACTGGTGACTCAGCCTCTGTGTTTGCAGAATAGTTCTCAAGAGTTTTATCTCTTGGTGGTCTAATAAATATTCATGGATCTGACCAAAGTGGAAAAGCTTAAGTGGGAAGACATTAGAGCCTTTTTCTCCAGGCTCCAGAGTTCCCCTTCAGGTGCTTTCTCACAACCCATGGGATTTTATGGCAAACCTGGGAAAGAATGTCCACAGATGGAAGCGGCACATGAGGCTGGATCGTCTGTGAGGCTGGGGACTGTTTAACCATGGAGAAGAAGGTGACTCAGAATTTCTCAGGACAATCTGGTTCAGGTGTGCAGTTCCCTAAAGCCCAGAGTTAATTTTGTGTTTAGTGCTGGTGCCAGGGCTCACTCTAACCCTTTCCTTATGATTTTTGGTTGACTGTGGGGGGATGCTGGGGAACAGGGCTCAGTTCACGGCTCTTTGGATCCTTTCAAACAATTGGCTCCCTGCCTGGTGAAAGCAATGCCAGTGCCAGATGCAATGTTAAAGCTGTCTCACTTTGGACATATTTTCTGCAGCCTCACATTGTACCAGTTTTGGATTAGTTCTACCTCTGTGTCAAATGGTTCGGTGGCTGAAGTTACACTTCACTTACACTGAAGTAATCTGTGCTTTAAAGCTGGTGGTTGTAAAATATTATATTTTACAAGCTTGCAAATAGATGCAGTCCATGTTCTTCAATGGGCCACATTTTTATTTTTGGCAAAGAATTTACCCCTTTTTAAAAAGTGTTCAGGTGTCACATAGTTGTGGTACAAAACACATAGCTGACATCACTGACTTTTCATCTTCCACGTTACTCAATGCCTTTAAAGTAAAACATAAATTATTCTTAAACAATATGAGTTCAAGCAGGAGAAAGTTTGGGGATTAGTTCAAGAGCTCAGGTGGGACAAGATAAAAAGTTTAAAATTATCTCTTCTCTAACTTCTTATTCCCTGAATCTACAGAAAACTGATATTACTCAGCCTTACTCTTGACCATAATATAAAATCAAAAGGGGATTTAATATATTTTATTTAACACAAGGAAAGCTATTTCAAAAGAGGGGAAAGGATAAGTCTTCTGCAGGCTCACCACAGGTTCCCATTACGAGGTAGTTAACCCATTACTTTTATTTCAGAATAGAAAATAATTAATCACAGCTATTGTTCAGGTGTTCTGAAATCTGGCCATTTTCAGTGGTTTTGCAAGACTTGAAAAAGGTTTCCTGCACAACCTGCTCTCTGTTCAGTTGTACCAGCAAAAGTACCTGTTACCTGAAAGAGGAAGCTGTTAGACCCTTCTCTGCAGTTTGTCAGGATAATTCAATTGATGTTCTACCTAGAACCCTGCAGGACCACAGCTGCTGCAGTGGATAGACCTTCGTTAAGCCTCAAGTGACTTAACAAGCTGTGCTAATGAAACAGGGGTTTAATGAGGTGCTTTTAGCTAAGTTCAATGTATTTTTCCTCTTCATCTCAGCCCTACATTTCCTGAATTTTTTACAATATAGTTTAAAAAATCCCTTCATTTTCAACTAGAATGACCCTTGATATCTTGTTAATAGCTGAATGTATAATATTCAGCTATTCCAATAAACTTCAACAGTGGCTGTTGCCTTTCTCTAAGCAGGAGCTACTTGCCAGGCTAAGGATCACAATACTGGACTGAAGGCCCTTTAGCCTGACTCGTGGTAGTTCACAAGTCTTTTGCTCTCAAATTAGATTTAAAATTATACCTTTGATAAGTGATATGTCTCATCTTTCACAGTTCCATGTCGTAGCATTTAGGAAGCTGTGTCACTTTTTTAATGACAAATATTAAAATCAAGCTCTTTGATTCCAGAAATCAACATGTTTACTTACCAGCTCCTCCGTTTGATCCAGATTCACATAGTCATTAGCAGAGATAATGACAAATTGCCCCGTGTGACTGGGATGTGAGCTGAAGCCTCAAATAATGCAGAAGTAGTACACAGATCACCCTGCATAACTACCTTACTTGAAAGCTACTCTAATTTTATAAAGCAAGTTGTCAAATCGATGTCTCTGCTGTCAAACAAAAATATATTTTTAAAGGAATGCCTCAAAAATCCATAGAGGAAATGTGAGTCCAGCATGACATTTGTTTGATTTCATTCCTCAGGCGATGCCGTAAAAATTGATCAGACCACATTTAATGGAGAAATCATTGAAGTCTAATTCAACCATCTCCAGAAATATTTATGAAGAACAGTTTAAAACCACTGATATGATAAAGGATGATGCTTGTTGTAGTATTATTAATATCTAGGAAGATGCAGTTTCAACATAGGATTTCTACAAGAACTCAGCAGCTTTTGTACAATGAATTGTTATTAAAACAGCACAACCTTCCAAATTGTTGTTAGCTAAAGATGGGCTTTGTATGACTTGATATTTATCCATTTTGACCTTTAATGCCTTTTACAGTAATTGTTGATCCAATAAAAATCTACTTTATAAGCCTTGCCTGGTAAAAATAGCTTTTGCTAGTCAGCCCCATGGCAGTCTGCTACTTAAATTCCTGATTTTGTTTAACTTGTTCTTGCCCATGTAGAGTCACAGAACGGTTTGTGTTGAAGGGACCTTGAAGATCATCTCATCCCAACTCCCTGCCATGGTCAGAGACATCTTCCACTATCCCAGGCTGCTCCAAGCCCCATCCAACTTGGCCTTGAACACTTCCAGGGATGGGGCAGCCACAGCTTCTCTGGGCAACCTGTGCCAGGGCCTCACCACACTCACAGTAAAATATTTCTTCCTAATATATAATCTAAACCTATTCACTTTCTGTTTAAAGCTGTTCTCCCTTGTCCTGTTACTACATGCTCTTGTAAGCAGTCTCTCTCCATATGTTGGCCCTCCGTGATCTGTGATGAATTGCACTGAATGATCTGCATGTAAATGTCCAACAGCAATTAATTTGCTGATAAAGAATGATTGCCATTTTCTAATACTACAGGTCTGTGTGAAATCTTTGCAGCCAGGATGCAAGCATATTAGTCAATAGGGGGGGTTCTGATAAAGGCAATAGTATTTTTAGCCTGTTGAAAAGCCTCCTTGGAGTGCCTTATGTGTTTCAATTACTCTTTTGTTCTCCTTACTCCATTACAATTTTTATACATAATTGCAGAAAAAAAGAAAAAAAAATCTCCCAACCCTAAGCAAGTGAAACTGTCTTTTTCTATAAGGGACTGTCATCCTCGAGGGCACCTGCCAGAACTGGGGTTCAGCAGAGCATCTCTTGAAGGAAGAGAATGCTCTGTAATTTGACACAGGCTGCAACTCCTTCAGCATGAACTGGACCAACACAATGCACTTCTCCACGGCTGTGATAGCCCATGAGGCTGGAGAGGAAGGCTCTTGAAGGGGGAGCCTTTTCCATACCTAAACAGTGCCAGCAAATGCTCACAGGAGAGATGAAGGCTTGTTCTTAGTCCAAGGACCACAGACAAAAGAGAGTTCTGTACATTGAAGCCTATATACATGCACACACACACAGACAAAATAGAAATAATAGATATAGTCCGGAAAAATATAGTCTGGATAAATAAATTCTGGATTACCAGATTCTCTGATGTGTCTTAATGTTCTTCTTAGCAGACTCAGAACAGCAGCTTGTCTGAAAGATAAGTGATACTACATGAAAAAAAACAATCTAAAATTTAACCTTTTATGATTTGATCTCTTGTCTCTGGCCCTATACAATCAGGTAAGCCCCTTGGTACTGGGAGAGGAAAATGGCTGTTAATTGGCGGGAACTTTATGTGCATAATGATTTTGCATTTTGATTTTTTCAAAGTGCAAGGTACCTCCACACAAGTTTCTCTCAGTGGCCAAGGATGTCACACACCCAAGTGTGCAGAGCTGCACATTGGGTTGCTTGGGACTGTACACAGCAGCCCTTATTGCTCTCTTGAAGTAAATTCGGGCTGTGAGAGGGCTTCACAGACCTCTGCAGGACCTGCAGCCAGTTTCTGTAATGCTGGGTCCTGGGATATTCCAGATGTCCTGATCTTATATCCTTTATGTTAAGAGAAAAAAAACCAGGAACAAGACACCAAACCTAAGCTTGCAGGGTGGTTCAGTTCTTCTTTTTGTGGTAACAGAGATGCAATGGGATGGTCCAAGACCCAGAAGCACACTGGGAAATGAGAATATAATAAGAAAAAATATGGGTAGGTTGCATTAAGGCTGTGAGACAGAAGGAATTCCCTTTCCATGGGATATGCAGAGGGCTGAAATCACTTTAAAAGCAGGGTTGATAAACACTGTGAGGAGAGTAGAGAACTAAGAGCAGAATGTGAAAGGACATTTGCTCACTGAAGGATCACAGAGTGATGACAAATTGGGGACATGTAGCTGCCATGTGTGACATTGTGGGAAGAAATATTTTTCTTAGCCTTTCTATGCACGTACTGTTATTCAGCCTTAGTTCTTTGTCCTCAGAATCACTATCTGCTGCCCTCACTCTCTAAAACTAAAAATTCTCCTGTCTTATTGGGAAATGTACCCATGGGAAGGGAATCAGGAATCAGGGAATGTGGAGTGTGGATTTTTTGGCCATATGTCATGGTGAGGGCTCCAAGCAATAAACTATGAAGTTTACATCAAACCCCCTTATATCTCAGGCTGGGACTTTCTGCCACCAAGGACTCTCGTGAGTAAAAATATGCATAAACCCCACATTCATCTGATTGAAATAATTTGAAGGAAACCTCTGGTTCACAGAAGTAGGTTATGCAGGATTTATCCACCTTGTGTTGACTGCTGTTTTCAGTGTAACTGGATGATTTTGTGCCTTTGGCAAGAGTTTCTCAGAATCTTTTTAATGCTGAAAATCACATTAATGTGTGAAGGGCTGAGCAGACAGATTTACCTGTTGCTTGCCCAGGAATACGTGAGAACAGCAGTAGCTTTGCACCTCTCTAATATGAAGGATTTTGAGAAGAAACTTCTCCTGGCAATCGGATGCAGTCACCTTCCAGCTGATCCTGCTGTAAATATTGGAGACATCTGTGAGTTTTTCTGTAGAACTGTGAAACAGTTAGGGGTGGATTAATGGACTGAGCCAAATGTTGTCATGACTTGTAAAGTCAGTTTACCTAGGCTGTAATTACAATCTGCCTGAAATGATAGGAGCTGCGAGGTGCTCTCGTGGGCGCTGGCTGGGACGCAGCAGGCTCGGGGGGATGCTGGGACCCCGGCAGTGCCAGCGCCGTGGGGGCTCCTGCGCTGAGGGGGAGCTCTCCTCCAGCACAGCCAGAAGTGCATCCCACTGGAGCATGAAGATTTGCAGCTCCTCAGGTGTTAATGCTGATGAACACAGAATAGAACCTGCAATTTTCTGGAAAATTGAGGTTTTGGTGAGAAAGAGATAAAATAGCTCACAAATGCTTGTTGAATTTCGTACTTTTTTTTTTTTTTAAATGTGCTACATTGTAAAATGCTGTTTTCTTTCTCTTCTTTTTTTTTCTACCAATAATGATTTAAGGACATAAGCAGTAAAATATCATAAAGAATAAATCTTTTGTTTTACCAACTAGTACATCTAGAAAAAAACATTGTGCAGCATATAATAACTGGTATATATAAAGTTTTAAATTTAAAGAACATTATTTTTGATACCACTTTTTTTTTCCAGGACCCAAGATGATCACATTTCTTTTTCATTTTGACTCAAATTACTTTTACAATTATTAAATTCAACATCAACCATAAATAAATATACTTCATCTAGATCCATACCTACTGTTTGAGCTCCATTTTATTAATTCATAAATCACTGAAAACAGGATTTTAAGAGTACTCATTTTGAAACTTGCAGTGCATTTTGTTAAAAGCTGTAGCCAAATAAAATAGACAGAGAAAAAAAAAAAAAAACTATACAGATATGTTACCATTTGAAAAAAAATGATATGTCAAGATAAGGAAAAATATTTCTTTTATGCAAATGTCATTTAATAAACTCTAAAAAGTTATATTTCTTCCACAAATGACAATTCTCCCCCGCAGCCTATTTTTCCAGATCAGATGAGTAAAAGATTTTTTTATTAACTACAGAGAAAAACTTCTGGTTTTGCTCATTAGTATCTGGTCTCAAGTCATTTAGATCTGTGCAGCTCCATGCTGAGCAAGTTGGGCGGTTTTGTGTCATATTTCAGCAGGAATTTTCAGGATTAATGGTTTTTTTTTCTTAATTCACCAAGGTAAACTTTTCAAAAATATCTTAAGCTACTTTTACCAGCTAAACTTAGTAACCCTGGATCATCAGCCCATTAAGTTTGGATTTTTTCTTGAACTTTTTTCTTATTTTTATGTTATTTTTAAGAGAAATCAAATCAAGAAGTTTTGTTCCAACAGCCCAAATTCAGTTTCCTTCCATATAGGTGAGCTGAATCTCCACTTTTTTGTGAACTAAGAAAACTGTTTGATGATAGGGCTAAGTCAAATTAGAAAATATTTAATCAAATGTAAGTTGATTATACAGTCTGGAATGGTCTATTTAAAGTTACAAGCTTCATAATTTAGAAATTTATCAGGGATACTAAAATTAGTATGTCTGTGTTATGAGGTTTCTCACTAGCTATAACATTTCCCTCTCTCTTCCTGCAGTCCCATAAGTCTGTTTGAAGCATCATGCCCTGGGAAACACTGGGACATGAGAGTTGGACCTGCTTCAAAGTAAAGAGTGAAGTGACCACTGAAGTCAGGGCACTGAGGTCTGAATGCCAAACTTTTGCCAAGCAAAGTAAAACTGGAAACACCCAGTTTGTTATGTAACAACATAATCATCACAAATGTATTAATGGCATTGCATAATAATATATTTCAGTTTAATTTTACCAAAATGGAGACCAATTGTGAGCTAAGAACATGTAATCAGATACCAGCTTTATGGATCAGTCGATTTTAGGGACAGTGAATCAAACTGTGACATTGGCACAGCTTTTCTTACCTACAAGTCAAGAATTCAGCCTCTGATAATTTTTATGTTTCCTACCCTGGAGCTGTGCACCTGCATCTGTACAAACGCTTTATGGTTCAACGAAGGGATAGTGAGATTTGGAAGCAGGAATTTGTCATACAAGCATTCTCTAAATATTTGTCTAAAAGAACATTACAGTAATTCTTATGGCCTTTAGCAATGTAGACACAAACTGAAAGAGAGAACACATTGTCCTGCTGCTGTAGGTTTACTGTTAAAGCCTCAAACCCTTAGAGTTTCCTCAGTTTCCTTAGTTTTCTAAGAGATGAGGACATTAATGGTTCTTATCTTGTCTAAATAAAATATTGCTAATCATTGGCAAGGCATTGTTAACTAGAAATGAGAGGAAAAATTGCTGGTTGTGGGAGCAGTAGAGGATTCTGCTTTTGTGCTCCTTTCTCATGAAGGGAAAGAGAATGACAAAAAAGTCGCAGGGTTTAGGAAAAGGGCTGAAAAAATGTGCAGATGAATCAAGGAGAGATCATGGATCAAAAAAATATGTTAGTAATCTCCTCCCCTCCTTGAGTTTGAACACATAGCACATTGAGCCCAGCCGTGGAGAGGCAAGGAAAGCCTTCAGTTTCCAAATAAAACCTACCAGCTATGGAAGAAGAAGAAACCTGGACTGCAGTCCAGGGCACTTCCCTGCTGGAGTCATTGGAAGAGGTTTGGTGGGGTTACAGAGAGCACCTGAACTGCTGCAGTGTCTGGGCCCAATCTGCAAGTCCAAAGGACTCCCAGACTTTAGCTGCTTTAGGGTTAGGTCAGCAGGTGACCAGCTGAGGGGATAATCCAAGGAAATGTGGGCAGACACTGAACTCTGACAGGCAAATCCTCTATGACTCATGAATCTGTGGCAAAATATAATTTAGAGATGCAAGGTGAAGAAAGGGAGACTATCAGGAATGGTTGCCAACGCACACTGAGAGCATGAACTTCAAAAAATTTGGCCAATAATGTGTAATTTTAAAATTTTGTCCAGGATTATTAGTCCTCCTGTACACTTTGCATTCCCATCTGGGTAAAACATTTATCATGTGACCAATTTATGAATGCATTTTACATTAGATATAAGTAATGTCCTTTAAAAACAAAAGAGAGTTTCACATAACAAGTACAAGGTCTCCAAGAGGTGACCTCTGTAGAACAGCTATTCCAGGCAGATCTCTGCAGGCACCTGTTTCCTCTGTACTTATCAACCTGTAAAACAGCAATGTCAGCCCAAAACCTGGAGGCAGGACTACTGGTACAAACTCTTCTTCTGAATAGAGGTGACTGCTCCATCCCATTATTTTTGTTTATAGACAGCTCAAGGCTCACATGAATATTTTCTTTTGGGTGTTTATAGCTGAGGTTTAGTATGTGTCTAAATATAGTCTAATAGTTCCTTCATCCCCAGTCTGCATCATGACATGGCAAGGCTTTTGAAGAGTAAGTAGGCCATCCAAAACAAAAGCAGAAAATTAAATTCAGCAGCCTTAATATGTGGTGTTTTCCAAAGCTTCTGTTACTTTCATGACATCTCACCAGAGCTATTTATGTCTGTGGGGAGTTAGGAAAAAGAACACATATTGTACAGAGAGCAGGGTGTTAAATTTATGCAAAGTGAAGAAGAGTGCTATCTCAAAAAATATTTATTTCATAGTTTTTGCCTCGAGGATTGTGCTTTGTTACATCTTTAAGGAAAGAAGTGCTATATTAGCATCAGGTTTAAAATTCTTATAAATATTAAGAACAGGTTACATCTGGAACATTTATATAAAGCAGCACATCAAGCTTATCATTTTGTGTAGAAAGAAAGGAAACACCTTTACTGCACCACTGTCTATTCTTCAGCCAGATTTAAAAACTATAAACAAAAAATAGCTTAAAGGAAGGAGAGATGCTGAAAGGAAGCAGAAGGATGCTGCACCAGCTCTTTCAGTATTTTCTTTGCTTTTGCATGAAATATAATTCTTTTGTAAGGGATTTGAATAGTTACAGCAAAATTGTGGTAGTTCAGAGTGCAAAAGAAAATTGTCTGTATCTGCAGCAATAGGTTGCTGGTGTGCAAGCAGCTCCTGGCTCCACTTGTGTTTAAAATACTCCCTCGCAAAGGAACTTTTGCAGAAGCATTTAAGGACATGAAACAAAGAATTTCTGTGTTAAAAACTTATACATTAAAAACCAATCTTGTCTGTGAGGATATCTAATTACAATGCATGTATCATTTTAGCAGTGGCGTGGTTTGGTCTTAAGTAGCAACTCAGCTCTTCAGGAAGGTGTTTTTAAAGGGATCTCACAGAAAAAGGCTGGCCTGAAGTGAAATAATCTCCCCCAGTCCCCCCCGCAGCCGTATGGATGCCAATATTGTGAACTGATTACTAAAAGTGAGAGTTGGTAGGTGTCAGAGCAGAACAATTTTATTTTTATAGCTCTGATCATATGCATGTAGGCATAATTTAACAAGAAGCAGCCAAAACAATTTCAAAACTATTAGTTGTCTAAAGTTCAGGGGGTGGGGTGGATTTTTTTTACTTATTTTCAGGAGTTAGCATTCTCTCATATGTTCCTTTGTAAAGCTTACATTGCCAGATAAATGCTTCATGCATATTTCCTCTAGTTTCTTAAACAGAGGCAGAATTCTATGTTGAAATCAGTTTTCACTATAACTTTCTTATTATGAGACACTGAAGGTTGGATCCTGCCTCTCCAGGCATCACTCATGTGCAAGCATCTTCACCAAAAGGATGCCAGGATGTAGCCTCTACCCAGAGAGGATGTTTCAAAATATTAAACACTAATGAATTTGGATTTCCACTTGACTCAGGCCTATTCCAGTTCTTCCCCTGATAGTCACTTTTCTCTCAAAATTGTAGCAAAAATAAGATCCTTGCTCCTGTGTCTTACTCTCTTAATGAAATAAAAATCATAGACCCTAGATGTGCCTTTTCCAACAGACAGTTCTCTGTATTTTGTTCTTCAAAGCCAGGATGAGGGTTCCACACCTTTCTTGGCAGTCTGGGCAGATGCCTGGCTGAAAGATAACCACCAGCACAAACTTTAAGACTTTTGTTATGATTCAGTCTACTCAGAAACTCCCCAAATTTTCAAGCCCAACCTCTAAAGCAGTTGTCAGTTTTATACATGTACAAAGACTGTGAGATGCTCAGCTGTCACACTGTACTGCTGGGGTTTAGTCCACTGGATTGCTCTCTCTTCTTTTTTTTTTTTTTTTCTTTTTTTTTTTTGGATTGGTAAAGACTGGGATATGGAGGAGGGAGGTTCTTTGACTTCATCCATTTTACTTTGTATACAGTGAAAGAGGGATGTAACTAATTTTCTTCCTCCTCAACCCTGGGCTAAGGATGTAACTCAGGAGTGCCCTCAAGCTCATGAGCTGACAATGGACCTTTTCTGGCTATTCTTTGACCCTGTAACCATTTTATCTTGATATTGCTCAGACATAGAGAGCAGAATAATGCTTCATTCTTTCACAGCTCATGGTGTTTGCAGAGTTTAAACGTGGAACTATATTTTCCTGAGAATAAACAGAAGGCATAAGAAATTTTTCTCCCATCTAGTGTGTTTTGAGTTTTGTTCTCTCTGTTCACTGTGAGACCATCACCTTTTGCACTTGAAACCATTTCAGCTCATCAGTCTTAATTTTTTAAAGTTATATACATTCTTTCCCAGTTATTTTGTTTTTCTGAATATAAATGAAGAACCTCCATTATTTTTTTAAATGTTTCATCTCTTAGGAGAAGAGATAAGCCACTCAGGCTTTGTTTTAAGAATTTCAGAATCTCAGAAATGGGATAATGCTCCCTCCCTGTGTTTCTCTGTGGTACCTTTTTAAAAGCCAAACCTTTAAGCAAAAGATCAGCAGCACTCCTAATGCAGATGCAGACCTTTAGGAAGCACATCAATGCAAGCCACTGCTCTCAGGGCTTGTAGATTTGAACCCTGTCAGAGTTTATCTGCTGTTAGCTTCAAACTGTGGTTTGACATTTCTGGTCAAGAGGGGTGCCCTTGTGAGTCCCAAGAGGGGATGAATCTGAAAAGACAGAGAGGAGCACATTGTCTCCCTACAGCAGTACACTGCCAGCCTCCACTGCAGAGGTACCTGCTACCAGCAAGACATTGCTTTGAGGGAGATCATCACAGCATGATCTTACTTGTGCCTGCAGTAGAGAGCCGTCAAAGCACAGCAAGAAAGAGAGAGATGGCAGGAAGCATCAAAGGGGAACTGCTAAAGACTGAATAGGAATGAAGATAAAAGCTGCAGCCAGTGTAACTCCCTTCCCAAAGGGAGGGAGCAGAAGTGCAATGTGAGAAGGAGTGGTCACAGGAGACCTCAGGGCCAAGCCATTCCTCCTGTAACGCAGCTGTTACAAAAGGCTGGGAATTCAAGTGAGAAAATCACGAGAAAATTGCTGTGGTGCACAAAAGATGCTTGTAAAACACTGCAGTCCCATGTCTCAGGGCTGCTGGCGACTGAGATACTAAACTGAGTTTTTTCCTGATTGAACAGATGAGCTGTGGACCTCAAACCCTTGAGCACTGCAAAATCCACACCTGCTTTCACGCATAATAGGATGATGACTGTGTTCAAAGCCCAGCCCATCAGGCCAGGCACATGGACCTGGAAAGGACAAGGAGATTGCTGGCAGCTCTGATCCAAGTGTTTGTCACTACAATGCTCGATTGCCTTCACTTTCTGGAGAGAAAATATAAGGATCATTTCTTGCTGGTATAAGAATGCAACCATTTGTCTTCCTCTGGTTTAGGTATCCACAAGAAAGTCATTCCCAGGAGGAACTTCTTTACTCCTTTCAGTCCATATGAAGTGAAAGCCTCAATGATCAGATCTAACTCTTGAGCCAGTCAAGAGCTCCCACCCCTCAGCTCCGCCTCTAAGACACACATCCCTCTGGCAAGGATAGAACTTAACTGGCATCCTGCAGATGATCAAGGCCTGGAACCAAGGCTTGGTAAAGGTACTAAACATTCTCAGCTTTTGAAATGGAGATACTGTGATGGAGGTAGCTGCGAGCCAGGTCGATTGAGCTTTCAGTGACCCTCATCATGTCTGGGTTTGTCCAGCAATCCACAGTGGCTTAAAATTAGCAGGACAGCATCAAAGGGAGAGTTTGAAACAAAGAAAGTTTGAATAAAGACAAAAATAACAAACTCTTACAGAGAAAATCCGATTCCAGGAGCTCAGGGTCTGTGCTCCTGCTAGAACACCCCAAAAATGCCACGAGTCTCTTTGCTCAGCCTCTTTTGTGTAAACTGAGGCAGGATTCTTGGCACTCTGCCCAGTGAGGTTGCAGCAGGTCGGTTCAGCAGACCCTGTGAGGTGGCTTCATGCTGGCACACAGCCAAATGGGGAAAGAACTCTCTGGCTTTTAACCTTATCGGGGACACAAGGAGCAGAGCCTCACGCTGCTTCCAGCGTGAAAACCCTTGGTATACATGAGGTGCACTGCAACAATACAGTCTCTGGTCAGTTGTGCCTAAAGAGCAAGTCTCAGAAGATTTCCCATTTATAATTGCCACATCATAGATGACCACCCGCTTAGATTCCTGAGTCTAGCAGGAATTTGAGCAAAGATCAGAAAGCACACCTCCTTTTGACCCTCAGCTAGAGCTTTGAATTCAGAAGACTCACAAAGAGAATTTGCTATCGATATTGGTGAGAAGCTCTCAAAATTTGCTATGGAAATTCTACTAGGCAGACTGAAGAGACTGCCTGCAGGTTTATAAACCATAATATAGATATAAATAACTCCCAGGAAAATAGATTAAAGGAGAGAGCTCAGTATGAGCACTTCAGAATCAGAGGGAACCAAGGAATCACTGAGATGGTAAAATAAGAAACAAATAGAAATGTTTGAAAAATTTAGGGAATAGCTAAAACTCCATGGATTTGTCAGAAAATGGGTCTAAATTTATTCAGATAACAAGGTGGACGTGCACCAAGGTGGAAGAAAGAGAAGCACATAGCTATGCTACTTTCACTTAAGCAGCCCTAACAAACAGATGCTGCTGTCACAACAATCTGCAGAAGGTCTCCTGCTGAAAGCCTCTGTGTACTCGTTCTACAAGATGATACTGCATATTTACTGAACGTGTTGCAAAAATAAGTCACTTAGGCTGGTGCTTGAGGGCTTAGGACTCTCCTTTGCCCTGAAGTTACAGAATGTTCAACAGGAGCTGGCTGGATCTGGCTCTGTTTACAAACATGCCTGTGAGCCCGGTGGTGTTGGTGTGGACAGACACACTCAGTCAGAGGCTGGATTTGCTGTTGTCATGTGCTATGGCTTAAACTTCTAAAGATCTACTGCAAATTTACCACCACAATGTAATTTTAGCCTGTTAACTCTGGTAGTTAAGCAGGTGAGGCAGCCCCTTTAGATGTCCCCCAAAAAGGCACCTACCTCAGGAAACAGTGTGAGCATGGGAGGTCATGGTGAGGCTGAGTAACCACCCCCAGCTGCACAATCCCTGCCTCAGACCTCTTGCAGAGATCCATTTTTCTGGTCTGTGTCTTGAAAACAGACCATTTTTCTGGTCTGTGTCTTGAATCAGAACTGTGAGTTTTACACTTTTTTTATTTAATAAGCCTGAAAATAAAATCAAAATGCACAGTCATTTGTAAAAGAAGATTCAGGTCCTGTTAGCTCTCATCAATCTTTTCAAACTGTCTTTCTATTGAGAGCTCTTTGCTCGTATGTGCAAAAGTCAGACATAGAAAAAGGTGGATGAAAAACTGCCTCCCAAGTGCTTTTATGGCTTTGAAATTGTAGTTTATTTTTCCACCTCATTCTCCCACTTTGTGATAATCATTTTTATCTCTTTTTCCTACATCTTTCTAACAGAATGACACCATTAATAGTTAAGCAAGTTTTCTGCTACCTATTATTCCTCTGCACTTTTTAGGGAACAACATTCATTTAAAAATTCAAGGTGGCAACATCTATCTGTGGCTCTGTGGGGCTCAGGGATATAAACATGGACATTCCACTTTGGTTTTCAAGTTTAAGCATAATGAAATACAGCTTATTTAGGTCTGTACACATTCTTTCTTTTTTTCCCCTTAGTTTTTCTTTTTTTTGGAGAGGAATACAGTGTCAAAACAAAACTGTTTGCCACAGACTTCAATCTTTCCTGTTCATCTTTCAGTATTGCACATGAATTACAAGGTGTGCATCAAGGTTTTTCTGAGGTTAGCTGTCACCCTCGTATTTGAATGTCCTCTATATGATTCAGAAATCTGGTAAGGGTTAATCTAGGTCAATCTACCCATCATGAGAAAAGCTGTGGTCTTATCACAGGTTAAAACAGCAGTGAGAAACAAAAAGAAATAAATAGCAATATAGACCTTTGTTTGCTTTGGCAGGATCCTCTGTGAGGGTTTTGTCACCACCTGCTATTGCTAGTTAAAAAGCAAATGTCCTTGTCTATACAGCTTTCTTAACTGGCATTAATAAGCTGTAATGAGATTATCTTTATTTATTAGTTTATGTATAACAGTGTGTCCCACCTATGCCAGCTTTGTGATCAGGAATAAAGCTGAAGGTTATTGTGGACAATTTCTTTATTTACTTTGTAATAAGCACAAGTCAGCTGGTGCATTTGGGGGAATTGCCATGAGGGAACAAAGTCAAACATATCAGTTTGCATTTTGCATGGAAAGAGACTCCAATGATCTTTGCCCTCCCTGGAGCATCTCACAGCCCCAGTGTGGCTCCTGGAGCCCACGGAGCTCCCTCCTGCTCAGTCAATAGACTCTTGTGCCCAGACTGCATTGCAAAACCCCAGGAGTACACAACAAAAGCAAGAACTTTCACTAGAGGACAAATCCCAGCACATGGGGTGTCATGTCAGGGAAAGAAGGTGCAGGAAAAAACAACACTCTCCTAGCCAGGTCAGTATGGTTGTAGGGAGGAAGGCCCTGACCACCTGTACAGGGACAGATTTAAAGAGGGGGATGATGTGGTCTCCCCAGACTGTTCATCTGGCAGAGCAGCTGCAGTGCTCACCAGCCCTTTAGCCTGCAAGGCACAGACCTTTACCCAAGGTGCTCAAGTTCAAAAGCTTCATAGCAAGCTGTGGTTTTCTGTGCTCCCTCCCCATCTTATCTTTATTGAGATACCATTTCTTATAAATAAACTGCTGCATTTCTGCATTATCTTTATACTGCCAAGGATTTTGCATTGATATATGTTGGAGATGGTCTTTAAAGTAATAATAAAATGTCTTGGCAACAGTGATTCAGAAGCAACTGGATCTGCCTTGGCACACCTCTAGTTTAAAAGATACCTCACTGCAATTAATTAGCTGGAATCTGAGAGCTTCCAGAAGGAAAGTTTTATGAGTTACCTCTTTCCTCTGGGAAGGTATCATTCAAGCCAAATCACTGTTAACTGACATATTCACTCTTGAATTCTTTCAACTCAGCATCCACCCAGACTGTTTTCTCTGTTCAGAGGAGAAGTGCCTGTGGAAAGTTATGCACTTTTATCCACTTCTTTCAGATTCTATTAATTTTATGGGGTTTTTTTCTGGAAAAAGAGAGGAAAAAGTACACTTTTTGTTAATGCCACTGCTCTTGACATCGGAGTTTTCACTCTGCCTGGAGAACAGATGGAGAGCTACAATGCCAGCAGGGCAAACTTCCCTCAGCGCACAGTGCGTCTTCTTTCCCTCACTGAAGCCAGGGGAAAGAGTGTCCTGAATACCAAATGCATAAATGGATGTGCTGGCACCACAAGCATTTCCCCACTGCTCCTCCTCAGTGGGAAACTGTGTCCACACAATTACCCACACACCAGAGTCTCCCCTCAGTAATATCAGCAGCAGAGGAAGCTCCAGTCATCAGGGCTGGTGCTGACTTTGAGCTACCACCTCTGCCAGGAAGGTTGTCTCAGGCAGCAACTTCTGTAGCCTTCCTTTGATGCTTCTGATTTGTAGGAAACTTAGGGCTGGTTCTGAGAAGATGAGTTGGGCTTCATGCCTGTTAATCCTGCCCAGCTGGAAAGAGATTAGTGTCCTGGGAATCTCTCTTCTTTGCCTTAGGACTGCTCTGTGAGAGCCCCATGTGAAGGCAGGTGAAGAACACCCGCTGGGGTTTAACGCCAGCAGCGGCCAAGCCCTACACAGACACTCGCTCCCTGGAGTGGGATAGGAAAAGAGTCAAAGGAATAAAAGTGAGAAAACTCATGGGTTAAGTTCAACAGGTAAAACAAAATCTGTGCACAAAAGTAAAGCAACTCAAGGAATTAGTTCATCACTTCCCATGGGCAGGCAGTTGTTCAGCAGGGCTCCCTTACACCCAGCTGGGACTTGGGAAGATAAACACCTTCACTATGAACATCCCTCTTTCCTGCTTCCCCCAGCTTTATATGCTGAACATGGTCTGGGGTGTCCCAGAAAATTATCTCTATCCCTGCCAAAACCAGCACAAGACCACTGATAGAAGGGCTGCAACCACATCCTCTTCTCCAGGAAAAGTCATTCCTCCTTGGGACACTTGTATTTGGAGAACTGGAGGGGAAGCTGAGAGAGACCTTTCTTCTTTATTGTCCTGTTGCTTCTTCTGTGATTTGTTGCAACAAGCACAAGCTGAACCATCATGGCCTGAATGGTAGCTACATATTTTTCTCCTGACCCAGGAAAGCAAAGGCTGTGTTACTTTTGTGAAAATTTGACATTTCCTTTATCCTTCAAGGATCATTCAGGGTTCTTTAAGTTCAAGCTATGTGAGCCATAGTTGCTGAGAGATTCTTCTCTTGATAAATAGCTGTCCTCAACAGAATGATTAATCACAGTGTTGGTATTGTCACTGGTTCTTTTTCATGTTGCACACTTGCAATTGTGCTACCATTTTGCTTTGGGTATAGGATGCCTCTTTATCAAACCACGCTTTTTCCTCTAAACCCAGGGAGTACAAGATATCGTTGCATTATAAATTTTTTAATATACCCTGTTTGAAAGCAGACTGATTTCCTGTCTGACTTGCTCATCTATTACCAAGAGAGGATGAAAGTGAAGTTCTTTCTTGTTATGTAACCTTACCCTGATCTGATTATTATGCATGGAACCACATTGCAAGCTCTTCAGTATGAAAAAAGCTTGGAAAACTGTTATAGTAAACAGGGAGAAACTAAACCCATGGATTGGATTCCATCAGGAAATCTTAACTCTAAAATCCACAACACGTGGTCTGAAATGTCACACAATTAATTATCATTTAATTTATTCAGGAACTCATTATGGGTGTGAGTGGAGATGAGCAAACTGAACAGAATTAAGCAATTCCCTTGGTTATAGACTCTATTATCAAAGAGCTCTGGACATGAACCACAGCTACCAAAATTAAGCTGGGTTTTAAATTTCCCCAAGCAACAGAGAAATGGCATTTTTTCTTCTTTATTTTACTCTTTTACCTTGAGTAACTGGAAAACTATGAAGGGTCAACAGGTAAAGAAAACATTTTCAAGCTGAAAACTAAAGATTTAATATCAAGAAAGGCCTACTTTTCCCACATCCTTGTCAGCATGCAGCCATTTATTTACCCTAGGGTTAATGAGTAAAAGTACTACTAGATGAGAGCTGGTGCTGTTCATGGTTTCTTTGCACCATATCAGAGAGGAACAGAGGAGAAAGGATGAGCATGTCCTAAATTCTGCAAAAGCAGGTGTTGGCTCTTCTCAGCTTGGCTCTGGTTCCTTGTCATTTGTCCCGAGGGGAAAAAAAAGGACAGGAAATGGAATAACTTACACTTCTCAGGGCAGTATATAAATGTCCTGGATATAATTATTTTGAAGGAGTGATGTCTCAAACCAGGGCATGCTCCAAGTTTGATTTTAAAGTACGGAAATGTAATCAAGTGTAATCACCCCACTCTGTTACAGGTCTGTAAATGCACTCAGAAGATCTACCTGAAGAGAAGGCTCTCTGCTCTGGTCTGTAAACAGAATGGGAGACTTGATTTCAGCTTCCTTTAAAGTAAAAAAGGAACATTTCATTCACAAAATGAGGCTGGTTTTGGAACACACATTGATCAAACCAGGTTAAAATATCTCCCAGCTGGATTCATACTAGAGGTATTGATTCCATTTTCATTTTTTGATGCCTGCAGCTTTGTCACCCACTACAGATAACTACATGTAGATGCCTGAAATTTGAGTTAGAGCCTGACTCTGAGTTGATAACAGTTCTTATCCACACCTAATGGGATAAACTAAAGCATTTTAGCCATAAACCAACTACTAACTGATAACAGGAGCACCTGCACACCTGCAAAGAATGAGAACAGCAGTTAGGGCATGAAAAAATAACCAAATATTTCCAGCAAGATGTCTGTTCCTTCACTACAAACTATGATTTCTTGTTTGTTTGTGTTTTTTTTTACTTTGTTCAGGAGTATGATACTGAAATTGTATCATCAATCAATTGACTTAAGAAATTATATTTTTATTACTTTTTAAATTTTGTGGAAATATTATTTCCAATTTGAATATTTGTCTCCTGATAAAATACAATTAAATTTTTTATTTTTATTGTAGACTTTGAAAGGGAAACCTTCCTCCACAAATCAGTGAACATGCACCTGTCTTTAAATATATTGTGCCAAATATTATTATACGGATTTTACAAACATCACCAATACAAGTGTGCCAAATCTGGATAATTAAAAAAAATAAGATAATTCTGAAAAAAAAAACAAAAAAGGGTTAAAAAAGAGAGATGAAAATGACTACATAGTCAGAGCATAAGAGTATCTCTAGTTCTCTATTATGTCTAGTGTTTGGGTGAAATTGATTCAGAAAGATTTCTACTTCACCCTAAGAAGAGCAGGGCAACAAGGAATGGAGGTTGCAGTCTGTTTATCACACGTTATCTCTGCTGCTCCTTCCCTCTGACTCACTTCCCCTTCTTCAGATAAAACAGCTTCCAATTCAGAAAACTACAGTCCAGGCACCATTAAAATGAAAACTTTCTATCCAACAGTTCTTCAACAAGAATTTTTTTTTGTAAAGAAATGGGGATTTTAAAAACTCAAGCCAAATCTGGGTTTGCTTCTTGCATTGGCTTCGCCAACATCTATTCAGGAATAATCACTTATCAACAAAGCAACACTGTTCCAACTTTTTTTTAACATCTTTTTTAATGTGCTGTAATCAATTATTGTTGTGGTTTTTTAATGTTTAATAATCAACAAAACAAAAATGCAGATTAGCAGCACCATTTATATTTCACACAAAGTTCATACTGAATCATTGATAGGATGGAAATCTCTGAAAAACTCATCTGGTAGACTGTGGATTGCATCACAATTACTGACAATGACTTCCCAAGCAATTTGTTTTTCCACTAGAATTTTGGTTTCTTACCCACAGTTTTTATATTGCTGTGAGCTGAATCTAAGGACAAAGGAACACATCATTGTACTGTAACCTACATTAGGATTTTCCAGTTGTGCTCTTTATTTCTTTCCTCTGATGTTTTCTGTCTGTCTTACTGAATTAGGGTTGGGTGAGACCTTCTCACTGGAGCATAAAGTCATGCAAAAGTACTTCTAAGTCTGTTGTAGGAACAAGGAGAAAGATTTGCATGTGAGTGGAAGTTTTGAAGACCCTTTTGGACTCTGGAAGAATAACAAAATCTTGGTAAGCCTTAAGGGAAGCTGACGAGCATCTTGGAAGAGCACTGATTTCATCTTTTAGCTTGATGCCTATGTATTTGGGAAAAGTTTCAAAGGTGAATTTTGTGATTTTTTGATGTGTCTGCTTGAGACTTGAGGAAGGAAGAAAGGTCCAATTTTCAGTCTGTCACAGAATTCCTGTGTGATTTAGGATTAGCCATTCAGTGTCTATGTCCCAGACCCTTAGCCATAAAGCAGAAATACTATTATTTTATTATTGTGCAATTTTGTTGTCAATGCCATGAGATCAGGTCTAGCTCTTACTAAAATTTCTACAGCTCATAGCACACCAAATTCACAGCACATTCATTTCCACATAGCCTTGGTCTTTCCCATGATATTTATAAATAGCTGGTAAACATAGAGAGGAAGAAGGCTTGACACCTCTTGTAAACTGAAATTCGGGATTCAGATGTTGAGTTGAGTCCCTGGAGCAGAAGCCTTTAGCATGCTTTCAGGTCTGCTCTGCACTTTCTGAATTTTTAATTCAAACTCTTTAATCCAAGCCCTGACTGATGCAAAGATATGTAGAATCTAAGGACATCTGGTTAACAGCTATCAGCATAAGAGACAAAGATAACAGACAAAGATAAGAGGCAGGAAAAATAATAAATTAAACACCTAAATACACAAGCCCTAAGGAAAACATGATAATAGACACCAGCAAAAGATTGAGCCTCCAGGTCATTAGCTGAGGAGCCATTGAGCAAATGACTAAAGCCTTTAGAGGGCTCAACC
The DNA here is from genome assembly GCA_013398275.1 of Promerops cafer. Classification (NCBI taxonomy): domain Eukaryota; kingdom Metazoa; phylum Chordata; class Aves; order Passeriformes; family Nectariniidae; genus Promerops; species Promerops cafer. The sequence goes on from VZSE01008982.1 coordinate 610,267, forward strand.
AGAATTTTGTAGCTGATCAAGAAGGGAGGAAATCAGTTTCCCACATGCACCACAGGAAAAAGAAAACTGATAATGGGATAGTTGGTGAGACTTGTAGGGCTGTGTAAAGCTGCTTATAGAGTGCTTTGAGGGAATCTTGAGGACACGTGGAAATTATCATGGGACATTTAGAGGAAGGGCTAACTCTGAGAAAGGGAGGGATCAAAGTGGATTGGGGTAGAACAAGCATGGCAAATTGAGAACTGCAGTCTGTTCTTCTCATTAAATCTTATTCCCGGTTTCATACAATCACAGAATAATTTGGGTTGGAAGAGACCTGTAAAAATCATCTAGTCCAACTCTCCTGCCACAGACTGGCACACTTTCCACTAGATCAGGTTGCTAAAACCCCTGTCAAACTTGGCCTTGAATGTTTCTAGGGATATGTCTCCTGGCAACCTGATCTAGTGTTTTAACAGCCCCATTGCAAAAAATTTCTTCTTATAACTAATCTGAGTCTGCCCTTTTTTAGTTTAAAGCCTTTCCCCCTTTTTCTATCACAACAGGCCCTGCTAAAAACTCTGCCCCCATCTTTTTTATAAACCCCCTTTAGGCACTGGAAGGTGAAACAAGGTATCCCCAGAGACCTCAGACAGTCTCCCTATGAGAGGTGTTCCAGCCCTCTGATCACCTGCATGTCCCTCCTCTTGACCTGCTCCACCAGGTGCTGTGGACCCCAGAAGTGGATGCATCACTGCAGGTGGGGTCTGAGCAGAGCAGAGCAGAGGGGCAGAATGCCCTCCCTCACCTGCTGCCCACAGTGCTCTGGATTTGTTTCTGGGCTGAGTGCACATCCCCAGCTCATATCCAGCCTCTCATTCACCAGCACCTCCAGTTCCTTCTGGGCAGGGCTGCTCTGTTCACCCCCCAGCCTGGATTGATACTGGGGACTGCCTGGACCCAGGCACAGCACCTTGTACTTGGTCTTGTTAAATCCCAGGAAGTTCTCATGGAGCCACTTCTCCAGCTTGTCCAGGTCCCTCTGGATGGCATCCTGTCCCTCAGGTGTGTCAATGGCACCTGTCAGCTTGGTGGCATCTTCAAATTTACTGAGCGTGTAACCTCACTTTCCATGTGACTCACATATGAACTTCAAGCTGAACTGAGCAGCTAACACCTGAAAAGACCCAAGCTTACAGCTGGTGGCAGAGTAAGGAACCTGGGGTTTGCACTGAGGTACTAGAGATTTAAAAGTGTGTGTGTCCATTAGTAAACCTCAGACTTTGTTATCTGAAAAGGAGAAACAGGATAAAGATCTCTGTGTTTCTCATGACTGTGTGAGTGCTGTTGGTTTCTGTGGTTAAAATCCTGCTCTTTGTCATCATGCCTGGCCTCTTATCTGCTCAGTGTAGGTTGACATCTTTGACACCTGCTCATCCTTGTTACTTCCTGGACCTACAGGCTGCAATAGCAGCAGCCTCACCTATGGATGGCCAAGTCTGAAATCTCTGGATCCCTCAGTCCAATGGCTGTGGCATTCCCATCACAAGACAAATCCAGAGTGCAAAGGTTGCTGTTACCCTAACAAAAAGTTATACCATCAGCCTTTATTTCAAACATGGGTTTCAGTAGGGGAAAGCCTGTGTTTGGAAATCTGGATCTGGCCCTGAAGCAGACAGGGTAGTGCCTCAGGGCTTCCTCAGCCAAACATGGTGATGGTCTGACAACAGAGACATAAAGTACAGGTCTGTCTCCCCTTGAAGGGAGAGGTGTCAAGAGTGAAGAATAAAAACTGAGCAGGGGCTTATGTTTTCTCACTGTCAAAAATGATTTTAATTTGCAATAGAATAAATCTATTTTCCACAAGACATGTCTGTTCTGCCCATGATGGTAACTGCTGAGGGATAGCCTTGTCTTTATCTCTACCCAAGACTTTTTCCATCCTATTTTCTTCATCTGGCCTGTTGAGGAGGGGGAGTGAGAGAGTGGCTGGGTGGGCAGCTGGCAGCTGGCCATGGTCAGCCTACCACAACTGTGTTATGGTATAGTGTTACAGAGATCTCTGGTTAGAGAGTAGTGGCTTGCACAAGATTCTGTAACTGTTTGATCTTAGGCACATCATTTCCTGCCCACAGATATGCATTTCTGCATCTAGAAGAGGTCCTGGTAGACCTGAACTACTTTAGGTAGTGTTTGAAGATATGCTGCTGAAAATGGTTATGCAAAAATAGGATACTAAGGATATTAGTTCTTTAACAGCACAGATTTTGGTTCTGGCTCAGAGCAGAATGATGGAGACACATGAATAAATGAAGAAGTGTTGTTCTGAACTTTCATGTTTCTGAGTGCTGAATTTAGGCCAGCAGTAAGATCAGGGCCTGTTTATATAAGTGTCACATGCCTTTGTCCAGTGAAATGAGTTAAACCAAACAAACCTAATTGTGCATGAGTAATTACACCTCAGTAGGACTCAAGCCACACATCTGACATGAGTGAGGTGGTTTTCATAGCCAGTGGAGTGGGAGTCACCTTGAGGTCATCTTGCTGGTTTAGAGGAAGTGCTTGATTAGTGTTTGATTAGCATGGGGTGTTTGGCTATATGTACTGAGTATCTCTTCCTAAAGGGATGGAATACTCATGCAGAGCTGAAAGAATAGCATACTTTCAGGAGAATGAGACTAGCAATATTTTCTTTTAATAAAAGAGCAGAGAAATACAAAGCATATTTTCCTAACACCAGGTGTTACAGAAAGTTTGGCACAAAATTGTCTTCCTTGGCACTATGTTTAACATTACGGAACTGGAATTATGTGTTTTGTTAGCAGTGCAAACATCACGCTGATCATTTCCAGATTGTTATAGTAATCATATGAAAGCATTAAAAAAAGTTGGGTTTGCCTTTTTGTTTTTTGGTTTTTTTTTTTATTACTGCCTTCCCCTCCAGCTAATTGCAGTCTCTTCCTTGCCTACACATACTTTCAGGCTCCAGCCCCTTGCTAACAATCCTACTTTTTAGATTAGATGTAGCACTCTTCTCTGTGCACAGAAGATGTGTCTTTTTGATTTGAGATGACCTTGTTCCTGTTTCATTAATTTCATACATCAAATTAGAAGGCACCACATGCAGTTGGATGAACTCTGGTCAGGTGAAATACAATAAATCTCATAGACTTTTTCTAGCTATAATTTGACTTTTGGAAGCACATACACCATCACAGAGTAAACAGAAAAGTCAAATTACTTACTCTGCTGCAAACATGTTCCATCACCTTGAATCTGTTGTTACATTTCACCCTCCCAGCTTTTTTGAGTCAGTAAAATGTTTATGGCTCTTACCAGGTCTGTCTTATAGAAAAGCATGAACAAGATTCTTTGAGATAATTTAAATACAGTAGCATTATGAAATCATCATTATAGAATAGTCTGAACAATTCCTGCACAGAAAAATTGTTAAGACTGTAAGTGTAATAAAACAAATCCCTGGATGCGAGAATATAGGCTGTAAATAGTACACATCTTAATGACAGTAAACAGTGAATCCAAACATTTTGGGTTCACAGGTTTTATACATTTTTAATTAATCTTTCTCTCCTTCTCCTGAAATTCTCCTTACTAGAGCTCACATTGAGTGTTTCCTCAAACAATTTTATCTTATCATAGCGAGACCAGGTGCTAGAGGGTGCTCCCTTTGGAGCAGCAGTGAGTGGTCTGTGGCTTTCTCACAGGGCTTAGCTCCCCAGCCTCTTCTTTAACAGAGAAACCCCTTCAGGTATGAAGAAATTGACCAAAAAAAAAAAATTTCCACAAGTTGCATTAAAAAGCTTCTGCTGCTACTTAATAAAGATGGAAAAGTGGATTCTCAGAACTTTCAGCTTTTTCCCCCCAAGAGGGACACTCCCATTCTTTCTAATTTAAGTGGAAAAAGTCAAAAAATTCAGGAGCTGAGTGCAGAGGACTGGCATCAGGGAAACTTCTGCAACAGGGAAACAAATTAGAAGTGTCTACACAAACCATAAAGAGAGGAACCTCAGAAAAGAGGAGGAACACCTTCTCCAGAGATCATGGAGAAGATCTCATGCCATGTTCTCTTTGTTGACACTCTTGTCTGAAACCTAAGACACAATTTTTTTTACAAAAAAAGCCAGAACACAAGCAGGCAGACAATCTTTCACCTTCATGGTAGCTTAGGACATTTAAAGTCACAACCATTCCAGTGCAAGCTTCAAGAAATCAACAAAGTTTAACTGCCTCACAGGCCAGCAAACAACAGCCTTAAGGCCTTCTCCTCTAAGAGATATTAGTCAATGTGGTTTTTTCTCTTTTTTATTCCTAAGGTAGCAGACCCTTTGCCCAGGAAACAGCAGGCACCTGAATATTTGCTTCTGTCTGTAGGCTAGGACTGCCTGAAGGTAGTTAGACTGGAACTTTCTTTTCTTACAGACACAACAGCTTTGAGAGGTTTTTAAGGAAGTAATAACTCCTTCACACTCTGGAAGAAAATGCTTTGTAGTGTAGGGTAAGAGAGGGAATTTGCACAGAATCGCTGAGATTGAAAGAGACCTGTAAACATGTAGCTCAACCTCACCTTTCTCAAACCAGGGTCAGCACACACAGGCTTGCTTGGGCATATGTCCAGAGGTGTTTCAAGTGTCTCCAAGGGTGCAGACTCCATAACCACTCTGGTAAAGCTGTTCCAGGGTGTGATCACCCTCACAATGAAAAAGTGTTTTCTTTCTTATGTTTAAATGGTATTTCCTGCATTTCATTTCAGTTTGGGCCCATTGCCTCTTGCCTCATCGCTGGGCACTACTGAAAAGGATCTGTATTGCACATATTTATACACATGGATAATTTTCCCCCCTGAGCCTTCTTTCCCAGACTCTCCTTGTATGTCATATGCTCCAGGAACCATCTTGATGGACATTCTCTGGACCTGCTCCAGTGTTTACATATCTCCTCTACTGGGCAGCCTTGCACTGGACACAGAATTCCTGATGGGCTGAGTAGAGGGGAAGAATCACCTGCCTTGCCTTGCTTGGACTTGAAGAACTTCACATTTCCCTTTGCTGTATTTGATGAGGTTCCCAGTCGTATCTTCAGCCTCACTGGATCCGTCTGAAGGCAATGCAACCCTCTGGACTATCAGTCTCTCTTCCCCTATCTGTACCATCTTTGTACCAAACTTGCAAAGGGCACATTCTGTCCCATCATCCAGGTAATTAATAAAGATGTTGAACTCTACTGGCCTCTGTATCAATTCCTCAGGCTACTTCAGTAGTGACTGGCCTCCAGCTTGCTGTTGTGCCACTGGCCACGACACCTTGCACACGGCAGTTCAGCCAGTTTTCAGTCCACCTCCCTGTCTATTTATCTACTCCTTACTTGACCAGTTTGTCTATGAGGACATTACAAAAGACAGCATTGAAACCTTTGCTAGAGTCAAGGTAAACAACATCCACTGCTCCAGCCATCTCCTTATAGAAAGATATTAGCTTGATTATACATGACTTCCCCTTCAAAAATGCATGCTGACTACCCACAATCACATTGTGCTTCATGTGTTTGGATATAATTACCAGGAGGATTTTCTCCATCACCTTCCCATGGATTGCTTTAGCAGAATTTGGGACTTGTAGCAGTAGGACAGGGGGTAAGGGTTTTAAACTAAAAGAGGGTAGATTAAAATTCTGACACACTGAGTCCACTTCTCCGGCTGCTCCTCACACCATGAAGTACAACCCCTAAAACCAAGAGAAATTGCCTGTGTGGAAAAATTTTGAATGACAGCATTTTCACAGAAGAATGGAGGAGTAGGGGAGTGGGCAAAGCTCTGAGAAGCTTCACTGCTGTAGGTTTTCATTTTGTGTCCTGTACCGTGAGCCATTTTCAGTGCTTTTTTTTCATACTTAATGATCAGTCATATTGAAGCATTATTTCCTCATCTGCTTATGTTTGTGTTGTTTCATATACTGTTTATGGCATGTACGTAACTTTAGCAAGCAGGACTCTCCACTCCAAACTGGAAATACCTAAATAAACAGTCTGTCACAGTATGCTCAGGACCCTGGTACCTCAAGAGTGGCATGTAATTTGGATTACTGCAGAGAGAAAGGGTGTCTGGTGCTTTGTAGCATGAAATACTGGTCATAATTAAAGAAGAATTTAATTTCCATTTACAGAAAGGCCATGCAGGAGCAAGCTAGGAAATGTTCAGTTAATCAGCCATAGTTACAGAGAGACAATCAGTGGCATAGCAACCTCACCATTACCCATCAGCAGGTCCAAATCAACACATTAAGTGAGACAAAGAAAAGACTGAAAGGACAGAAAAAAATTGTGGCAGGAGAACTATGGTATGGGATGTAGTAGCTGATGAAGGATGATGATGAGGAAGCAAGAGGAAAGAGATGCTGGATTTTTTTAAATTTTCATCACATTATGATCAAATAGAAGCACATGGAGCTGGGCTTATTAAGGAATGAGAACTGGTAAAATTGTGAATAAAACATGGTATGGAAGGAGGATTTGTGAGGGAATAATTCTGTTGGATCTGTGTCAGTTGGGAAGGCAAAATAGATCAGTTTTCTTCTCTTGTTGCAGTGGGCTTCGTATTAATTAAAAAAGAGGAGGAAAAAAAAAGAAAAGAAAAGAAAACCCTGCTGACTAACAAAGCAAATGGTCCGGACAAAGGAATCTGAAAAAGATACTTCTATCAAAAACCTCCTATTAGACCTAAAGGACATCACAATCCAGCTCCACGGGAAAAAGAAAAATGAAATTCACCTAGAAAACTAGAGAAAGAACATGAAAATCCACGCTACCTATTGCACAAAACCTTTTGGCATTTTGCAACCTTCCCGGGAATTAACCAATCTGTACTTTTTTGTAAGGTGATTTCATCTGATTTCACTGTGGAAAAGTAGATCTAATACCAAGGAGTTTCCAAAGACTTCTAGAGAGGAGGTACATAGTCTAGCTCCTGTAAAGAAGTCAGACTATCTGTTGTGGATACAGCTCCAGTCTTTGAGCATTTGCCTGATTTTTTAAAATTGTCTCTAAATAAGTTTATTGTAATTTTTTCTTTATACTCCTTGCAGATGTAATTATTTCTTTATGCCTTATACACAGCTGTCTTACTTTTCAAAGATGTCATTATTCTATGCTTTGGCCAGCTAAAACTTCATGGCAGTGTAAATGGATTCTAAGGGCTGACCTGCTTACAAAGGCAAGAGCACCATGTAGTGCCAGGGAAGAGCTCAGATGTTGGGGAGCAGCTGGAGATAGCACGTAAATCACTGCTCCAAAAGCAGATGGTTCTTCACATCTCAGCTAGAACTAAATCCATTGGACTAACAGCTCCTGGCTGAATTTTTGCTTTCAACTTTTTCATCCGAACTGAACAGTCCAAACATCTGTCTGTCACATCAGCATCCTGAACTGGAAGATGAGAGCAGAGCAATGATCAGAAGCTCTTACGCTGTGCCTGATGGAAGTAAGAAAACCAGGTAAGCAGAAAGGCTGAGGTTCATCCTCATGTTTGATCAGTGGAGCTGACTGCTCACCTTTTGAAGTATCTAGATATAAACTAGGTATGTATGCTAGTGAGAAATTGATCATACTGGTTACAAATGTACTTAATCAGATGAACATATCTAACTTTTATTTCATGAATACTATTGAAAATAACTAGATGTTATAAAAAATTCCCATTAAACTATCAAAAGCTTTCTGGGAAGTACCTAAGAAGTACCATGGCATTTTTTAAGGAGACATCTGATTAGTCTTTTCTGGGAAACAGCTGCACTTAACAGTACCACAAACATATAAAATACATCTGTTACATCCCCAGATAGTCCACTTCTGCTGTAAGAGGAAAAATACCTCCACACTGAATCCATGCTTCTGCTTCATAGGTTTATGGAAGTTTCATACCCAAGGATTGGTCAGGCAAGACATGAGGGGAAAGTAGCAAGAATATTTGGCTCAAATTATGTAACAGCAGGTATGTGAGAAGCTTAATAGGATTAAGAAATGTGGATAAAGAGGGGACAGGGGAGGAGAAATACAGTGAGCAAGACAAATGGTAGAGTCATCACTCACTCTGAGCCAACTAGGTTGATCATCAGTTCTGTCCTTGTCCCTGCTGAGAGATTTAAATAGAATGTTAACTCCGGCCTCACAAAGCTTTGGCTTCTGTCAGGGAAGCCCAGCTGACTGCAACCACCTGAGATTCCTCCCCCTGGCTGCACTGATTTTAGTTCATTGCTCATCTGGCTTTTACATTAGTCCTTTGATTCATTCAGACTATCCTCAGGTGGAAGCTGGAGGGTATCTGGATAATGGTAGTCAAAGGCTGAGCCTTCAAGCTCTGCTAATTGGTGGTAGAGCTGGGAAGGTTATGCTGCTAAGCCTTACTTGGCCTTGTCCATAGTGCATCTAATGCAGTGATCATGGTGTAATACAGTGGAAAACTTTCTATGAGGCTTAGGTAGTGCAGTGTATACCTTGGTCCAGAAACCAGCTGGGATTGATTTGGTTCTGAGTGTACTTATGCAAGAAATTATGAGGAACCTTATATTCCAGTTGTGATAGAAATCCCACAAAAATGTTTACCGGGAAATTTTCAACAACTTTCTTTTCCCTAGACATTTTTTTTTCTTTTTAATTTTGATCAGAAATATCTAAGTTCATAAGCTTGAAGGAATGTGCAAGACCTTCCCTTATTGCTTGAAATCTGCCAAAGATGGAGTAAAATGTAAACTGTAACGGAAAGTTGGCTGATATACAAAAGAGAAATTACCTGAAGCTTAATAAAGCTTGGTTGAAACTAACAGAAGAAATTAAATAGCTTGCTTTAGACTGATGGAAACATAGATAACATTGTGGCAAGATGAACATGCAGATACCTGCCTGGTGATCTATGTGACACCTAGGCAGGGAATCACTGGCATAAACATGAATGACGGTAGATCAATTTTTCTGGACAAAAAAAAAATATAGGACAAAACCCCAAGGAGACCTATCAAGACACTTGAATGCCAGTCAGAGGGAAGGGAAGGGAAGGGAAGGGAAGGGAAGGGAAGGGAAGGGAATCAGTCCAGATAACCTCCCTAGTTGCTGGGAACATGACTTCGCTGGTGCTGCCACACCAAGAGGCTGAGGGACAGTGGTGGTTCTGTCATCACAGGGTGCTGGTGTGCAAATGTGCCAGCAGGGCTTGCGCTGGAACTGCACATGTTCTCATGGTGTGCATGTGTCTCGGTTTGGGAGGAAGTGAGTTTTTGGGAAGTTTTAGTTAAACCAATCAGTGGTCAGATTTGAATATTGACACCTGGTGTGACCACTGAAGACGTGAGTCACCTCTGCAGACACACGGGGTTAAAAGCAG
>VZSE01008982.1:620107-658262 GCA_013398275.1 Promerops cafer
TGTCCCAAAAATGAGACACAGTTGTTTCTTGGCACTTGGCAAAGCATCCTTGAAGAGCCCTGTGAGCAGTTTTGGTCCATGGACGGTGGTGAGAGCACTGTACATGGAAGGAGCATGTCATGATGGCAGATTTTCTCCAGGCAGTGCCATGTGTGACATGGAAACATGGGAGGTTTCAACAGTGCTTTGTGGGGAGGACTGTGGTACAAGAGAGACTCCTCTCTCCCTTGCTAGACTGAGAATTGATTATCAGAGTGGTGGTAACTTGATCAGGAGTCCAAGATTTTTGTCTCACTGTGCTTTGGTGAAATTGAGTGGGAGGAGGAGGAATGGTTTAAAAGGTTTTCATTCTGTTTCCTGTGTGTTTCTGATTTTAGTTTGTAGTTTAATAAAGTTTTTGTTTCCTCTCTTTTTCTATGTTTGAGCCTGCTTTGCTCTGTTCCTGGTCGCATCTCACAGCAGTTAGTTAAAGAGAATACATTTTCATGGGGGCACTGGCATTGGTCCAGCGCCAAACCATGACAGCATGTTAGGTGGGATACTATTTGGGTTGTTACAAGGTTATAATAAGTCACAATAAGATTATAGATAATGGCTGGAACATTGTTTTATATAATAAAGGATTGTCTAACTAAATAAATACTCCTTGTGTTTGTCATCATCTGATTCAATCATTGGTTTGTGGAAATTGAACCTTCACTTCCTGTAACCATCAGGAGGCATGAACAGGTATAGGACACAATTCATGATCAAAGTTAGAGAGTGACTCAGAACAACAAAGAAAGACAGTACAAAAATCCCTTACCAGACAAGAGTTTGTTTCAGGGACATCCATCTGGAAGAAGATGTTCTCCAGGAAACATAATTAGCCCCTTTTTTGTCCTGCTTTAATATTTCATTTTTATATAATGTGAGACAACTCAAACCAGGACACTCTCTGCTTGCCTCCCAGACAGCAAAGCTTGGAGATGAGCTATCATCTGGGAGATCAAATCCAAGTCATTCAGAGAAGGCATTTAAACCATTATTATTGCTGTGGGTTCTTAAAACCACCTGTCAGGGCCATTTAACCCTGTTAGTCCCCTCCAGGTCTGGGCACCAGCTACAGTAATTCTCTTGGTGTATATTTTTTACCAATAAAGTCTGGGAAGTCTTCTCTAGAATAAGAAAGAGAAATGTCAAAAGCTGATAATTTTCTCAAAATTTTGTTCTTGCTTTCCAGCCAGCCTTATCTGTGAGGCTGCCAACTGACCAGCTTAACACAGCACCTCAGCTGATTTGGGCCTTCCTGCTGGTATGAACAGCTCTCCAAAGAACGAGGGTGTTCAATCTTATCAGCAACTTCTGGCCAAAATGGCAACCTTACACTTTCTCCTGCAGTTCCTCTCTAGCAGAACTGTCAAAATGCTTCTTGGAAGTGCTACTTCATCTTCTGGAAGTTTTCACTGCGATAATTCTCCTTTGTGAGATGAATTTCCACTTCCATTTCCACTTCCATTTCCTTGTCTTAGGCAATTACAGACACCAGATTAGACAAATGCCTTGGCTGTTTATCAAGGTACCTCCTGTCATTGTTTTGCTTGTTGATTGTGGGGTTTAGATTTTCTGTGCCCCCACCTCTGCACAAGGCTATAGGAGGGTTAAAGGACTGTGGAGGAGGCAAGCAGCACACACTTCACTCAGGCTATGTTCACATCGAAGCAAAGTGCTCATAAACACAATTTCTAATATTACACTGTGTAAAGCTTGTCAATGGTGCTTTTTAATGTAATGAGGTATTATATTGTCAATATGTGAATGAAACAAGTCAAAATTTCTTCCCTTCTATGTTTTTAATTGGGTTAAATGCAGTCCAGCTGGGGAATGTGTGAATAAGTATGCCAAGCAGCTAAAACTACAAGGGAAAAAAATTCTAAGATTTAGGTTCTCATGTATCTCACACGTTGTCAGGAATTAATATCCTAGAAGGTGTCAGGCAAGTATATTTCCTGTTGAGTCTGGAATATTTTTCCTTTACTAAACACTTGGAATCTGGCGCTGAAACATTCCCCATTGTGCTTACATGACAAATAGAAACCAAATAAAGTGTCTTGACTACTTTAAAATTAGACACTACTCCAGGGGTTCTGCAGCTGCTTGGGAAATTTTACATTATGGACATTTTGCATCTAGATTTGGGCCAGAAAAGCCCCAATCCACTGGAGTGAATGGGAAATTCCACAAAGGTTGAAGACATGTTACACACAACTCCATTACTAATCCTCACCATTTAGTGTGAAAGGCACCAACCAAGGAGGTGGAGGAAGAAGCCATCAGGTCTTCTGAAGGAAAGGAAGGGGAATAATTTAGTTAGGGAAGGGGAAGAATTTGGAAAGAATTGATCAAACAGGGAGGAAAACCAACCACCCAACAGGCCAGGTTACAGCTTTCCTGTCTTAGAGGGGGTAGAAACTCTGAAACAATGTTGAGGCACAAAGCTGACTTTTTCTTAGGCCATTTTATTTTAGTTTTCCTGCGGTATCCTCAGACTCATTGCTGCAGGCTCCTTCTCTGGGAAATGGATTTAATTTTTTATCCATGATCCAAAGGGTTTGTGAACATTACCACATAAATTTTCAAGCCTACAGTGGCTGAGGAACTGATGTGTTGCACATCAAGCCACCAGTGACCAGGCTATCAGGCCTCCGAGTGTGCCCATGTGCTGTTTCCAAAACCTGCACTCTCACAGGCCATGATGTATTCCTGGCTCCTGGGTGCATGATACATGCAACTGTCTTAGAATATTCTCACTCTGATTTCAGACCTCTGTATTCAGAAATAGTTTCCCAGAAAAATTTGGAACAGTGGACACTTTGCTTCCTTTTTTTTTTTTCCAAAATTCAGAGGTAATTATGTCCTTTTCTCAGTAGCTTTCTTTCAAAACAAGGAAACAGTAATCTGGGGTATTTGTGCTGACAGACTTGGCAGCCTTATGTTTACATGGGCTGTAAGAATTCCTTTCAACTTGAGGCTTCAGTCCTTATTAGATAAAAATTAAAATGTTCTCTGAAGAAGGATAGTTTGACAACCCAGTCAGCCCCTGTAGTGTGACACTATGACCAACCACCATGTCCTGCTGAAAGGCTTTGTCTACACAAAGTATGGAATATTTGGCTTGGGTAGAACACAGGACTGTCCCAGCTATTCAGCTGCAAGGCTGCTCCTGGCTTGTGTGTGGCTGCCTTGAGAGAGAGGAGAGGAGAGGAGAGGAGAGGAGAGGAGAGAGGAGTAGAGGTCATATGCATACTTTACTCTTTCATAGGAGATTCTTTTATTGTGCATCTGAATCATCCCTACAAAGTTCCTTAGTTTTGCTGCTACTGAAATTCTGAAGTAACCCCATAAATGGCAAATGGCCCAGGATCTCTGCTGCTTTATGTCTTGCAGATAATCATCTTCTACCCTGCAAGGTGCATGAAGAATTGTCCCAGAGCAGGGCTGTAGCATCTAGCACTCATTTCTTTCAGGTATAATTCACTGTGCAAAATGCAATGCAGGGGAGAAGCCTTCCCAGAGGAGTTGTTCAGGTGTAAAACTGGTCCAAGAGAAAACTGGCTCAAGCCATACAGATTTAAATTAGAATGAAAGGGTTATGAATACCAAATGACTTTTCAAATGAATGGTTCAGAAAATCTCACCTTCCATAAGGTTTACTCATCCTTTATCTTTAGGGAATAGATTTTATTATTTCTGATAATAATCCCTCTGTTAAGGGAGATTGCGAGGTAGACAGGGAAAAGGGAATTTAAAAAGGGAAGAAGCAGATAATTGTTTTCTTGTTCTCTTGCCTGAAGAAAACTTTTTCATTTTGTTTTTTTACTACAGACAATGGAAAAGCTGGAGAAACCAGAAGCTGATGTTATTTTTTTTTTTTTCTTCTACACCAAACCTTGCACTATAATGGGAGAAAAACTAAATTAGCAGTTTTTCATTAATAAGATCTATGGTTGCATTTAATAGTTTGACTAAATTGTGTTTCACAAAAGGAATGCTAAATTTACTGACAGGAAAACAACACAACTTTGTTCTCAGAGACTTTCTTCTTCAAAGGTCATTGATCTTTTTGACTGTATTTCCTTTGTGCTGTGTCTTCAGAGACAGATAACATGGGGGGCAGGGGCAGGAGCCAACATTCTTGTCAACTTTGCAAAATTTTGTTACAATATTTATTTTACTGAAGGTGACTTCTTGCTTCTTTAACTAAGAGATTTAATTCCATGAAAAACCCCTCAGACAGTTATGGATCTTAGTAGCAACCACAGTAAATGTCGGATATTTTTCTTTGTAAATCAAGGCAAAGAGAAGAAAGAGAGATCTAGGTTCAGATATTAACCATTCTTAAAAGTCTAATCACTTCATTTTTGTTACTGCTTAAGATAAGCACTTTAATGAAAACAAAAGCCAGATAACTGATTAACAGAAAAGTAGGCCTAGGTTATTGATAAAGCCTCAGAGGTGAAGTAATATATGTTATCCTAAATTTCTCTTACCTTGCATCTTCCTGGAGGCTGGCAGATGTGCACATTTTGGAATGCCTCAGACCAAGGCATTACATGTCTGTGTCCTGGATTGCTCCTTCCACACTTCAAAGTAGGTAAGTTCATGTCTGTGAAATTCATCAATCATTGTTTTGTGGATCAGATTAAAGGATCAGGCCTGTTCTCCAGGAACAGCAGTTTTTCTCACCTGTCTTTGTTCAAATTATCACTCCTCTTGGTCTTCCACAGAGTGCCCAATATATTTGGGGGATACTCCTCAGACAGTAACTACATTGTCATTGTGCTGTATTTATCTGGTAGGCATTTGGGAACCTTCTGAAATTACCAGTCCTCTCTTTGCAGATTGCCACTATTGCTTTTGGTTTGATTGGTTGGTTGGGTGTTTTTTTTTAACAACAGACTTCCTTGCTCATGCACAATGTTTTAATATTAGCTATTTTTCCTCTTTTTTCCTTCAGATAATGAAGAGGTGGCCCTCTTTGATGTTCAGGATTGTTTGAATACTGAATAGGTTTTGCACACATAATTAAGTTCTTTCTCTGTGATTCACTTTTTACTTCAAATTTTGCTTTCAAAATGCTAGTAGTAGTACATGGGTTTTGGCTGGGTTTTTTTTTGGGGGGGGGGTGTTGTTGGTGGTGGTTTTGGGGGTTTTTTGTTGTTGTTGTTGTTGTTTTTTGGGGTTTTTTTTTGTTGTTGTTGTTGCTTGGATATACCAAGCAGCCCATTTATTCTAAATGATATTGTCGTTATCCACAAAAATTTCCTCTTCTCTATGCCATTTTCCCCACCACAGACAAGACTTACACTGGTGCCATTACAGAGAACTGTAAAATACCAAGGAACCGGTTGACTGCTTCATTCTGCTAATTCAACAGCCCCAAGTCTCTAGGCAAGTCTGCACAATAATCAGCAACAGTTTTGGCATAGGGAGAAGTGAAAATGCAGAATACAGGGCGTGGCATCACCTTCTTCACCCTGTGTTTGCCTTCCCACCCAGCAATGGCAGGTGACACAGTATGTAACATTAATTTCGTTAGTCATGGAGAAGACTCCGTCTTCACATTTTGGGCTCTACGAGGGACCTGAGGATGGACTCATCTTTCTTTCACCAATCATTGCAGCCATCTCCTGTCATTACTCAGTTAATCCTCTTCACTCTCAAAAACTAAACATAGGTTCAGTTCTTCACACAACTATTCAATATATCAAAGAGTTCTGAAAGATAATGCACATCTTTTCCAACAGAAACATCTACAAGGTAATCATATGCATCTGAACAAGCAATCAGACTTCCCGTGTAGCCAGAGAGAAGCAGGCAAGAGGTGATTCATCTCCTAAAGTAGAGAGCTAAAATAGACCAGATGATTCAGATCCCCCATGTACTTATTTCCCTTCATTGACTGTGCTTGGAGCTAAATCAGAAAGAGGTGTACATACATGGCAATGTGTAAAGGTGGGTGAAAATGGTCTCCCCAAGAGGATTTTAAATAGGGGTGGACTTGGCTCATCACTGGCACATTAACTATATTTTAGATAAGTTTCCTGAGTTTGTGGGTAGACTGTCATCATTTGGGTCATCTAGCTTTCTTATAAATCTAATATATTTGCTAGTTATGAAAAGGAAGTTTAGATCTTCATCTCTAGTTAAACATGAACAGCAAAAATTCAAGTTTCCTTTTATTCAGAGATTGCACCCTGCAGGACAGAACTGCATGTTCCTGACTAAATACCTTTCCAGAGGATTGAAGCATCCAGTAGCCTAGACAGCCATTTGTGTAGACAAAATTTACACATTATTAGTTCTTGTCTCCTCTTTGGCTGAATATTCTTTTGTAACAGAGATGTTGCAGTTGGATATTTCATTTGCATACTTAAGGTTCCCTTGTCATACATGTACTTGTGCTCACACTTGTGCCCCTGCTTCTTCAAGTCTGCACCAGTGAAATTCCAAGGCTTCTGTTTTGGCTATCTGGTTTCTCCAGCTAGTCTTTTCTTGGTATTGTCTGTATCACAATTGTCATTATTTCACATTAAAAATAATAAGAATATAATCAGCTGTGTAACTTCTCCATTTCAAATATTCATATCATCTGGCAACCAGTTAACTGGAGGGTGTTTCCTGCACCAGATGGTTTAGGGGCTTTTCTGGATATATCCTCTAAAAGAATATGGAGTAGCAAAGCAGAGATCAGGATCTGTTACCTGTCCTTTTGTAGTTGATTCTCATTTCCTAAAGCACCTGCCTTTTGTGAAGGACACAATCCAGCTTCTCTTCCAGCTAGAAGCTGTGTTTGGTGAGATGGCTGCTGATTCGGGCCCTGCTGGAGCACTTTGATGTGCAAATGCTCTGATAAGACACCTTTCTCAAGGAGACTTTGGTAGGAAAAGCATAAGGATCCCTCCAAGGGCAGCTCAACAATAAGACCATTAAATCTAAAGTATTACAACTGGGTCATGGGGAATAAGGTCGGAGATGCAAGGCTCTTGTAGAGCACGATGAATGTGAATGAGAGCCGAGACGCTGCAGACAGTGGCCATAAAAGCACGTTATCAGAACTAGTTTGTTACACAAACTAGCTGACACATCTCAAGGGTCAGTGTGGATATTTCAAGCATGAAAACTTGCTGAATGGGCAGTACACTGGTGAAATAGTACAAGGCTGAAAAAGATGCTTAATGATGGTTGAATAGTGTGTTCTCTTTATATATGGTTGAAGGTCTCAGTATGGAAGATCTACAGAGACATATTCACATCATAGTCATACAAGGGAAAAAAAAATACAAAGGAAAAAAATAAAGCAAGCCCTCCTGCTATCATTATAAGCCATAAAATGCACTGGCAACATTTTCTCTGCAAGCCGAGGCCTTTCTTCCAAACTGTGTGGAGGCAGATGAGGAGATGGAAGGGGGTAGAGAAACAGATCATGTTCTTGTTAGCTTAATGATTTATGTCTAAGTTTGTTTGTCTTTGGTGTGATTAATTGCTTCCAATTATCTGCTTCCATATAGTCAGTTCTGTACAGAAAAGATGCATCCTTGTGGGTGGGATCTCTTATGTGTGGATGAATCAACCCTGAAAATGCCCCACTGATCTTTTGTCTGACAGATGGGACAGATTATTAGAAACTAAATCTGGGAAGGGAGAGAAGCAATCTGGGAGGGAGATAGACACAGAAGACCAGCCAGATTTTAATTTTTTTTTTCAGAATATTATAACTTTTTATGTGGTCTTAATGCTAGTATACCTTTTCCTGCTCCCCACTCCTTGCTTTATTGATTGCACATGCCAAAAGCATAACTGCCTTGTATCCAGATTACAAACATGGGAAAGGGAAAGGGTGGCTGGCTGACTGGAGTAAACTGGGGCCTAGTCTTGAGCCAGGGTACACACAAGCTGTGCTATCAAGCTCCTTGCATGGGAGAGCCTGTTACTGCTGAGCTCTGGGGTCTAGGAAACAACAGTCAAGACATGGGAAGCCAGGTCAGGGACTTGCCATCATTCTGTGGTGATGTGCAGGGCATTTTGTGGAATCCCAGAACCACAGAATCACTGAGGTTGGAAAAACCTCCAAGGTCATCAAATCCAACCTTTGGACATCACATCAGCTAAACCATAGGAGCAAGTGCCACACCAGTTGTTTCTTGAACACCTTCTCTTTGCACAGCGAGGCCAGACCGGTGTCTTGCTCTGGTTTGTTCTTCAGTGGACAGGAAGGAATTGTTGGTGAAATTCCAAAGTGGGGGTTTGTTTCAGAAATTTGAGACCTTGTAGACATAAAGAGGTGAGATTGTAAAACAACAGTTTTGTTTCTCATGTCCTACTGAAGGACGGGGAAAGGACTGATGTAGCTTTGCTGATTTCTGGGTTTTATATCTGCTTTGAGTATGTCCTGAGACGTGATGAGGATTAAGCACTGTTTCAGTCACTTTGTCTTGATGCTTCTGGAATTTTCTCACTACTGTTGCTTCTGGCTTTTCCAGTGACCTACATTTATCTTTGCTTTTGCCCTTCTGCTAGGAATGTAACAATGTTTCCCTGGATGCCTTGTCTCCCTCACCCATCCAACCTTCCCTCAAGGTGCTGTTCATTCACTTGTATTTTATCAGATACTATTAACCACAAAAAATCACCATGAGCTGGGGATTTTTCACTTTCTTTATATCAGGGAGGTGCATCTGTAATGTAACAGGATTGTATGTCAGGCCTGATAAGGAGACCAGAACTTCTCTGTTTCAATTCCAAATGCATTATAGGCAAAATTCTAACTCTGATAGAAATATGCTTGAATGTAACTCAGGGTAAAATTTAGCCTGTGGTATAACCTTCCTGTCAGAGACAACAATTTACCACCTAGTTTGTGGATAGCATGAAATTAAGCAGAACCACTATCCTAAACTGTAATAAAATAAATCTATTGACATCCAAACTATGTATTATGCATATGTAGTCTATTATCCTGAGGCAAAAATGCACAGAGGTTTGACAGCAACCTAATGAAGGAATGCAAAAGAAATAGGATTTAAATAAAAATCTGCAAAAGGACAGAAAATGCACCTGATAGCCAAAGGGCTGCTTCTCTTTAAGATCTGTTTCAAGCAAGTGCAGTTCTGGGAGCAGAAGAGGAGTTATGGGAGTGTGATGAGGAAGATTAAGGGGAAATGAATGAGGGTGATTGAGAAGGATGAAGGTTTTTGTTAGGAAATGAGTGCCAGGGCTGCAGGAGATGATGCTGCAGAAGCAGTCAGAGCACAAAATGAGTCCATGTGATAGAGTGGGGAGAAGGGAGGAAGTGCTGATCTTCCACACTGAGGACAGCAGTGAGGTGATGAAGGGAGTCAGTGCTCGTGGTGAGTAGGACAGGCTGTTGGTTTAAGGAAATCCTGTTTGGTAATTTCACCAAGGAACCACTGCAGCAATTCCTCCTTTGCCAGCCAGCTGGGTTCATGGATGGACATTGAGCTGACACAAAGGCTACATTAGAGAGTAGGAACAATCCTGACTAGGCAATGAGAGATTGACCAGCTCCCACTGGAACGAGGGCAGGAACAAACATCCACATCCTGGGGAGCTCTCGGAAGATGTATTTACAGGTCCTCTCCAGACTGCAGCCTGCCATCTTAAGATTATTCTTTCATTTTTCTCTTTGAACTCTTAGTAACAGAGGAGAGGAAAAAGTGTTGGGATCCCATCTTGAAGAAAAAAGACTATCAGTCTAGTCTCAAGGAATGTGGGTTTTCTTCCTTAAAAAAAAAACAAACCCAGCTCTCACTAATCATTTTTAGCCATCTAACTTACTTATTTAAAAGTTAGCAACCATCAGAATTACCATGCTTAATCTAAAATGTGTCAACATGCTGAAACCTACTGGGATTTTGCAATTTATTTTTAATGTGTAAATTGTCTTTGAGAATTAAGGGTACTGTGATGTTCATAAAAAGCATGTTTTTACTATATCTGGAGAAATAGAGCTAAATAATAAATTAAAGCCTTTCTACAAAAACATTAATTTTTGCATGCATTTGTTTGTAAAGCTCTCTTATTTGTAAGCAATGATAAAAACTATTCTGCACACTTTCTTTTTTGATAGTGAGATGAGAAAAACATAATAGGAAAATAAAATTAAATTATATTTCATTACTGATGACAACCTGAATAAAACATGGAAAGAGCATTACCAGGCTTCAAAAACTTCTGGCACCTTGACAACAAACAGAACAAATCTATATCTACTTAAAAGCTCCCACACATTAAAGTACCCCAAAATAATAATCTCCTTTTCTGTAGCTGCAAACTAGATGAACTGGCAGTGAACAAAAGGAAAGCATTTCCTCTTGAATTTTTCATAAGAGCTGTCTTTCAAAAGAAGTATATCACATAGCCTTCCTTACTTCATTTCATACCAGGGCACACCCCAATGCTGCACTTAAAATGCTTAGAAACCTCTCTGGGGCAAAGAGCCCCTGGGCATCCAATTTCAATCACATGTAGTCTTCATCAAGACTAATCTAGATCAGGAGTAAACAACATACAAAGACAGGGCATTCTTACTGATACATGAGCCTTTGTTTGCTCTGAAAGCAACACAGGATGCAATGCAGCATAGAGACCAAAGTTGGATAGCCCTCCAGGCAGCTCAAAACTTTGATATGGCCTTCACTGTGCTCCCAATAAAGCTGTCCGCCTTTTTAGACACAGTTTTAAGGGATGGATGCAGGATCCTTCGACTCTGCTCAGTACTGATGCTACAAATTTAGAGTGCTGTGTCCAGTGCTGAGCTCCCCAGGACAAGAGAGTTTTGTATGTCCTGAAGCAAGTCCAATGAGGGGTTACAAAGATATTTAAGGGACTGGAGCATCTGACATATAAGAAGAGGTTGTAAGAGAAGGGATGGCTCAGAGGCAACCAGAGAAAAGAAGACTCAGAGGGAATTTTATCCATGTGTACAAGTACCTGAGTGGGGAGTGTGGGGGTTGTAATGAAGAGGGAGCCAGGCTGTTCTCAGTTGTACTCACTGAAAGGACAAGAGCAAATAGACACATGTTGACACACAGGAAAGAAAAAACATTTTTAGTGTGAGGATGACTAAGAATGGAAATATTATGCCCAGAGCTGTGGAGTCTCAGTTCTTGGATATATTCAAAACCCAGCTGGGCATAGCCCTGAACAGCCTGGTTTAGCTAACCTGGATTTGAGCAGGGTGTGGGCTAGACAATCTCCAGAGGTCACTCCCAACCTCGGCAATTGTGTGATACCAAAGCAGCAAAGACTGTAGTAGCTGTTTTCCTGTAGAATGTGGCTCATCATCCAGAGAAACTGTTCTGGGAGTGCAGCAGCTCTGAAAAATACACCTTACCCCAAGAGCTGCTGGACTCAGTACAGTGGTAGTGGTGAGAACTCTGCTGCTTTCTATAACTTCCAAAAGTACTTCAGAAGATGGTAAAATCCTCTGAGCAGAGATCCTGTTTTGCTTTGTAGACTCTGCCCATTTTTCAGGGTCATCAAGGCACATGTTGTGCTTCAGTAAATAATGTATAGTCAGTTGAGAGCCACAGAATGAGCAAGAGTCACAGAGCAAATCTGAAACCTTCAGTGTCCTTGCCAGAATCTCTTTTAGGACAAAAACAAAACAGCTCCAGAAGAGGTCAGTTAAGGAAAACTTTTATTTTGTTGAAAGATTTGCTCTGGCATAGAGTGTAACTTTGAAAGAAGAATAACAGGCTTTATGTTGTGTTTAAGAGATTCAAATATAAGCATTCCTTAAAAAGAAATAAAGACACATATCCTCAAAATGTTAGCTAATATTTTTTCAAGTCCTTAAAAAAGTTTAGTCGCTGTAAAAGTGAACAGAAAAGATTATTTTTCCATTTCAACATTCCTAATCTGGGTTAATAGAAAAGTTAGAGAGGTTTCAATTAAGTTTAAACAGTCCCAGAAGGTTGTTTCAAACAATGAAAGTTTTCTTCTTCCCTTTCACCCTCTTTTGGCTTTCTTGGTTGCTCATGATATTTTAACTCTTCCCTGAAGTTCTCTGTGAGCCCCATTGCCCATGTTAAGGCCTCGTAACATCCTATAGTCACTGCCCATGCTGTGATTTTGATCACATCAGAGGGTCCTAAATGAGACAACATGAAAATTTGTATCTCTTAAGAATTGAGTATTCCTGTAGAGTATCTAAAAGAGTGCACAGCCAACCTCACAGTCTAACAGATCAACCTCTGAGTCTTTAAACAGAAAACTCTAAAAAATGAGGATGTGAAATCAGGAATACATCTAAATATCAGGATGTATGATCCACACCCAACTGTGGATCTTCACTGATAATTTTTCTTTCTCTCTTTGAGTATTTATTTTCTCAATTATTTATTTTGTTGTATTGGGTTTGTGTGATAAGGTTTTATGGGAGGGACAGGGTGAGAAGCTGCCAGAAGTTCTCCCCCATGTCCAACAGAGCCAATGCCAACTGTCTGCAAGACAGATCTGCTACTGGCCAAGGGTGAGCCCATCAGGAATGATAGTGATGCCTCTGTGATAACATGTTTAAGAAGGAAAAAAGTTATTGCACAGTTTGCAGCTACAGCCAGGGAAGAGCAGAGTGAGAACATGTGAGAGGAACATCTCTGCAGACACCCAGGTCAGTGGAGCAGGTGGGGCAGGAGATGCTCAAGACACTGCAGCCACTGGAGCAGCCCAGGGAGAGGCAGCTCTGCCCTGCAGGCCAGGGAGGCCCATGGGGATGCAGAGATCCACCTGCAGCCCACGGAGGACCCTGCTGGAGCAGGGGGATGCCTGAAGGAGGCTGTGACCCCGTGGGAGGCCTGTGCTGGAGCAGGGTCCTGGCAGAGACCTGTGGCTCTGTGGAGAGAAGAGCCCAGGCTGGAGCAGCCTAAGACTGACCCTGTGGAAGAGTGACCCACATTGCAGCAGTTTGGGGAGGACTGCTGCCCATGAAATGGATTCAGTTTGGAGTATTTCTTGGAGTACTGTCTCCTGTGGGAGGGA
The DNA here is from genome assembly GCA_013398275.1 of Promerops cafer. NCBI lineage: Eukaryota > Metazoa > Chordata > Aves > Passeriformes > Nectariniidae > Promerops > Promerops cafer. Next base: position 633,149 of record VZSE01008982.1, read on the forward strand.
CCCCACTGTGCAGCAGGGGAATGACTCCTCTCCCTGAGCAGGGGCAGGAACAACATGTGATGAACTGACCATAACCCCCATTCCCTGTCTCCCTGCATGTTGGGGGAGGAGGAAAGGCTGGGAAGAAGTGAGGGGTGGGGAGAAGGTATTTTTGCTCTGATTTTCTTAGTAATAAATTCAGTTAATATCCCCAAGCTGAGCCTGTTTTTCCAGTGATGGTATGTGGGGAGTGATCTATCCTGGTCCTTATCTCAACCCATGAACCCTTCATTTTATTTTCTCTCCCCTGTCCAGCTCTGGAAGGGAGTGATAGAGAGGCTTTTGGGGGTCCAGGTCAGGTCAACCTGCTACAGGGGACTGTCTCCTGTGAGAGGGACACCACACTGGAGCAGGAGAAGAGTGTTCCCAAGGAGGAAGGAGAAACTAAGGCAAATCACAATGAACTGACTGCCACCTCCATTCTGAGTCCCCCAGAACCTCTGATGGGGAGAAGGTAGAAAATTTGAGAGTGGAGTAGAGCCTTGGAAGAAAAGAGGTGAAAAGGAAAAGCATTTTAAGATTTGGGTTGTATTTCTTGTTATCCTGCTCTGATTTGTTAGGTAACAAATTAAGCTAATTTCCCAGGTGAAGTCTGTAACTGGTGAGTGATCTCTTCCTGTCCTTATGTCACCCCATGAGCCTTTTTTTATGTTTTCTCTCACCTGTCCAGCTGGGGAGAGAAGTGACAGAGCCAGGATCAACCAACCAACATTTGTTATGAGTCTACAATGCATCTCCTTTAAGGAAAGGCCTTTGTGTGCAAAACTTAGCACAGTAGTAGCCTGACAAAGCAGTAAATAAGATGTGAACATCAGAGAAAATGTAAAAATGGACTATAATTACCTGAGTTAGGAGACTTGGAAAATAAGGGTAGGATTCAATACTGGTGAGGCCACACCTCAAGTACCAAGTCCAGTTCTGTGCCACTCACAACAATAAAGAGGGGCTGGAATGTTTCCAGGGAAGGGCAACGGAGATGGGGAAGGGTCTGGAGCACAAGGCTGGTGAGGAGCAGCTGAGGGAGCTGGGGGTGTTCAGTCTGGAAAAAAAGGAGGCTCAGGAAGAACCTTATCACCCTCTACAACTGTATGAAAAGAGGTAGTAGACAGGTGGGGGTCAGTCTCTTCTCCCAAGTAACAAGTGATGAGACAAGAGGAATTGGCCAAAAAATTGGATATTAGGAAAAATTTATTCACCAAAAGGGTTGTCAAGCATTGGAACAGACTTCTTAGGGAAGTGGTGGAGTCAACATTGCTGGAGGTATTTAAAAGACATGTAAATGTAGTGCTAAAGGAACAGGGTTTAGCGTTCGGTTGGGTTGAAGTGTTGGGTTAATGTTCAGATTTGATGATCTTAGGGCCTTTTTTCAACATAATGATTCTATGATTCTATCAAAATAGAACAAAATAGGATCTGCAAATTCACAAAATTAATAAGATAATTATCAATACTACATGAGAGAAGAACAACTCGGAAGGGCCAATTCTAAGATAACAAAAATTGTGCAGTTGCTTGCAAAGAGATATGGCAGAAAAATAAGCCAGTGTTATCATAAACATCATTCTCCATACCTTGCATTTAAGTGGGGAAAAAAAAAATCAAAAGATTTATCCAAAAGCATATGTTAAAATCCTTAAGTAATAAATGAACAGTAAGAATGATGAATAAAAGTAGAAATTCATATCTTGGTATGCAATAAAGAGAGGAATAAGCAACAAGAGGATGAGAATGATTTAGAATATCACTTAAGAATATAAGTAATAGGATGAAAGTAAGCTCAAGGTAGTATAAAATGACAGTAATTCAAACAAATACTGATGATTTGATATTTTGAAGAGCCATCTTCCCAGAGGAATGGTGAAACCATGTGAAAATTTGCAGAACATAAATAAATGTACATCAGGGAACTCCTGTACTGTTGGAGATAAATGTATTTATTTGTCCATGCCATCTATTTATTGCAGTACTTTGGCTGAAGAAACAAGAGGCAAGTCTTTCTTTCCTCATGTGGCAAAAGCAGGTGCTGCTGTAAGCAGCATTAGACTGCCACTGGCAGATTAGCACTTGAGACGTAGCCCAAAAGGAGACAGAAATGATGGATCTGGGAAGTGATTGGTTTTTGTGAATGAGTGGGGGAGGGGGTCAGAGACAGAGACAACCACTCACAGGATGTTCATGTGGCAGCAGGGAGCGTTTGTTCTCCCGCCCCTCTTCATAAAGGGCATTTGAACAACCCTGTCTGGATAGATCATGGGTCTGATCTTTTAGGCCCCCCAGATCCTGGACCAGTGACGTGACTGCAGCTTAAGAGGGAACATGGTTGGAGTTCCTGTCAGTCAACACAGGGGCTACTTTAGGGAGCCAGCTGGGTTTCTTATTTATAGCCGAATTAACTGCTCTGCACAAGCCAGTTTGCACAGTAACAATTTTTGAACCCATGTGTGCTGGAAAACCTGCTAGCAATAATATAAGCAGATACGTGGTCATGACCAATGACAGGAGAAGGATCACTAAATAATAAATTGAGCTCCCAGGATCAAGCAATAAAGGTGTTAAACAGCCTGGCAGGCTTTCCCAGGGCAATACATCACAATGAGAGTTTAGGTAGAGTTTTGGAGGTTGACAATTTTGTATTTTGCTTCCTTTTTGTTTTACTTGAAAATGTAATGTACAAGTCCACAGTACTTATTCCAAAGAAATCTCTGTGTACATTTCAAAACATAAATCGAGCATTTTCTCTGACAAAAAAAAATAGCTGAAAGAACTGAAGGGCAGAGTGGCTGTTGAGTACTTGTTCCCATATCAACAGTTCTAATTTGATCACATTTACAATGTCATAATCAGAAGGAATATTTAACATTGCCCACAGAGCCCCTCAGCTCTGATCCTCCCCTTCCACCATCCATTACCTCCACACAGATTCTCTTTGGTGGCTATCAAGAGATTCAGTGACTTCATCCATTTTGGGATATAAATTGTATGAAGTAATAGATTTTGTACAGAGACAGCCAGCTCTGATTTTTGGTGTTTGATTGCACTGTGATCTGGTCCCCTTTCAGGAATGCTCTTCTTCCCCAAATTTGTGTTCTGTGGATTTCTTAATGAAATTTCAATTTCTGACAGTGTTGGTTTCTAGATAAGAGCCAGTAACAGTAGTTATTGCTTTGATTTATTGAAGCAGTGGAAGAGATTGTGTCTTCAAAGAGATTTATGGTCGATGAAAGCCTCTGTGCTGTTCTTCCTTTAGGATTTCTCCTCTAGGGGGACACAGAAGTTAAGAGCCACAGGCACAGGGTAAAAAACAGCAACTCACAGGACAGATTTCATCCTGCCTTTCACAGCTGCTTGAATTTCAATGCATCCAATGATCTCCAGTTCCAATGAAACAGAGGAGTTTGAGCCCCCCTCTGTCCAGAAGTTCCTTTCAGTGCTAAGCTGGGTGCATCTAAGTTTCTTCATAGGTCAGCACACACTTGACGGATGAGGCAGAGTTGATGATTCAGTATCTTGCTCCCATTTTACAGCTGTTAACTGGAGGATTAAGAAGATCATCACCATCCTCCTTCCTGCTTCTTTGCTGAGTCTGACCCATACCTAATCTCAGCCTCTGTCATCATATGCTGCTATGTCTTTGGGTCTTTGTGAGACAAGTAAAGACTTAAATTAGGGTATAGGTACTCATAGGCATAAGCCAAATAAAACATAACTGAAAGTTGGGACTTAATTTTCTTCGGGGATTGACAATCCCAGTGTCACTAAAAAGGGAGGAACTATTTTAACTAGCCCTGTATAGGCAAGTCAGGAAATTATTTGATAGCACTCACACCAAGAAGATTGCTCATCTTACCCAGTCCACTGCCTATATTAAAGAATATAGTGCTCATGGAAGGTCATTTTTGCCCTAAAGGCACTCCATTCTTTGAAAACTTTTGAGGTAATCTTCGACAAATATCCATCAGGAATAGACTAGACAGAATTGATACTTCCACAGAGCAGAGGAAATAAATAGGTGCATTCTGGAGGTTTTTCTTCTGTCTTGTTCTTTATTATGGACCCAACAAACCATACCTGAAAATCAGACAATTCAACTGCTCCAAAGAAAGGCAAACCAGCAGGACATTAGCAGAGAGCATTCATGGAATTTAGGAACTGGAAGCCAATACTTTAAGAAGAGTAAACAAGAGCATTAGGGGATCAAAAAATAAAGCTACACACATTGTGATATAACCACTGCTGTCTTGGCCTATAATAAGTTTTTCAGCTTTTTCCTTTATATGTTTCCTTAAGTGTCATTTAAGACCCTTCAGAACTCAATTACTACCAAGTTAATGATGGTGGTACATGGTCAGTGTTAAAGCTGGGGTCACTTAACAACAGCAAGGTGAGATAAAGGCAGTCAAATGTTACTCCTCTTTAGGAGGGTTAGGGAGTGTTTGTCTGTTGTTAGGGACAAAAGACAAATATGTTGGTCCCAATTCATTTCAAAAGTGAAAGTGGAAACAACAAGAATAGCATTAAAAATCTGTTTGCTACCAGGCAAAGTACAAAGACCAAAGATGAATTTTAGCTATTTTCCATCTTTCCCTGGCCAAGTTGGAGACTTATTGACAGACATTTCTGAAAAAGCTTCTCTTACTGCTGCTTACTACACTTGATTTTGTAAGAAGGAACTTCAATCTTAAGGGCTGTCAGTTTGGCACCTGTAATGAGCATAATATTCATTTCAAAAGGAAAACTACCAGAAAAAGCTAAATGACAGGCTAAACTGCATCTCTACAAGCAGAACTGCCGATCTCCCAAGATAGTGTTTCCAGCCCACACACCCCTCACACTACCAGGTGCTGTTGCTTCTTTTTTTTTCTTTCCCCCAGTCTTCCTCATTACATTTCCTTGGCAGAAATTCCACTGTGGATGCTAGCAATTGACTTGCCTTGATGCTGCTCATCACAATCCCCAGTGACAGCTTATTATCTCATTATTAACATTAATAAACGTGTGTTTCTCTGAATTTGCAATGTGAGAACCAAATAAATATATACATATATAGATTTTTTTTTTTTTTTTTTTTTTTTTAATATGTACATGACTTCACACTGCATTTATTTGCATGTGTAATGGATGGTATAAATGCAGACTCAAAGCACTGTGAGGGAAGGACACAATTGACATGCAGAACCAGGCCTGGCTGAGAGCTGTGACAGAGAGTTCTTGTGTGCCTGTGGGCAGGTCGTTTGACCCTATTCACACCCGTTTCCTCATTCCTGAAATCCCTCTTGCACCTTTAAGGAATGATTTAAGTTTGGTGTGCTACATGCTGCAATGTTTTAATACATGGTCTTAGTTTTTATATTGAACAACTGCAAACATATATGTACAGGAATAAGCAATCTGATATTTGTGTTTCTGAAGACACGTATTTAAGAATAACTGATGGCTTATTTTTCCCTTTCACACTATCTAATAATAAATGTGACTTTCCAAAGAAAATCAACTTTTACTTTTATCCCAACATGTTTAATTTTTTTAATTTGAAAGTTCTTGGTTTTGAATGAATGAAAGTAATTTAGTATAACTTCAAGTATCAAAAGCTGACATGCTATCAAAGCCAATTTCATAGATGAAATAAAAAAAGAAGAACATTCTCATCATAAAATAAAAACTGGGCATACTAGTAGGTCTTAAAAAACCTAATTTCTCATTTTAATTTCTGAGAATATTTTTGTTGCTATTTCAATTTCAAGTAGCCAGAGCTGTAAAGCTTTTAGAACTGCCTATAAAAAAAAAATAGTGGTCAATCCTTTAATGGATATTGGAGACTATAGCTCATTTGGCCTTACTGGGATGCAAGACATGCTGGAGGAAATAAATACATACTCGTAGTAGGGGATGGTGGAACTCCTCAGACACCATTACTGAGGAAAAACTCATCCTTGCCAGAGATACACTCCAGCCCAAGGATGAGAGACAGTGTTAACAAAACCACACCTACTTGGGACAGTAGCCAGCAATGTCCTTACACCTCAGGCTAAATTTCACAAGAAAGAACCAAATTAACAAAATCTGCTGTAGGACGGAATACCTGAAAATAGTTCCATTTGCTTTTAATGGATATTGGTTGTAGATGCATCAATCTTAGCAACTGTATTCTGACCTCAGTTTATCCTGGCTGTCAAATTTTATGCAGAGAACATGAATGCAAAAAAAAAAAAAAACAAAAAAAAAAAAAAAAAAAAAAAAAAGTCCAAACTCATGGAGAATGTCTAGCAACCATTACAATTAAGACAAGAAAATGTCACTCTGACAGCTCTGTGTGTCCTTAAGCATTTCCCAAAACAACTTCTCATATGGAACAGCTCTTGCATAAAGTTACAAATAATGAGACAATTGAGTGTACTGTGTAGAAAGGAGTCTAGTCTAGAAAAAAAGTCTACATATGCTTAAAATATTATGGATCATCAAAATGGAATGGCAGACATTCAAAATAGAGAATGCACACGTGGAATGCCAGCAGCAAGTGTTTTATCTGTTCTCCTATGGGAAAATAAAAAGCAACAAGTGCTTCAAAGTAGAGCAGAAACACATTTTAAGCATAAATGCTGTGTGGTTTAGTCCTTCACTGAAATATAAACTCAGCAGCTTCTGTTTCATTAGAAAGATGACAAAAACAATAGAAGTTGTTCAATTTACTGAATTAAAATGTCAGGAAGGCAAAACTCTTCTCCTCAGCCTAGATCTCTTCTCCATGCCTCCACCACCCTTTTGAACTCACTCTAATTTTGAAGCCAATGTTGTTCTTTGAAACTGAATCTACATGAAAGTTAAACAAGCTCAAGTGAATCTCATGAAGGAGGGACAAAACACTACTTTGAAGTTGCTGTTTTTCTTGCTGAAGAACATTCCTCCTCTAAACTATAACTCAACTCTGAAACTGTTTCCAGAATAGAAGTGTCATCAGAAATATGCCAGAATCAAGACTATGCCACTTCTAAACATTATACATAAATTTTTCAGGAAGCATCGAAATGGTCAAGCATCTGTAATTAGGAAGGTGTCTAATGAAGACACATCTTAAAAATCCTTGCTCTAGGGAATTTGATTATTTTGGAAGAGGTCTTCAAGCAATGGGATTAGAGAAAAAGTAACAAAGATTGTTGTCTTGGACTTGCTCTCCAATAACATTTGCAAGCCTCTCTTTCCCTTTAAATTCCTAAATATGAAAAAAAAACTGAAATTATACTCCTTGCATGACAGTTTGCATGAAATTATCCCCTTTATGGGATATTTAAAGCAGTTTTAGCTGTTAAAATTAACTTGGCATCACAGGCATAGGTACATCCAGGGCAGCTACCCAAGGCAGATACTTTCTGTCCTGCAGAACAGAACCATTCTCCTCTGGCACATAACCAACTCCCATAATGTGTCACTTTCTCTCTTCCCTCACTTTAGAGAACTGGAAAATTCCCAAACGTATTTCCTGTATATTTGTCTCCTTCTGCTCCTCTCTAAGATCCTTGGAAGACTGGTTTTGAACTTACTGTCAGTGTCCTCCCACCAATGTCAAAATTATGTTCATTCGTGTGATGATTTGTCTGTCCTCATACCTGGGAAGCTTCAGAATGAAACCCAGACTGGCTGAAAGTTATGCACTTTATTTAGTCTTCATTTCTTGCCTTAAACTTTCTTTAAATCAGACTTTTCCGCACCCTGTTTAGACAGTAAGATCGGGACTGCAGAACTTAAATTTGCTGAAAAAGACTAAGCAGAAAAACTAGTGCAGTATAAACTTGGTTAGACTGTCTGAGTATCACTCTATTATGAATATTAAATAACAAAGATAATAACCCTATTTTGCCAACTTCTGTTCTGCTTCATTCAGCCCATGCAGAGTGTATTGAAATCTCCATCCATCCATGAAACCCCGGAATGTCTTGCTGGCTGGTATTACTATTAGCAAATGAAAAACATCAAAAAATGCAATTCTTGCTAAGGGACATTTTATAAAAAATAAAACTAATCTAAAATTTTTCACTCCCTTGCCCAAGGATCACATTTCCTTGATCTGTGTCTCTGTCTATCCAGCTGTCTGTCTAAAGGTTCCTTCTTCTCCACTAGAAATAACAAGGTCCTGCACCTGGGTTGGGACAATCCCAAGCACAAATAAAGGCTGGGGGATGAAGGGATTGAGAGCTGCCATGAGGAGAAAGACTTCAGGGTGCTGATGGATAAGAAGCTCAACATGTCCCATCAAGGTGCCCTTGCAGCCCAGAAAGCCGACCTGTCCTGAGCTGCATTAAAAGCCCTGTGGGCAGCAGTGGTAGGGGATTCTTTCCTTCTACTCTGCTCTGGTGAGACCCCACCTGGAGTGCTGCATCCAGCTGTGGGGGCCACAACAAAGGAAGAACATGGACCTGTTGGGATGAGTCCAGAAGAGGTCACAAAGCTAATCAGAGGGCTGGAACACCTCTCCTGTGAAGACAGGCTGAGAGAGTTGGAGTTGTTTGGTCTTGAGAAGAGAAGGCTCCAGGGTGACCTTAGAGCACCTTCCAGTACCCAGAGGGGTTACAAGAGAGCTGGAGAGGGACTTTTCACAAGTGGTGACAGACAAGGGGCAGTAGGTTTAGATTAGCTATTAGGAAGAAATTCTTTACTGTGAGGGTGGTGAGACACTGGAATAGGTTGCCCAGAACAGTTGTGGTTGCCCCATCCCTAGAAGTGTTCAAGGTCAGCCTGGATGGGGGCCCTGAGAACCTGGTCTAGTGGAAGATATCCCTGCCCGTGGCAGGGGTGTTGGAACAAGAGCATCTCTCCTTCCAGCCTAAGTCATTCTATGATTCTGTCATTTCGTTCATCTTAAAACCATCATCTAAACTCTTAGAGAAAGTAATTTCTGTTTTTGATTGGCACCTCACCCAGCTGTATGTGCTTAATTGTGCTTACAGAGTAAATGCACTCATCATATCTTCCTCTGCTGCCTTGACTTTTCTTGGATCTCCATGGATCCATAAGTGCAGCTCTTATTCATCAGTCCTCCACACAAACACTTCTATGCAGCAGAACTCAGTCTTCAAGGAAAAATAAAAATTATTTTGAAATTGCTTTGCTTTGGTCTGACAGTTCATTAGATAAGTCCTCTCTGTAGCCAAGAGACATTCAGCAGTAGCCTTACATAGATCTGATGTTCTCTTTTAGCTATAGGAAGTGAATTTTATGTTTGGTGCAAGGTGCCATATTGACAGCTGTGGAGATGTGTCTTCATTCTCCTGACAGAGGACTATTGAGTCAGCAGAGCAAATTTTCTTGCAATAGTTTCTTCTGCAGTGAAAGTTTCTGTCTCTTTCTCCTACTTTCTGTGGCCCAGTCAATCCACGAATTGCCCTTCTGTGGCAGAAGGAACATATGCTCTGACTTTTGTTCTGTTGAAATTTGATAATTTAAATCCAAGATTAATTTATGCATTTTGCATGAAAAAACCTCAATATTTATTAGAAAATAATGGCTTCTGATAATTGAGGACCTCAGTGTCCTAGATCTACAATTTCTGAGACAGGAAGTTCTGGAAGAGACATAAGATCATCTGATCTAGACACCAATCCAAATTCACATATAACATGCCTAACAGAAACTAACCTACTCACAAACCCCAGTTTAAGATTTATTCCTTCTTTTGAACTGATGGAAATTATTTGTTATCATCTACCCTGGGATGCAGGTCTAGCAGGATTTTCACAGTTACCAATCTCACCTATTCCAAGTGAGCAACTATTAATTGATCCCTCTGAACTTGCTCTGTTTGGGAGTCTACTTCAGGCATTGATTTGTTTGTTGCCTTCATCAACATTATTTCAACACTGAGTTTTTTCTTCTAGATAATAAAGTGCTTACAAGTTTTAAAGTCAATTATAGCCCTTTGCATGGAGCAGTTAATATCAACAAAAAGAACTCCAGATAATTTAAAGGGTAGCTGCAAACGTAATTTACAACATAACTCCCATATTTAAATTGAGTGCATCTGGGGATGCTTAAATTTGAAACAGATGGTCAGGTGATTTGAAAATCACTCAAGGAAATCTCAAAATTAGCTCACAGCAACATGAAGGAATATTTGCTAGATTGAAAGGGGAAAAAAAAGATGGGGTTGTTGATTGGGCCGGAGAGTAAATGAGACTACAATAGATGTTTAGTTCCATAGACTGGAAAGAATAATTTTCTGGGTTATGAATATGATATTCACCATGATACATACTTAGTAAGAGAGAGACACATTCTGACAGGCAAATGTTTAGTTTCAGACAGTTTAAAATCAGTGCCAATATAGAAACAGGAAATTTATCTTATAAATAAACATGACTAAATATATGAAGACTCCAGGAATTTGAAGTGACAGTTAAAGTGGCACCTTGTGGTTCATCATATTTGATCCCACTGTGTCAATGTCACTGTGGCAGCTGGTATTGAAAATTGCTAGTGGGGAAGAGGATAATAAGCTCCTCTCCTTATCCTTGCCACCTTTCCTAACCAAGTTATTTATATTTATGGTGGATGGAAACTGGGGCAGTGGTTTTGAAAGTAGAAAAAAGAAGGAATGTCTAGGTTCACTATACTCAGATCATATCTTCAAGTAAAAGAAAAGTGAAGATATTTTAGCAGCAGCTAGGGCAGAAAACAATATTTATCCCTCTGTAGAAATGCCATTTTTCTCCCAAGTTCTGAGCTATGATCACCTGTCCAGCCCTGTTCTAAATTCACCCTGTTTTGTGTTGTATGATTTAATTGTCCTGTATAGTTGTCGGCTTTATGTAGTGGAGAATGTGTCCTCAAATCCCTTCTGGCAGAGTCAAATCTCACTTCAGCCAAATGTTCTCCGCAGCTCTTGAGTTATTGGATGAGGACAGCAATGCCTTCTCCTTCTCCCATTAGATGTCTGAGTCTTCCCACCAGAACCACTTCAGAACCACTTCTGAAGTGTGGTTCTCCTAGGATACCTCACCTGAATGCTGAATGTTCCCATGATTGGCCACCCTGAAAGTCAGGTGCTGCAATATTTGGCATCAGAAGATTTGTCCCTCCTGCCCTCTTCACAGTCCCCTCAGTCCCCTCAACCCCTCTACACCTGGGGCTGATATTCAGCTTTTGGTAGCTCTGTGATTTCATACGAGGAGGCCACCAGTGAGGCACAAGAGTTTTGTGCAGTGTTACAGCTGGAGAAGGTACTTGGCAGCTGTGGCACTACTGACAAGGAACTACCCACCAGTCCTGATGAACTTGTTCAGCCAGCTCCTCTACATGAACCAGCATTGGTTCCTCTACTATTGGACTTTATTTTGCCCAAGGAGAGCCCCACGTCTTCCCAGCTCAGCCTTTGCATACTTTTCTCTATGCCCCAAAGTGAAACACCTACACAGAAATGTTGTGAACACAATTCAATGTTCATAATTAGCTTACCAAAAGCTTGGGTTGTGCACATGACTTTCAGGAGACAAGGAATACCAGTGACCCAGGATACCATGGAACTTTCTCAAAACTTCCCATGAATCAGCAAAAGACCCGTAAAATGGATCTAGGTTGAGAGGAGAGTGCTTTCCAGCAATATCTGGAAATCAGGACTTCTAAACGTATGAAATCTCCATTACTTTGCAGAAACATCAGCACAGGGCATAAACCTGGGTCTGGGTGAAAGACACTTCTCTCCTTAAAGATGATACCTTTAACATTTGCAGCTTGACACCCTTAGCACCAACTACCTAATGCCCTTTCTCATTAATCTGTATTTATATTAAAAGTTGGGCTGCAGCTGTTGGAAATGTGTAATATATATATGGCATTTCCACAGCCATCAGTATTTGAAATCCAGTCTTTAAATTGTCCTATATATGCACATATATTTATAAGTTAATAAAAAGATGCCATTCCCACAATTTTCTCTACAATGAAATAGCCTGTGAGCAAATTACATTTTCTTTTTACTGTTTACTCAGCACAGTGAAAGAATATATTGACTGCTAAGTTTCTATGACTTTTTCCTAAGCATAAGAAAATGGACTCTCACTCTTATTAATTTCAGATACATTCCTTGTTGTTCTATAAATTGTAACTGCAGCTCTGACCTCTTTGCAGATTTACAGGTAGAAAGAATTAAGACAGCTATTTATTTATTGTCATTTCCAAAACAGCTGTGTATCCACATGCTCTTCACTAGAGTTTTATGCACTGTGGGTGTTTCAATTATAAAACCATGTGGCTGGCATATAAAAAACAAAGCCACTTCAAGAGCTGAATTTCTTAATTAGACGACTGGAGCCATTACAATTGCCTGTGATCTAGATATTGCTCCTATTAATCTTTTCCTTACTCTTCTTTAGTAACATGAGTTGTGCCACTGACTTAATTAAAGCTGTACATATGAAAAGGGTACCATGCCACACTGTTCTCATTTCGTTTCTGTAACTACCTGCTGCTGGTATGGCGAGGATCCTATATAATCTGTCATTCTGCTAATGAGGAACTGGTGTCGTTCTGGGAGCAGCCTGGTTCACCCTGCACTGTGAAATCTCAGGTTCCTACTTGGGTCCTTGGGCACGGAAGCTGATCAGATGAAGCTCCCTGGAGGAATTTAGGTGGTCAGCCCTGATAAGCAAGACTGAGGGCTGGGTCTTCTACCTCTTACTCTGCTGCATGAATCCCATGCACTGCAACATCCATGAGCACCATCTGGGTAAAATCATTTCACTGCATGGGTGTTTGCAATGGGCAGTGAGTGCTGTAGCAGAGACAGTCGTATCATCACCATGACCTTCACACCTTTTGTTCTTGTAGGAAGGGATGTTGTAAACTCCTGCTTTCTCATGACACAAATTGTACTCTATTCCACATAAAGATCTGAATTCAACCCTGATGCAACTACAGTAATTTAGGAGGAGTCATGGAAAGATCTTGGTCAAGGCAAACTGTTGCAAAGTTTTCAAATTCAGCTTTCTTAGCTCGACCTCAGAATACTTTAGCCCCTGAAACAGGAGAAAGAAACCTCTGTCTAGATTTGTTTTCTCATAATTTTTTAGGTCTGTTATGGTCTAATAAATGTCACCAAGCATAAAGATGCCATTTATATGAATTTACAAGACATAATTTGATTAAAATATTTTAAATAACCTCATTATTGGAACAAAGGGAAAACATAGCAACAAAGAAATAACAAAATCAAGTAAGAGCATTGCTGTCATACAACATGGCAGAGAGCTATCTGGTGCTGTTAAAAATTAAAATGGAAAATAAATGGACTAGGGATAATTCAGATCTCACAGGACAGACACTTAAAACTTGCGTGATATCCAGAGCCACCAGGCATAGGAATGAAACAGGTGGCCCTGATCTATAAGAGATAAAACTAATACCAATGAATATAAAAAGTGTGGGCAACAAATCATCCACAGCTGTCAAAATTCTCAAGATGGTCTTTGCCACTGAGAACAGCTGATAATATGAGAATTTTATCAGTTTAACCCTTTCCACACTGGCAATATCAAGACTACTCTCCTCTCTCCGTGTTAACATCTTACCAAACCAAATAACATTTGATTTTTGAGCACTTGTTTCAGATGATTTAGTCTGTACTGCAATGCTGACACACTGTTATTGACACTTGACAGCCTGTTGGCTAGTGCCACCAAGGATGCCACCTGGCTTGTCAGGAAGGACACATCACTGAGGGCTCTTGGTCAAACTCATATTTTACTGCACAGACAGGATGAACACACCTGGTGTCTGGACTCACAACTGGTCACAACACCAAACACAGCCCAGCAGTAGTCAGGGAGTTACATGGGATTAGCTTCATGCCTAAATGACAGTGTGGGGACAATGGTCTTGAGAAACAACCCTCCCAAACCTCACTCCTGCTTTTGGATGGAGCTGCCATGTCCACGCCATCACTAACACAAGCGCACAGAACACGTGCACTGAAACGATGAACGAGGGCTTCTCAAACAGGCACCTCACACTGCTGGGGAGAGCAGGAAAGGGCAGACCCTGAATGTCAGGAGCTGGTCAGGTCACTTAATGTACTCCTGCAGCCACTTGTGGGGAGGAATCAGGATCAACAAACAGAATATGGGCTGAGGACATGGTGTGCTACTGTAGTGTGCACTGTGCTCCTCTCGAGCGCATCAATTACCTGTCAGAGGTTTTCAAAATATCAGGAAAAATGGCAAACACATTTTTGTGAACTTGAATTATTTCAACATAATTAAAAGATGATAAAAATTAGAATAAGGACCATACTTGATTTACAAAAATGCCTGAATTATTTCAGATGGGAACATATTAACCCATGCTTTTTAATCCAGTGTAGAAAACAGATGACAAACAGCTTTTTTAATAGCCTAATTCTTTAATGAATTCTCCTACTAAGCCAAAGCTGTATTTGGGTAAAATGCTCATTCTGGAGATTTCTGCTTTCCTGGCAATTAAGCAAGAAAATAATAATTATTGTTGCAGTTGACAATTACTGCTACTGTTAATAATTATCATAATGCTCTATCAGAGAAAATTATTTTGATTTAGGCAGAAGCATGAAATCGTCAACAACAAAAAATTTCAGGAAATGAAATGAGTTTTAGAAAAAATTCTATTTGCTCTTCAACCAATGAAATGGAAGGAGAGTAAATGCCAAACTGATGATTAGGCTAAAAAGAATCAACAATAACTAATTCATATGTAATAGCATGCATTTATTTTTAAGGCTACAAAGCCTGAAAAGTTCATAGTGTTACAGACTAGATACTTGAGAGTGAACATAAGGCTGTCTGGATTGCATCGTCCTTTTAGTAACATGATTAAATCAAGCTACAGATAGCAAATAAAGCTTTTATTACTGGAAAATTATTCCACCTAGCCTATAAAATTGCTGGAAGAGTCCTTGCTTAATTACATTTTTTTCTTTGGTACTATCATGCAAATGTTTCCTTAGAAGAACAAGTGCTGCCAAACTAAATTAGACAAAAAGTCAGGGGTTTATGAGCTTTACAAAAAGGTTAAAGCAGTTTCTAGCAATGTATTCTAGGTGTAAGCCAGGGAAAAGAAGTGAAAGATCGCAGACTAAGATATGCCAGATAGGTATCACTTGTTTTAGTGTAAAATGATCTTCTGGTTGAAAATTGAACTGGCTAACATAAGGGGTCATGCTCTCTGAAAGTTGATTTATGGGTCTGGGGGGTGAAAAATAAGCCTACCTTAGTAGAAATGCCATTCTCCTTTAAAGAAAGTTATGAGATACTTTGCTGCTTTGGTTAAATATAAGTATTAAATAAATTTAGAGTAGATTAGAATTGGACAATTGGACATTAAAGCAGACATAGTTTTCACAGCAGAGCTGAACTTAAGTTTTGTCTTCTCTGTTACACAGCCAAAGTTACTCTCCTAGATAGAATTAACCTGTTCTCAACTGGCAAAAGTGAATTAAAGAAAAGGACACATTGTAATGTTTTGGGGAACAAATTAGAAATGTAACAGATAGCTCCCAAGAGGTCTTGATATACAGGAGTTTCTTTAAAAAGGAGGAAGATATCCATTTCATTATCCCTCGATTTTTTGCTGTTGTCAACTGGTGTTTTGCAGAGGTCTTCTGGCAGTAATACTGACTTGTGCCCAGTTTTGCCATCTCCATTTTTATCTAGTTTTGTCACACATTTAGTTTCTCAGATTTATAGAAATGATCCTTCTGTCCACACCTTTTTTGACAACACCTTCCTTGAGCTTTCCTATGAATAAAAATAAGCCCAGTTGACATGAAGCCATAATTTGCATGAGCTAGTTTTGCCAAATTCTGCAGAATTTGCTCGGGATGAGTTCCAACACATGAGGAGCCGAGAGAAAGCATCTCAAGGTCACCACAAAGAAGGAGGGTGTGAGCAAGAGAGGTGTGACCAGACTCGTCACCAAAGTGTCTCATGCTGATGAGAAGAACAAAACTCTGCCCCTAGAAGGGCTCTGTTGTATAACTCTGCCTGGTGGCCAGTCCAGAAATACACACTTGTTCACACGACTGACTCGTGTCCTCACACCTGCTGCTGCTGGTGTGGTCTCTGCCTTTGCTGCCCGAGGTGTTTGCAGGCTGCAGGTTTCTGTATTCTGTACAGTTCTTGGTTGTTGCCACGAGAGGGAAAGTTTCCCTGCATGATGTGTTACAGCTGACAGGTCAGTCACTGGTGTGCTGCCACTGCTGCTGCTCAGGAGCTCCCTACAAGACTGTTCCTTCCCTGGACTTGTGTCAAGAATGTTTTTGCAAAGTGTCCTGTGCCAAGCAGGGAAAGGAAATGTTCTTTCTCCATTTGAAGACCTCTATGACAACAGGATTCCATTGAAAATATTAAGTCTTAGAGCACAAAAGCAGCTGTCATTCATAAATTTCTCTTCTCAAAGTGTTACTCCATGAGGTGACCTGCCAAGAAAGGAATGGCTGTTATGGTAAAAGTGCTCTATTTCCTGTCTCCTTTCATCTGTGCCTAAGGCCCTGCATCCTGGCATGTTGGTAACTTGAAAACATGACAATATACCCTCATTGCATTTCAGAGAAACAGGTCACATGGTATGCAAGTCAGAAGCACACAATTATCTTTAACTCCATCCCAGGAGCAGTGTTTCTGCTACTTCACCTTGGAATTGCAAGTTTTATTGCTGGGATGGCCATGATGTAATCAGGCACCCACCATGGCCTCATCTTCCATTCCCTTCCTCCTAGCTCCATTTTATAAGTTTCCTTACATCTGTATACAAAATCCACCAAAATTCAATATATGAAAATAAAAACCTTCCTCTCTGTATCATAGGAAGAGGTTGGCTTGTTCTTATTTTGGTTTTGGGTTATTTCAGTAGCTTGCTATTTGTGATTTACCTCGAGGCTTGTGCTTTCTATCATGCTTCCTCTAGTGTGTGAAGAGCATTTCTGGCAGCTCTGCCAGAATAAAACTGATTTGCCTGAAAAAATTTTGCCCTGATAAACCCCTGTGGACAGGACTCCCATGTAATGTGTCCCATCTAATGCACCAAAAGCAGAGCTCCAGAGCCAGATCTGCCCCTCATCAAGGACAGAGTGTGAGCTTAGTTATGGTCAAAGCTGTAAAGCTGTCAAGTGGAAATTCAATGAACAGTTTCATTTTCCATAAAGCACTACAGATCCCACTTAATATGTGGTTCTGGTGTTTTCCAAAACATTGCTCTGGATTTTGGGTTTTTGCCTTATTTTTAATCTGGTATTCATTTTATTAGCAAAATTTTGATTCATTTTGATAACAAAAATTTTGTTCTTTGATTTACTTCATCCTGGTGTTGATGCCAGAAAGGCAGCAATGCTGTGTGATCATGGCAATTCTCAAGCAAAACCAGTGTGATTTTAAGGATCAGATGGTATTTCCAAACCCCAGTATCATTTTTATGAGTTATTTCCATACTGTTCTCATTCAGACAATTTCCTTAGCCTTTATCATGATATTTTGAATAATGAGATGGACTTTAGGGGGAAGTTACAGGGGCACAAGTGAGTCAAAAGAAAGCAGCAGCTATGGAATTTTCTGAGATAAAGTAGAAAAGCACATCATTAAATGACTTGGTGATGGTAAGCAAAGTCAAAAAAAGGCATACCCCTCCTTAAGGTTTTTTTTCTCTGTCCAAGTAATTAATATATTATTGGCCTCAAAAAAGGATTGCACAACCTTATCTCTTACTCAGAGCAACCTTGCTAGTAGTTATCTTGCCTTGAAAAAAGCTAACACTATATATCCCTAGAGCTTTTCACCACAAAAGCACATAGTTGGCAGTCCTCATTGCAACCAATAGGAAGAGCAAAACCCTTATGCACCTTTGAAGGACAAATATTTTGGCTGGGACATAGCAGTTAATTAACATTTTTCTTGTTCACAGCACTGCAGTGTCCCAACCAAGGTCAAGGCTGCATTGTGTGAGGCATTACATAGATTCATGGAAGGAGCAAGCTGCTGCTCAAAGCTCAGAAGAAAGCAGTGATAAAAGTAAGAGGACAGAATGGGATTCCATTCAAAACTCATGTGATGAGCACTTGTGAGAGTGCTCATCACATGAGTTTTAAGCTTGGGTTCTGCCCAAAGTGTTGTGCTGCCTCATAGCACAAAAAACCACCATGTAATAAAACTTCAGTGATTTTAGGCTTTTCTCTAAAGAGAAAAGGTGCAACTGAAACTAAATTATCCTCCTGAAACAGGGATTGATAGTTATAGTCACAAATCAGTTGGCGCTTACAAGTGGGTAAAGTGACCATAAATGGCCTTTGCTAAGTTGAATGCAACATCTTTTATTCAGAGCAGAACAATCCAAGTTGTGTGTGGAGGAATTGTATGATTTCCTCAGACCTAACACTCTTGTGCTGAAACCCTGGCCCTGAATCAAAATGAGGTTTGCAAGCAATGTTGAAATGGAGATTCTTAGATAATGTATATCTCTGGGAATCTGGGTAATGAATGCAATACAATTTTAATGAGAATTTCATTTTATGACTCAGGATACAAGAAGACATAACTTCTCCTAATATAATTACCTTTGATTAATCTGTGGGAGTTATTAATTTCAGACAAAAGTTTTGCTTTTCTGAATGTCCAGACTAATGAAATTATTCTTATTAGTTTGACAGTAGATGATGACACAGATACAATAGGCACTGAAACAGAGATGTATTGGGCAGCTTACTGGAAATTGAAAATTCAGCAAATGAATATTGCAGATTGACCCATGAGCACAGTGGCCACTTTTTCAACAAGAATCTTTTATCTCCCCTCTGTTAGCACTTTAACATACACACAGAACAATCTGCTTCAAGCTATCACCAAGCACCTCTCAGAAACACAAAGCAGGAATGAGAAGGAAGCACCATTGAAGGAATATTTAAGTATTCCACCCAGGCATATCAACATTATAATTTATATTCTGTTATGATAGTGGCCAGGGGAGTGAAAGAAAACTGGTCTCCATTATGTAAGGAGTTGTTCTGACTTGCCAGAAAATAAAGTCTGAGCTCACAAGAATTCAAAATCTTATTTCCAGCAAAGCAAAGAAATAAATATAAGAAACCCTGGCAGGGAATTCAAAGAGGTCTGACTAGAGAGACAGTATTAAGGAAGGACATGGTGATGGATTGAACTACTATTTAATCTCCTTTCTTGCAGTCTGATCTATTTTATTACATGTACTGTTCTGCTGAAAAGGGGTGCAGGAAGGAAAGCTGCTCACCTGCCTAAGCTGACAGATACTCCCTGCATGAGGTGGTACTCTCTGGATTGAGGGGAATTTGTGCCCTTCCCGAGAACAGCCTGAGTGAAGCAGCTGGAGGGCAGAGACTGACGAGGGCAGCAGCAAATCTGTAACAAAGACTGAGACTGGTAAACTTCTAGAGAATGACTGAAAAGACTTCCGAGAACCAAATGCAGCCTACTCATGTGGAGTTTGTTACAGCCCAGAAAGGTTCTGGAAACCACTGGGCTGAGGCCAACATTTTAAGAAAGAATAATGGAGGAATCTGATTGCAAATCCTTTAATTTCTAATGTATTTTACCCAAAGGATCTTAGATCTGAAGTATCATTTTACAATTTCACTTTCAAGGTTACTTCTTTCTTGTGTTTCCATAAGCACATCTGCGAAGATGGAGAACATGGTTGGTGTTTGTGGTGTGCACTAAGTCCACCTCAGAGCTCTGACTTACTTCAGGTCCCCTCATACCCATGCAAAATTTAGGGGCAACAAATAATGAAATACAGAGTTTCAGAATTTTTGTACCATGCTTGCACATAATGCATGTAGAAATCAAATTAATTTCATATATTTCATATATAAAGGACCAAAGAATCTGGTTTGAGGATGAAAAGCCAAATGAACATTTTACTAAATTAATTAGTCTCTGAAATAAGCTAAATTCTCAAGTCCTCCCTTACATGAAACTTGCACTAAATTTTAACAAGTTTGCCTATAAAGGGCTGGGAGAAAATCGAATATTATTTTATTGGATTTAGCAGTGGATGAATATTTCTCATTCTGTCACAATAAGATTATTTACTCACAAAGAGGTACTAAAATAAAATATTATGAAAGATAAATGCTTATATATAAATGGCAAATACTTTCCCTATAAATTTTTACTTTGGGGCACAAACATTACAAATGTGTCTTCTGTTTTAAGCATTATTTTTCCTCCAATGCTTTTACCATTATCTTCCCATATTTATCATTTCAAGCAGAATCCCTGTGCAATTACATCTGTATTCCTGGATGCCCTACTTCCTCCTTAACTGAAGATAATACGAGAGTCAGGTACTTTCTTTCTTTCTTTCTGCATTTCATAGTGGAAGCCTTTTTTAGGGGTCTAAAACCAAATCACCAAGAGATATTTTCTTCAGGGTCCATTACTTAGATTTGTACTGTTACATGTTTCTTCTAGGTGCCTGCAATGAAAGGTGAAACTAACCATCCTACTTGGAAAAATGCAAAGATCTTTCATTTCTACCATTTCCCTAATAAACATCTCACTGGCACTCTCCCCCCTGAATTTTAATTACGGGTCTTTTTAAGTTCATAAGCATTAAACACACACAATTTCTTACTTAGGAAATACCATTACAAGTGATTCACATGTACCTCACAACTTTGTGATTAAAGCAATTTTGAATTTTCCTTGTCAGACTTGAAATAAGCATTGTATAGAACAGTCCTACTCTGTTTTCCAAATTATAGTGCAATAATTGGCTCGTGGTTCCAAGTCACGACTGAGTTTCTGTATCTCCTACATTGTTTTCTTCTCTCTTTCATTTCCATATCTACATCTTTGTTTTAAGTTAAGAGCTGAAGAATTATTCAGCAGCATAAACCAGCAATTTCTATTCACTGTAAAACTTTCTTTGACGCTTTAACACAGTATTAAAGATGCTGAAAAGTGTGCATTAAAGACTGTATGTACAGAAAAACAAATCTTAAATCTATTTTGCAGAATTTGTGTCTGTTCTTCCACCCCAAAAAGCAACTGAATGACAACATTTGATTCCTGAATATAGATGGTGAAAATCTGACAAGTAGAATTAGCTGCAGATGATGTAGATATTAGAATAGTTAAAAGCATAAGAAAATATGCTACCTTTAAGATATCACACTGATTAGGATGGCCCTAAGGCTAACTAAAGATGATCCCCAATTATTAAAAAGCACTGCTGTGTATAAGCAACCTTAATGAGCAATGAAATTAGACAGTGAAGCTCAAAAGAAAATGATGATATATATGCGCAAATCTCATTACTCTAGTGGTATGGAACATTCAACATAGAAACATCTGAAAGTAAGAAGGTAATAATTTATCTCTAAGTTTTCCCTTCAAATTAAAACTTTGTCACATACTGATTTTTTTAAGACATTTTGAAATGCATAATTGGCATCATATCATCAAATGTGTAATGCCACTTGTTATAAAAGGTATATAATTTTTGTGTCCCACAGTGTCGCTCTGCATCATAAAATTAGCCCAGGATTATGTCTTTCAAAGCAAAGGACTGAGCTCCAGCTTATCGAAGCCATCTGCTGAAAGCATCAGACAGAAACTGCCACAATCACCAAACCCGAGATACTGCCAGCTTTACCTAAAAGGAAACACAACATGTCACACTCGTCTGACATTCCCTGTTGTCAAAGAATAGGACTTGCATATGGATCCAGCAAGCATCTGAGCAGCTTCAGGCACAGAAATGATTTCGACTGATTTTGTCGTTTGGATCAAAATAGAAGAAAAGGAGAAGGATCTAGGATCAAAGTGTTCCAGCACCAGATTGTGGAGCTACTATTCTCAGCAAAGGCCATTCATCTTGCATGCCTTGGTTCAGGCAAAGGTCCCAAAAATGAAACTCTAAAATAAGTTACAAATTCATCACCTTTGAAAAAAAAAAAAATCTATTCTGTCATGGTACAGTTACCAAAGAGAGTCTGAAATAAAAGCACTGCACTGAAAAGAAATCGTCTGGCTTCATTACGAGAAGTTTACAGTGTTGGTTCTTTCAGTTTTGTCTATACTATAGACTACCCGTGGCAAAGACATGGAAACAAAGCTGGTCCATGCTCATCCACACTTTTTAATGTTGCAGTATTCCCGTGCCAGCTGGCAGTTTTTCCTTGTTCAACTTGGTATTAGCATCAGTCATGGTCTCTTCTTGTTACTCAGTACAGTCACCCTATTTGAGAGGAGAAAGAGAAGGGCTTTATCCAGACAGGTATGACCTGTGCCATTCTATCTGTCCACTCAGCCAAAACACAGGCCCTTCTTTATCAGTAGATGTGTAGCCTTTCTGTCCATAAAGAGAGGAATTGCACACATGGTTCTATATCACAGTTAAATCATATCCATGTGTTTCCAGGGACGGGGCATCCGCCACCTCTCTGGGCCACCTCTTTGAGTATTTCTCCACCCTTACCATACAAATTTGTTCCTTATATTTAGTTTAAACCTACCCTCTTTTAGTTTGAAACAATCTACCTCTTGTCCTTCAGCAACACACCCTGCCAAAAACCTTTTCTGTCTTTCTTGTAGGCTTCCTTTAGTATTGAAGGACTGCAGTGAGGTGTCCCCAGAGCCTCCTCTTCTCCAGGCTGAACAACCCCAACTGTCTCAGCTTTTCTCCATAGGACAGTTGTTCTCTGATCATTTTTGTGCCCCTCATCTGGACTTGCTCCAACAGATTCAAGTCTCTTGTGCTGGGGACCCCAGAGCTGGATGCAGCACTGCAGGTGGGATCTCACCAGAGCAGAGGGGCAAAATCTCCTCACTCACCTGCTGCCCACGGGGCTTTGGATGCAGCCCAGGACGTGGGGGGTTTCTAGGCTGTGAGAGCACATTGCTGGGTCATGTCCAGCCTCTCATCCACCAGGTCCTTCTGGGAAGGGCTGCTCCCAGTTCCTTCATCCCCCAGCCTGGACTGATAATGGGTTTCTCCAACCCAGGTGCAGCACCTTGCCCTTGGTTTTGTTAAACCTCATGAGATTCTCATGGGCCACTTCTCAAGCTTGTCCAGGTCCTTCTGGGCGGCATCCTGTCCTTCAGGTGTGTCAGCAGCACCACTCAGCTTGATGTTGTCTGCAAATTTGCTGAGGGTGCACTCAATCCCCTTGCCTGTCATTGATGAAGATATTAATTAGCACTGGTCCCAGTATGGACCCCTGAGGACACCACTTGCCACCATCCTCCATCTGGACATGAGCCACTGACTACTACCCTGTGTATGTGACCACCAAACCAGTTCATCATCCACCAAACAGCCTAGCCATCAAATGTCTGTCCCTCCAACACAGATTGAAGGGTGTTGTGCAGGACCATATCACAGGCCTTAAATGTGTCAGACAATGTTTCTGACTTAAAGAAAGTTTGTGCCCAGAGATTTTAATTTAGAGAAAACAAAAGTTCCTTGCATTTCCAGAAGAAAATATTCTTTATCTGCAAATCAGTAAAAAACTAGAGACTTTTCCATTCCTTATGTATTGCTCCAGTGACATTGCTATATGTTCGGAAAACAGTGACAAAATGACTGAACAGTGAAAAATGGCTTTGTAAGAGCATTGTTTTTCATCTGCAGCACATAAGTTGAACATCTTGTGCCTACATGGTGCTGGACTATGTCTTCTGTGAGCAACTGTTTTTCCCCAAGAAAAGAGAAGAAAAGAAAAAGGAAATAACCTGTAGAGAAGCACCATTAAAAGGCACTAAACAATTGGTTACAGAACAGTCCAAACCGGGGCATTATTGAATTTCATACATATCTGTAGCTCTCAATGGACCAGTTTGTACTCTTAGAACTCCTTGACAGCACATCATGTGTCTTGATTTTCTTCTTTCCATACTCCAGGGTTTTTTTCTGCAGTTATTCCTCTCATCATGTCAATGAAATTAGAGCATGGAGCTACTGCCACGTGCTGCCTATGCTGCCAGCACTCTCTTCATTCCCCTGCATAAAGCTCTTAGCCTCACCCATGTCTCTGTTTGAAGTACAAGTTCTTTGGGGCAAAGATCTCCTACCACTATGTGCTTGTAGAGTGCTTAACATAAGGAAACCATATCATTTATTGGCTGTTAGGCATGACTGTAATAAACATAATAAATAATAATAACCTTTTTAGCAGTCCACCAATTACCAAAGATCAGAGTAAAACCCTGCAGGAAATGGGAGAGCTGCCTGCCCTGGGGTACTTTCTGTGCTATTCTTAGCACAAATTATGACCAAAAAGAAAATTGTTCATAATGAGATCTAGATGAAAGTCTTCACAGGGAGGGAGGAACTATGCCAGAAACTGGGGGGAGGGTTCCTCCTGACCTCATCTTTGCTATAGGCAAATGGTCTTGGCCTAATTACAATTTTTTCTCTTAGAATTTGTCAGTAATTGTGGCAAAGAGCAGTCTAATGGGATATTTTTAGTAGTGCACTCTTCTCCCCCTTGCCCAATTTGTTTGAAATAGGGTTGTCTTTTTCCTTTCCCTCTGTGTTTTCTCATGCTCTCCATCTCCCCAAATAGCTCTTGCAGTGTTCTTTCCTCTTCCCTCCTTGCTCTACTTCTTCCTCACTTCAGTCTCTCACTCTGCACCCCAAAATCATTACCCACACCTCCACACGACACACAGCCTCCTTCCCCTCTGCTTTTTCTCACAAAAGCTCACGTACGCCTGCTCCAAGTATGGTGTTCCCAGGTGGTGATTAATGGGAGTTCTAGCTGGAGCTAAAAGCTGTGATGAGTGTAGATATAATAACAAACGTTAGTGCAGGCGAGGGAGGCAGAAGCACACGTTTCTCTTCCCCAGGCTGCCAACACACTTACTATTTCACAGCAACTGGTTTGAAATACTGAGTTCCTGGGCCTCATTCCAGCCAAAGATGCCTAAAGGTACTGATAACTTCTGAGGTGCAGGAGAAGATCCAGACCCATATCACATTTTAGGAGAGGATCTACTTTTCCCTATATTGGTTATCATGTTAACTCTGCAACAGCAAAGTGATTTTCTTACTGTTCAAATGCCACCAAAAAAAAAAAAAAAAAAAAAAA
>VZSE01008982.1:658297-703908 GCA_013398275.1 Promerops cafer
AAAAAAAAAAAAAAAAAAAAAAGCAGGAGAAGTTTCTACATCTGATGGTGTGGTTTAAATCCAGCTGAGAACTAAGCCCCACAAAACAGCTCACTCACTCCCCACTGGGTGGGATAGGGAAGAGAATCAGAAGGGTAAAAATGAGCAAATTTGTGGGCTGGGATACAGACAGTTTAATAGACAAAGCAAAAACTGTGCATGGAAGAAAAACAAAGCAAAAACTTCATTCACTGCTTCCTATGGGCAGGCAGGCATTCAGCCACAACACAGCCTAATACTGAATACTATGAATAAAACTAACTTTATCCCATTCAAACCCAGCACAGATGGTAGCAGTCCAAGTAGAACATCCCTCTTTCCACATGGTGCTGCATGGGGCCATGTTCCAGGGGTCTCTGCTGTGGTAGAGCTGCCTTGACCTGCCTCAAACACCCTCCTGCCAGTCTCTCCTAGAGTTCTCATTCAGTGAGCACACCTGCATTTCAGACAGGCACCACTTAGGTCCTATCATGATGGGCTCTGAGGAAAACGGAGAAGTGTGCAAACAGAACAAGTGACATTTAATCTCCACTTCTGCACTTTTATCTGAGAAGCTTGACAATATACTGTGATTATATAATCATTCAGGGAGAAATATTGGAGGGAGAAAGTGCAAAGAAATATGTGAAAAAAAAAAAAAAGAAAAAATAAAGCCAAAGAAAGAACTGTGTTCTAAAGTAGATATCCATTAGGGCTAATTTTATGCTGAGCTGAGAAGGAAAATTTTAGACTGTTGTAAGACAGCCACAAAGCAACAACTGAGTTTCGTATCACAAAGAAGAGTTTTCCTATGGTTACACTGATAATGCTGAATTAAAGTAAAAGTCATGATGTGAAAAGGTTATTTCTATATAGATACTGAAACATTTAACGGGACAAAAACCATACAAAGCCCAGACAAGGCTTGCATTTACAAAGTATTTTAGATTTGCACAGTTACAGAATATCCTAAGTTAAAATGGACTCACAAGAACTATAGAATCCAACTCCTGGCCCAGGACACTCCAAAAATCTTATCACGTGCCTGAAAGCATCGTCCAGACACTTCTTGATCTCTGTCAGGCTTGGAGCTCTGACAACTTCCTTAGGGAGCCTGTTCCAGTGACCAACCACCCTCTGAGTGAAGAACCTTTTCCCACTACCTAAACTAAATCTCCCCTGATGCAGCTTTACTCCATTCCCTGGGGTCACTGCTGCCACTGCTCAGCACACATTTGTACCCACCATCAGGACCAGGACCAGGCTACACTAAATCTGTCCCAGGGTCCAGTACAGAGAGCTTGGTGAACAGCCCCACTGCCCTGCCTGACATTCCATCCAGCTTGTACCCAAACGAGGACAGGATGTGAGTCAAAGCACTAGCCATTGCTCTGGATTGCTTTAATTTTACTACATTAGATCTTCTCAAATAAGTTCTAACCTTGTTTTCCTGTATCTATAGTTGTCATATATGTTATTGGCCTCTTATCTTTGCAGTTGGGTCTCTCTTAGCTAACCCTTATGCCTCCTTTTCCTCCCTCACTTGCACTCAACACTGACTTTGGAACATGAATTTGAGATAAATGAGAGCTGAGCAGAGATCAGAATCTATTGTACTCATTAAAGAAACTTTCTGGCTGCTTTGCTCTTCATGTAAATAGTGCATAACAAGTTGTCTGCTAAAAGATGAAGGTCTGGGATAATGGAAGACCTTTTGCTGTTGTGAGAACAGTCAGCAAGATGATGAGTCAATGTCCCAGCCTGATACCAAGGGACACACAGTGCAGTATTAGTCCTTATGCCACAAATCACAAATGCTCATGGCTCTCCCCAGGCTGATCCTTAGGACAGAGGAAGAGCCAAATTACATTCTTCTGAAGGAAAGGTGTGATGGGGTCACTGCAAACCTGGCCTTATTATCCCAAGTACTGTAAAATTTACTCTCTCTTGTGAATGGATCTGGATTGATTCTGATTGCATTTTGCTTTCCTGCTCTTAAATAACCCCATTAGGAGATGACTGCAAAAGGAAACCTGAGGGTTTGGGGCTCAGAGTCCCTCCACTCTAGACATATGCTGGATGCTTCAGCTGTGAGGGTCCAGGATGGATGAAGAATTTCTCTGCTTTTTGCTCTAGAACTACCTGAGTCTTGCTACTCCTTAAAAACAGACCCTTTCCATGTCCCATTCTTCAGCCTGCTAGCAGAGGGACACTGAGAGAGGAGAGCTCAGGAAGAGAGGGAAATGGGTTAAGCATTTCCAGAGGTAAAAAATTGCTGTATTCTTCCTGAGGAAGCCATGGCCTGGCTTGAGTCTGAAGGGAGGCAGAGAAAGGGAAATTTGGGAACATCAGGGCCTATCTGGAGAACTGTGCAGGATTTCCTTCTCTAATATCAAGTTTTTATCATCCATTTAATGCCAAAAAGTACTGAGAACAGTCACCACCTCAATTAAAATGCTTTATTCCCAATAAATTCACTGTGGAATTGTTCATCCAGTTCAGGAGAAGAATTTCTATTCAAGCCTGAGAAGTGTGGCCTTTCCAGAGAAAATCCCATGCCAAGGGCTGTACTGCCTCAGAATGCTTTTCTCTATATAGCATTAGACAGATACTCTGGTGCCTAAAAAATATTTCTACTATTTTATTTAGACACATCTCAATTTAAAATCTGAATTTGATGGAAACATTCTCTTCAAGGAAGATATGTCCAAAGCACAGCTTCAGCCCAGCTGGATCATTTAGTTTTTCCCCACTGAGTTATATGATCTTTTTAATGGAAATGTCATCTCCACCTTAATTATTGCAGCACAAGGAGAAGATGTTATAATATCCATGACAGCAAGTAAAAACTTACTAGGTTCAATAGATGGGAATATCCATTTTCTAAGATGATTGACCTCTGTGATAGAGGTTCTTGGCAACATCCAGTTCTGGAAATTTTAAAAGTGAATTCCAAAGAAACATAAACAGAGAGGAAAAGCCTTATTTAAGCATCTGGTTTTGGAGAATTCAATCAAAGATGACATAGTGTCTTAGTATTTGTTAGAATCAGGCACTAAAATTCTGCAATCTTTTTCTTGTGGCTTGAACCTATTTTTATAAGTTCTTCTTTTTACTCCATTGTATATCCATAGAGAATAAATATCTACTTTTACTTTTACCCATTTCAGAGCCTAAATTCTGTCTCTTTTTTATTATGCCTTGTTTTGCTTAAAGACAATGGCAGATACTGTTACTTACTTTATAATACTATTTATTTTATAGTAATTCTGTATCCTTTGGCCATTGCTGATTTTTTTTCTTATGTCTGATGTAATTTTTTTTTTTCCTTCCAGTATTTCAAGCTCAGTGTTTCTAATCACATACTTTATCTTTCAGATTCTTACATTGCAATTAGCCATCTCCTCAGTCCTATAAAGATGTAACAATACTGGTTCATTTTGTCCTTCCTCATGGACTAATCATTCCAGACCTTCTGAAAAACCAGCCTGAAGCAGCTGAAAAAATTGCCCCTTAATGAAGCTGCCCTATGGAATTACTCTAGAATAAGCTCCACAGTCATAGGAGGATTCAAGCTTTATAAGTGTTTTGCATTAAATTTATTTTTAATGTGAGCATTTTAAATAAATCATTAAAAAGAGAGTAGTGTATGGGAAGTGGAAGCTGCATAAAGGTTCTACACTAATAGAGTCATCCTACCGTAGTAAAAGAAAGTCAGTTCCTAGTTTTTGGGCAGCTTTATTAATCAGTTATTTGAATAACCTGTATCAGAGGCAGCATATTGAATCTTTACTACAAAGGTACCACAGACAAGCAAATTACATTAAATGACATAGAAGATTTTCATAGATAAACAAATATTAAAATCCAATGGAGATAAAATACTACTTTTCACATATGTATAATGTATGCTTATTTATCTTCAGTATACAAGCTCTGCAAACAGCAGAGTAAGATTAGGCTGGACACAGTCTATATGGTTACTTTCCAGTTTACTCTTTCAGTTTTCCTAATTGATAATTATTCAGATTTTTTCCATTTCAGGAAAACAGCCATGCTTCCCACTGGAGAAAACACAGATCCCTAAGAGGGATTTTGAACTTGTAAACCTTGTGTTGACTTCTCTCAGTCACCACTCATGACAGCTATTTATGAGTAGTCCATCAAACCACCAGGTTTCTCAGATCACAGGTTTAACTCTGTGTGCAGACATAGTCTAATGAAAATAGTATAGATAGTAGATTACAAACTAGATAATAGTTTGTAATTGGTTGAAACTAAGCCATTAGCACTTATGAAAAAAAGTTAGTAATGGCTTTTTAAAATTATCTAGTGGGTTTTTTGGTTTGGGATTTTGGTTTTTTTTGTTGTTTTTTTTTTTTTTTTTCCAACCTGCTCTCCTTTCCAGACTTCCCCTTAAATCTGACCTTATACAAGGAGACAAGCAAGTAAGATATCCTTCCTGTTATCTTGTTTGCTTTGCACTTTTAACAACACTTCACCGTGTGTTTGCACTGTGGGGGCATACCAGGTCACCCATCTATCACCTACTGTGCTGAACAAAAAAAGGAAAATAAATTCTGCCCCAGATTTAGCACAGGTACAACACAAATTACACCAGGTATGTGGTCTGGAAAGACAAAGAAGGCAACAGAAGAAATGGCAAAACAGAAAAATGAATAGGTTGTACCCTGTACCTTCTTCTGGCTATTTCATTTCCCCTCGTCTGTGCAGGTCTCCAAGCACTGCTAAAGAATAAGAAAATAGGATAACAAACACCTGCAGGAGTTGACTACAGATTTTACTGAAGACCTGTCAAAGCCTAAAATGCACATACAAAGAGCCTGGGTCAGGTACATAAATATGAATGTGAAAGACCACATACATCTTTACACAGGATTTTCAGAGCATCCCTCAGCCATGTGCACACGCTGCTGCACCTTTGTGTGTATTTACCAGAGGGAGTAACACAACAGATATAGAAAGTTCTCACAGAACAGTATTTCAGTAGCCTCTGTGCCTACACCCCCAATTTATCCTGCAATGCAGTTAAAGGTGTACCACCAGCTCTGTGTTATGATCTGCCTATTGGTGAGTAACACACAGACACACTCTTCTGGCTGTTCTTATACCCCCTGGACTGGAATATCAGACCTGCACGTTTCTGCTTGAAATGCCTGAAATGCTGACAAATCGAATCATTATGAACCACCCTCAGGAATTTTATTGCCTGAGTCCTGACAACTGTTGGTGACATGAAAGCATTAACTCTAGCAAGAGGTGTTTAAATGGTTTTAAATCTCCAGTTCTCCCTCCTTCTCACTTGAAATATAAATGGTCAGCTGAACTTTAGTGCAGACATAATCAATAGGAAGCGAGCAGAAAGGAGGAGGCTGTGGCAGAGTGGATGGACACTTCAAAAGAAACCATGTCAATATGCTTATCTTTTCCTCACACTGCACAAAGACCAGTCTCCCTCATGGATAACAGAGTATTCTCCATCATGAATTACTGTCTCCTACAGTGTGGTTCAGCATCTTTTTGCTAGTGCTATGATAGTGTCTGCAGTCATGCTTGTTTAGCCTGTGAAAATAAGGAGCATGTACGTACTTTGTAACACCCCGAGTTTCTTGAAAATACTCAGCTTCAGGCACTCTCACTGCAAATAGAAATCTCCAAAACTGTGGACAGTTTTGAAGAGTGTGGACTGCATAAAAAAATCCAGATGAGCCAGTCTTGCTCTTTAGTTGTCAAAGGGTGTAAAATGTCTCCTTTTATATCCGTATATTTATTTCTACCTGTCAAAATCATTTTCCTGTCACACAAAGAGATTAATCTGTGAGAACTTTTAACATGAAGACTTTCTCCCATGTTCCAGTTTGACTTCCATTGAAAATGAGGTATGTTTGGCATATGTACACAGGCAAGAAAGAGTACCCTTCAGTGGTTACTGCAGGGCTAAGACATTTTTGCACTAAAGGCATCATTCAAAGCAGCTGACCTGTACATCAGGGTGTACAAAACCACCATAGACCAGGAGAGAAAACTGAGAGATTTGCCATGTTCAGGATGACAGATCCTCTTTTTTCATCTGCTACCTGACCAGGCAGAACATTTTTTATCAAAAATTCTTTCCTGTTGCTGTGGGAGCAGGCTACAGGTACTCTTAGCTTTCCAAATGCTGCTGAAATATGAGTTATCCTTACACTTCTCCCTTCCATGGTGCCAGAACTTTAAAGTTTAGAATTCTGGAAGACAAAGATGAAATACAGTCAAATAAGACCCAAATCTAGCCCAAATATATCTACATATTAGTTACAAATTTGCTTTCCTAGTACCAGAGTTGTATGTAGCAGCAGATGCCTTATATTTTTCAAATCCTGTACTGCATTAGTGCATAACTCTGAGCTCCATATAAAGTGTCTGGTAACTGTCTTCACATTTTGGTCAGACAAAACAATCCCTCTAGGCCTGACATCCAAGGACACCCTATGCCTCGGGCCCTGAAAATTATAAACAGAAGTGAATTGGGGGGAAGCAAACTGGGAGCATGTGACTTCATTACCCGAAGCTGTAATTTGAGGATTAACTCCTGATATGTAAATAGACCAAACTTATATCAGTCTGAAAAACTCATGATCAACGTCCATCTTGGGTGCTTTGGACTGCCCCAGGTGTATCTGTTGAAGGCCTTTAATAAATACCCACTTTATTCTCGTAATCCTGTCTAGCCTTGTAGGTAATCACTCCAAGGCATCAGTGTTCTTTACCTTATGTTTGGATGTGTTTAGACAATTCTGCCGGACTCTGCAATTCTGCTTTTTCTTGGTAATTCAGATATGCACTGCCAACCATTTATAAAGGGTATAAAAGATCAAGAACAGAGAAAAATCAGAGGCAGCACCTACAAAAAAAAGCATCATATAGACATCAAAACCATGTCCTTAGCGCACATTTGTAGAATGCAAGGTGAAGAGGGGGAATAATGGTGTTGACATGGCTTCCAGTTTTACCCCAGCACGGTTATCTGGAGCTTTTAATTCATGCCATAGACGTCCCGCCATAACTGGCTAGGGAAGTAGTGAAGTTCATAAAATTGCCAATATAAATGTGAACTGTTTTTCCTCTCCTCATAAGGCCTTAATCTTCTTCCTCTTCAATGATCTCACGCTACAGAAACATAATTTCGTGTTCCTTGATAGTCTCTCCCATCTAGTTCTTGTATTCCCTGTCAATAAATTCTTGAAAGTATCCAAATCACCCTCGTTCTTCATAACATCTTCTCTAAGGAGAAAATTTATAATTTATTTTCATTATTTCTTCATGAATCATGGCATATTTGGAAAATCACCCAACTCCTCCTACATAATCACTTTGGCTCACTTTTCCCCTGAGATATGCAGGTGGCTGTATTAGGAAAAGAACAAATGAGGTCTCTCTGGGTACCCTGCACTCCACCAAAAGCTCAGAGTGTGCATTGAGAAGGACTGATCTTCCACCAGTGAGACATGAGGCCATGGAAAGTTCTCTGCAAAGGGCAGAACACAAGCTTTGAACACAGAGAGATCAGAGTTTGATATTCCCCTTTCATGGTTTTAAGAGTGGGAATGGAATTAAAAGTGTAGGAATGGCTATATTGGGTCAGACTAAAGGTGTGTCTGGTCCAAAATTCTCTGTCCAACAGTGTCCAAGAAACACAGGGGCATGCAGGGACAGCATATCATGATGTTGCCCAAGGAGAATTTTACAATCTCTAGTCCTTTGTAAGTCTCAGACTGCCTGAGTCAGCTTACTTGCATTTCATAATCCTTGATTTTAGGGGTTTTTTTTCCACTCCCGTTAATTTGTCCAATGGTTCAGTCCAATGGACTGAAACATTGTTAACTTTTACGATCAATGCTTCAGTGAGGAGCTCCCATACTAGAGGAATATGCAGCTTGCTTTGGTTTCTTTCTTTAATCCGCAAGTTCCTTTTGATGTCTCCTACAGCGCTCACTGGAAGATACAGTGAACATCATTCATCTTCTCCTGCCACTCACGGTTTTGCAGACCTTTATCATTCTTTCTGTGACTCACCTGCCTGCCTGAAGAGCTGCCACAAGACCCTGTCTCTAAGTAGCACGAGTGTTACTACAGTGTGGGCACACAGGAACAGGCCTGGCAGAGAAAGGCAGCGCCATGCTGGGGCAGAGGTTCCTTGGCACTGGCGTGGTCCTGTGCCAGGCAAAGAGCAGGGTGGGACTGAGGTAAGGCACAGCTGAGCCCTTCAGCCAAGCTGGGAGCACAGGGAGGAGCAGCCCAGAGGGGCTGAGAGGGACTGAGCACAGCCTCCATCCCATCTTTGCCTGTATCATGAAGCACGAGCTTTCTCCTCCTCCTCCCCTGTTCCAAAGAAGAAGGGCAGTGAGGGAGCCTTTAGTCCTTAGCCAAGGTTAACTACCACAAGGGTCAGGATGAGGCCTCGTGAGGGGAAATCACATCAGACAGAGCCTGGGATGGCTGGGAAGGACCATGGGCAACACACTGTCCTCTTCAGACTGCACCAAAATGGGGTTTGGCACCCCTAGGAAGGGATGAGAGGCACCAGGTGGGGCAGGTCAGGGCCAGCATGTCCTAGGAGTGCCCTCAGAACCAGGACTCATGTCTTCCAGTTTAATATCTCTTGGAAGGAACCCAAGTCATGGCCTCAGAGCTCTGCCCAGTGCAAACCAAAGGGCATTAAGTGGAAAGAATGAGGAGATTTGCTTAAATGACACACTCTCGATGTAAACATGCTAAGGTCTGCACTCCAGGATGTTTGGATATGACCTCATCCATCCACCCAAGTGCAGCCACAGCATCTCCCAGCTGCTCTGATCAGAGCTGTGCAGTTTATCACTAATTCCTTACTCAAGGCTAGGTCTATTGAACATCCTCATGCCCCAGAGCTGTTCAAATCCATTTGAAAAACGAAGCCTGTTCCCTTAATCTTACCTTCCATAACAAAAGGTGACAACATAGTTCTTCAGAATAAATTAAACAAGACAGTAGCAACAACAACAAAATCATCAAATATCATAATAAAATAAAAAAACAAAAGAACAAAGCAAAAATATACTACAACACAAAGCCATTCACCAAACACTACCCTGAGAGGGAGGATAAGCAAATAAAGAACACATGAAAGATAATATGCTTCCCAGTGCATTCCTGGGAGACACTCATGCAACAGAGAGAATGGTCTGGATGCTGTGGCTCACATGCCTGCTCTCAGCAGAGGGAAAGTGAGATGATAACAACCCCTTCTGATCTATAGGCAAGGGACATGAGCTGACAAAACTGTGTGATTCATGATCCTTGTGTCAGAGGGGAGTGACAAATGATTGATAATATATTTCCACATTGTTTTTGACAGGTGGCTTGTGGAAGGAGAGATCAATCCCAGCTTCTGAAATGCACAGAGATCTCAGCACAAGGTAAGAAGGCAGCAGCTAACACGTGGATTATGCTCCACAGTGCTTGAGATCGTCTGGGCAGCATCTATGTTTCCCTTTGGGCATTTTATACAGTAAACGCTCCATTTTCCAAAGCATTCAGCATCCTCTGCTTTTCCCTGATGCTCCTGTGTGTTCAGAGTACTGAATATCATACTGGAATGGACCTTCAGAAGACCATGCATTTTTTAGCAGGGATTTTCAATAATTCACAGGATCAGGCCCTAAATATGCACAGTATTAGACGAGAAATTTTCCAGTCTCTTTACCACCCAATTTCAAATGCAAAGAGCCTCTGGTTTCCATGTAGTAGCAGTGTTTCAATCTCCCAGCCATATAAAATGCCTGGCTAATTGGACTGGTAGAGGAAAGGGGGATTTTTGTGTTTGATAAATTAATCAGTGAGCACTGCTGTACATTTCCCACTAAAATCCTTAATTAGACATAAAATGCCAAAGAATGAGATTCTTTCTTTAGTTTTTAATTGAAGGGATGACTTTTGATCCTCCATTAGTGAGGAGAGAAGAAAGCCTTTCAAACGGAAGCGGCACCCCAGCTGTTGCCCAGCGTCTGAGAGGTTCAGCACTGCACTTCCACAAATCCCAGGAGCCTATTGATACTTAGAATAAACATGCTAAAAGGATCAAATTGACATTCACACAAACCAGAGTCCACGAAATCACAAAAGCTCTTAATCCAAGCCTCTGTGTAAAAGGATCGCTTCTAATTACCAGTCTAGACTAATCATCAATGTTTAGCTAATAAAAATGAAGCTATCAATAACAAAAGCAAATTCTGAACTGCTGGTAGAGTCCTGGCATAAGCTAGAAGATGATTTAGTGATTCACTGCAGAATTTCTTTCTTGGTCAGTTTTTCAGCATTTCGAGAGCTTTTGTAACCAATCAAGACAAAAATCCCTGAGGCTTCATTGGTTACAGTTTTCACACAAACACTCTCACACACAAACACACACAAAAGGCAACCAGGGCAAGAAGCAGGGCAATCGAGGATATCCTGTTAGAATTCTCTATAGGTCTTTGCTCCTGCCTTGTACTGCTCAGATGGAGCTAACACTTAGCTGGACCCTTAGGCAATGTTATAGGGCAGCTGCAAGTCAAGGTGAAATGCCACTTCTGCTCTTTCATTAACCCTCCCGGGCCTGTCATTAAATATGGCAGGCTTAGCATTTTTCACTTCAGATGGAAAAGCACTGCCATTCCCAGGAGGCAGAATTTTTTTGATGCCTAAATTGATGAACAAGACAAGGTCAGCAATTTTCAGTTTATTGACAGAACTCTATTTATCTTTAGAAGTATTGAAATGGTATTTCAGGTGCCCTGGAGCAGAACTGTGACCAAACCAAAAAGAGAGGGTTTATGAGAACCACTGCCACTGTACTACCTGAAGTATTATGAGTGGCTTTAATTTAACTTACTACATTGGGAGTTATTTTGTGATTAGATACATTTTCATAAGAAAAGAACTTTAATAAATGCAATAACACACGATAGATGGAGACAAACACAGAGAAGCAGAATAATAGAGAAAGAGCAGAAACTGCAGCCAACCACGTATTTAAAGTTAAATATAGGTTCTGATGAAAAAAAAAAAAAAAATCTGTGTGGGCTTTGTTTGAGGTTTGTTTGTTTGCTTAAGAATGATTATCATTAACAGGCTGACTAACTGATCTAGATCTCAGTGGGAGAAACAGAACTGACCACTTGAAATCTGTCCATCATCATAGCAATTCACTCATGACAGTTACTGAAATCCACAACTGAGCTTCACTTTTGTTTATAAAGCTAAATAACTTCAGTTTATTTATAATGAAAAATAATAATAATAGATAGCATATTGCTGCAGGAGCAGTTTG
Source organism: Promerops cafer (assembly GCA_013398275.1). Lineage (NCBI taxonomy): Eukaryota > Metazoa > Chordata > Aves > Passeriformes > Nectariniidae > Promerops > Promerops cafer. The sequence goes on from VZSE01008982.1 coordinate 669,663, forward strand.
CAAAAACTGGATTTTCCCCTTGAACCATTGCTGGAAGGGGCTTGCACTGAAAGGCCCTGCCTTCAGCCAGAAAAAGTGTCTTCCCCCCCCCCCCCCCNTCCCCCCCCCCCCCCCCCAAATAAATGCAGATTTTCTAAAAGTAGGCCAAAAAAGAAATGAAGGTGATAAATGTTTCTAGCAAGGACTAGGAAGTCTAGTTAAAATCTGGAGCCTACTGAATTAAGTTCAACCCACTAAATCAATGGCAGACAGGTCTGACCTGAGCAGGGGACATGCAGCAGAGATGGTGTGACTGCACCTCTGCCACTTGGGCTGCTTCATGAATGAACACTTAGCCTTTATTAAAACTGCAAATTAAACTGTTGCCTTCCTAGGTTTTGTTGCAAGTGAACTAATTTCTGCTAGTTAAAATGAGTGAAGAACACAACTTTGTCCCCAAGGAAGATGGAGTCTTCCCCAAGGACACACCATCTTTTCATTATACAAACTATATATATTTTAGGGAAAAGCAAGCTGGGATCCCACAGTACCACTAAGCTAACTTCCTTGTGTGAGGTTTTATTTTTTGGAGAGGTTGCACTGCAGACACTCCAGGTCTCCTAGCAGAAATGGTCTGGTTACTCAGCCTTTGAAATAGGCAGCATCTCTCAATTCTGATTAAGTCTTGACATTAGGAAGTCTGGAAAAGAAAACTCTCCTGGGTACCAGCAAAGAAAGCAACACCAAAAGTGTACGGGAAAGTGGTTGGGATTGAATCTCTCAAGGTTGAAGCATGATTCCAGGGCTGCTCTTCTGCTTCTCACAATGATCAGCTACCTTAACTGGGGCTTGAAATGAATGTGGCTGCAGGGGTGCATCTCCAACAAGTGTCCTCAAAGCCACTGAGGACATTTAGAGAGAAGGATAGGTCTGATGAAGTTCTGTAGAATCCAAGCTGCTAAGAGCCAGCAATTTAGATTTGCACAGAAGCAGGAATTTCTTGCTAAAAATGTAGGCATTAGCAGGCACTGAGCACCCAGGGAGCCAGAGAACCTGGCAGGGTTGCACTTTTCTCCAGTTTGCCCTTCAAGGACCCCAGATGGTGCTGAGTGGATGCGTAAGCATGGAAAATGCCAGTTGGCAATTAATCTCAGAGAGATTTCTGAGGAGGAAAATATTGCTTTCGTCCTGGAAGACTAAAGATATTAATGATGCAAACTGAGTTTCTGGGTAACCCTTCAAAGTAAAATTCTTATAGTTCCTCCAGAATAGATCTTCAATTTTTAGAAAGTGGTCAAAGGATCAATACCTGAGTTTTGTGCTTTGAGCAGGGAGTAGCTAAGATTTTGTTGATAATCCCAGAGTTTCCTGATGATAGTTTCCTTTATGTCAATTATTCATGACAATTTTAGCTAAATTCTCATTCCATTTACCCTAGAGTACATCTGTGGGCTTAGCAAGTCCATGTATTTTTCATTATATCTTTCACACGTGTATTTCACATGAGCCTGCTCTCATCTGGCTGCAAATTTAACTTGGCAGTGCAAATGTTAGCCACCAAGTGATGTTTTCACCAGAGAACATGGCCAGCATCCCTCCTACTTCCTGAGTCCTCTCTTCCTGCTGCATCAACCTCCAGTCCCCACTCCCACCAGCTGTGCCCTGGGTAGGGAATGCAGAAGGTTGCTGCAGTGGCACCTTTAGGCACAACTTCTATGCACAAGGATGGCAGGTGAAAGGCACAGCATCTCACAGTTTAATTGATGTAGTTGTAGCATCAGCCCCCAAATCAGACACAGACCCTCATCTCTCACTGCACATGGCCACTGACACCTTCACCCCAGTTTCCAAATGCCTTGCTCACCTCACCTCTTCAGGCATGTTGGTGTGGCTCCATGCTGTCATATGTAAATTTTGGTTCTATGCAAATTGCTTATGGTATGCAAATCAATGCATTAAATAACTAACATAAAGTGACACACACAGAGATGTGCATAACTTGGCAGCTATAAATCTGGAATTGTTCCACTGACGTCAATAGTTTCACTTCAGATAGGCTCCAGCATGGAAGGTGTTGAAATCTGGCCCTGTGATATTTTCAGTCAGCTACTAAACACAAACTCAGGAATTAATGATTTCAAAGGTGTAATTATTATTATTGCCTGTGGGTTTTGTTATTATTTAGGTTTGTATGACTGAACATAAACCAAAATGGGGTTGCAGAACATACTTAATTTCAACAGGGCTCATGTTGATGATAAATAGAGCACCTGGGGTCTATCAGAACTTCAGGCAGTTGGAACCTGATCCACGTTGGTCCTAATGGCATAATAGTTTCTATTTTAAAGTAGCCGGGGCCTAAAATGCAGGATTTATGCCAAAAAGTCTTCAGAGGCAGATGCACACTCCAAAGTATTTCAAATCAATTTAGAATGGGGAAGGAGTATAGATAGTTCTGTGCTGCATGCCATATATTTTTGATCTGGGACTGGGAGCCTGGAAGCATATGCACCATCTTGTGTAACCACCCCCGACGAGGATCTGCTGTTATTGTGTGCAGGGAAAGCAGAACATGGTGAAGGTTAATGCTGCACATGGCAGAACCACAGTGCTGAGCAGGGCCGTGGTTGTGACTGCTCCAAAGTGCTGTGCAGTCATTTACACATTCGCAAATGTCGCTCTCACATGGCAGAATTTCCACCCACTTTTGCCTGAATGTAAATGACTTCAAGAGATGCCAGGCATTAAGTTTTCTCACAACTGCCCCCAACATCCCACTGCTCAAAAACAGTGCTTCAAAAACTCCTAGAAAATCCTGTAAGACTTTCAAAATAAATCTGTTTGTGTTTTTGAGCCTTCTTGGTCACTAGTGGTGTTAAGTTCAGATTTACCAGGATATATTGGATTACAGGACATGTGAAACGATGACAGGGAGAAAAGCCTGATAATGAGAGACTTGAAGACCCAAGCTCTGCTCCTGCTGTCTATTTGATCTGTTCAACTTACCAAAAATTCTGTTGCACACTGCGTGAGGAAAAAGCTACAGGAGTTTTGTATGGAATGAAGAAGCTTCCAGATATCTTATTAGTCAACTGAACTAGCATCCCAGATTATGGATTGATTAAATATAGAAGCAGTCTAAACTGGAAATGTCTGTGCCTAACTGTACAAACAATGTAACAAGTGTGCATTATGTTTTTATCAATATTTTCTTTTGGTTTTGTGTGTGGTTTTGTTTTTTTTTTGCTGACATTGTTATCGTGGTATCTGCATGTTTGTGTTGCTACAACTAACTTCAACTGACAAAATTAGAAATGCCTATTATAGCCATTACTCTGGGAATGCTTTTTAGTTTGTTTAGGTTTTTCTTTTTTAATCCTAACAGTCTCCCTGCAGACCTGAACTGACATCAATTTACCAGTGTCTTGACATCTTAAAGTTGTTTCTTATAAAATTTGCATTGGTGTCATTTTATTTCAAGCTGATATTGTGACAGTGTCTCCCTGGATTTATACTGACAATTTATTTTTACTTTGACATCATGTCATTCCTATAGCCCTTCACTAGCATCTATCGTAAGTCTGTGGGTTTAAATGAAAAGTGGTTTCTTTGTGCAAACTACAGTAACTAACTGAACTTTCTCAGTAGCTACTTTCCTGACCTCAATATCTAGCTATTGATTGCACTTAGGTTTTTATAGAAATGTCAAAAGTTCCTGCCTAGTGCTTTAGGCAGCTCTTCCATATGTACCAAATAAGGAAATTAAACCAAAGTTCCCCTTGAAACTAAAAAGTAATTGCCTATAAAAAAAAAGGTGAATGCATGTTTATAACACCAACATCAAACAAACAACTGGGCCCTGTTGGTGGCATTGCCTGGAGAGCTGTTGATCCTCCTCTCCTTTCACTGAAATGTTAGGAACACCTTTTTGGGACTGAACATAACATTTGCTTCCAGGTGTTTCCTTGGAAAACACAAAATCCTCAATATCTATATATTTAATATGCTGTTGCTACTTCATTTAAATATCAAAAATGACATTAGGCAAGCTCTGGTGTGGGCCAGGGGAGGGGAGATTTCAAGAGAGTTCCCATGTGATAACTTTGAACCTGGCTTATTTTTTCAGCTCTTTCATTTTTAAACTCAAAGAGGCAAGAAGGATTGTGAGCAATGTCACAAATGCCTTGTGACCCTTCCTGAAGTAGAGCCATTGCATGGTATAGCTAAAATTCCCAAGGGGATATTTGTAAATTATAAAGCAAAATCCTGCCAGTGATTATTGAGTGTTCCTAGGATTATCCATGACCCTGACAGAGTGGTCTGTGTATGTGATTTTGCAAAAGCTATTTTTCATCAGAGTACGTGCAGGATTTAATGAGATATTTGCAGCAGTAACATCATTTCTGTGCTCTGGTATAAATGGTTCAGCTTCTATATATCATACCTGGTAAATCACAGTATGGGTCCAGAGAAAAGGAGCCTTCAACAGCAAAATTTTCTCATTTTTATTAGATCAGAACATCAATTCTGGGTGATGGTTATGGTGATCTGCTTTCACTAATGTCTCACCAGCAGTGCCTAGGCAGAAACCATACCCTTCGTGGTTTAACCAAAATTAGTAATTCACACTCCCTGTGTGGAGGAGGTTATTTATTCTGCCCCATTTCACAAAGAAGAGTGAAATTTGATTGTCTGAACCGGGTAGTCAGGTATCATTAGAAAAGACTTCCAGCTCCTGTTCTTAAAGCACCCTGGTCTGCCAGAGGTCCTGTGTGATACCTGTCAGCCTCACGTGGAGATTTAGAAACCACAGCAGTAGATCTCAACTCCAGGCAATGAGATCAAGACCTAAGTATGACAAGATCAAGAGAGGAGACATTTTAACAGCAGTGGAAATAGAGATCTGAGAAGACAGTGTATGAGGATGGTCACAAAATTTATTTTTAAACTTGTCAAAACAAAAATTATGACTTCATTATAGGTTTAACTGACACCAGGAAAGTTAGATTGGAATTACTTTGAACTTTATCACCAGAATTCAAAGGGAAACCTTGGGCTTGAAACTACGTAGACAGAAACTGAACTCAATACCTGCACTAAATGTAGATAAAATGTTAGATATCTATAACAGCAGTGTCAATTTCTATACATGATTCAGACAAGGAAAAATCATAGTGTATAAACCTATCAGTGAAGTTTCTTCTAAATCCTTAACTTTTTATTAGGTATTATCTTTGCACCCTTCCAATATTGAAATATGTTGCTGCTGTTGTTAGAATTAACTCAGTATATTTCTGTTTATCTGCATAAACATCCAATCTGCCTTTGACTTCAGCAGAGTTTCATGTGTAATTAAAAATCTGTCAGATTGGAATGTCTCTTTCAATAATTCTTTTTGGGAAGGGAAAGACCACCACTGGAAAGAGCACTCTGTGCATTAAGCATGGCAGTAAGCACTCACGTTAACCTTGCATTTTAACTCCTCCAAGCACTTTTTACCTGACTTTAAAGCTGGTCTTACTGTGTAGACATTTTGCAACTAACTTTTGATTTTTGGTGCCTGTCATTGTGTGCTAGTTTTTCACATATGTCAATCAGCCCTGAGTGATGCTAGCCCTAAACACGGTTTGGGCACTTCAGCATATTGCTCAGGGTGTCCAAAAATGTAGGACCCTTTTTGAAAATGTAGCTTTGCTCAGCTGATATTCAGCTTTCTGTCTGTGGACCATGGCTAGTCATACTGATATTAATGCAAAGGAAGCTCTGTAATACTCTGCATCTTGCTACAACCTGTATGTGTCAACAGAAATGCCAAGAAATTTCTGGTAGCAAAATCAAGGACTAGAAAGCTTGGAAAGTGTCTCAAAAGGTATGATTGCCTGAAACTTGGTTTTTCACTGCCTTGAGCAGTTACCACAGCCAGACTCACCCTACCAGTGCTGGAGCAGTTCTGGATTCAGAACTGGTTTACAAGGGACCACAAGTTGTGGACAGTCCCAGATCTGGGTTTCATACCTGTGCACCAAGATACAGGTGAGGGCTGGTCTTGTTATGCTTCCCACAGAGATTTATCCAGGCTTAGGGTTTATTATCCTCAAATATATAGCTCTAGACATCACAGTTAACTATTCATTAGCTGCTCTAAATTGGGAGTCTTTCCTGCTGGGAGAAAAGAACTGACAATGGGTTTGCTTATCCTCTCTGCAGAGGATACAGTCCCTTTATAGAAATTCCCTGGTGTCCTGTGAAGTGAGACACTGAGAGTTGCTGCTGATCCCCGTGTTTGGATGAGTTTGACTACAGATTTCTGCTTCACCAAACATGAAGGGTCAGTCAGCTATTAAACCAAGGGCTATAATACCACTGGCTGTGGAGGGCTGCTTGATGACAGTGGTTTGTAATGCTTGGATAAGAACAGAGGTGTTGCTGTTCTTCACAGCGTGAAAAATCCAGATACGTACAAATCCAAGCACGCGTATGCACACTGCACTTCTGATGGTCATGTGACAAAAGGGAAAATCAGCTGTGAAAGAAAATTACATAAGGTGAGTTTATTTTGATGTGGGGACAGTGTTGGGAATGATATATTGGAATCTTACATTCTAATTTCAATATGTAATTGATAACAAAGGAAAGTTCATTATGACCCTTTGAAGATCTAATATTTTTTGGCTATAATTTAAAAGTCAGTCAATTTTCAACTATTATTTACTGCATTTTTAATATGCATTTGTTGTTTTCAGCATGCCTCATCTTTTATTGATGTTTGAGTAAAACCTGCACCTATTTCTCAAGGATCTACATATTATACCCCATAAGTTTTAACCTTGTGAAACTCCTTTTTAAAATGTGAGCAAGCATCCCAGATGATGTGGAGGAAGAAGGGGAGTGTAATCCAATTCTACATAATATCACTTCAGCTTCTCCTTATTCCATTACTTAAAAACTCAGCATCAATTAAGTGTTAAGAAAATATAAATGTCTTGGTCAAGAAGAACAAAATCTAGAGTAATTAATTGCTTCAATATTTCTCACAGCCATCCCCCTCCATAGGAAATTAATTTTCATTCATACTTCAGACAAGATACAGGACATGGAAGGGGAGAAAATTAATTTGGTTGATGTCATTCTGTAGTTTAATTGCAGCACTAATATCCTTTGTATAGTGACTGGGAATGATATCTGAATTTAAAAGTAATTCTGTGAAATTTGAGGGTTTACAGAATTGATATTGCTCTGGGAATGAAGATGTTGCAATCTTCCTGCCATTTCCAAAAGCCAGTTAAAGTGAAGAATCAAATGAGACCTAAAATTCCTGTCTCTCTCTCCAAAAAACACAGCTGTCATCATCATCTCCCACTCCCCTTTTGTAATGATCACACAGACTTGCCAAGATAGTCACGTCTACGATTGTCTGTATTTTGATGGATGAGCCTTAAAAAAAAGAAAAAAAAAAAGCTGAAATATGCCTGAAGGCAAAGAAAAAAAAAAAAAAGAAGAATGTCCGTGCCTTTGTGCAGAACTTGCACTGGGCCCTAGATGAGAGAATTTTCTGGCCACAGGAGAACTTCAGAGATACCTGAAGCATTTTTCAACGCAGGGAGGGAATCAGGAGAGATGGGTTTGGGCTCCTACCTGCATCCCAGTCCAAAGAAGCTTCTTTAGAAAGGGAATTCTCCCACTGCTGGGCAGTATCTGAGGGCAGCTGATGTTTTGCACCCCGTGCTGGCCTGATTAACACTGGAGTTTGCACCTCAAGAGTGAAAGGATTCTTCTGCAGCTGTGCTGGCAGAGCACAGGCTGCTGGTGTTAGGCTGGGGCAGCCAGATCACAGAGGGGAAATGTGGCTCCAGTTTTAGTATATAAGAATTTTAAATGCCCCACCACTGAGATCATCAGAAGCTTCATATTGTGAATTTGGTGCAAGCTGATGAAGCTTTCTTTTCTTAACTCTGAAGAGAGCTTTAACTCTGACTTGAGTCTGATTTCAAATCCATTTATTATAAAAGCTAGTGTTTGAAGGGTAACTCTAAAGGGACTTCACTTGTATTTGCTGAAGAGATTGGTATGTCTGCTTCTGACATTCTGATTCAAAAAATCATCTTTGGACCCAGGGTATCTATTTCTGTGTTCCTTTTATGGAACATTATGTAGAATAATGGTTTAGTGAAAGCATTCTCATTTACGTTATTGTATGTTATTCGACCTTCCTCAAGAGCACTGGGACACCTCCAAGCACAACACTTAGCTTTGAATATTGGCACTTGTGAGCTTGTTCTTACACCCTGGTAAGATGATTAATGTACCTTGGAAATTACCTAATGGCTCGATACTCTTTCTATCCAGCCTCTTGTAAGAGAAAAACAGGATAATGTGAGATACAATTTAAGGGTACAAAATGGAGGAGTTGAAACAGAGAAACTCATTCAGAAGTATTGACAAGATATCTGTAGTGCTGAGGATCCACACAGCAGAATTTAAAAGCACGCATGAAATAGAGTGCTATTGGAACACATCCCAAACAGATGGAGACACCTGGTTGACAAGGACATTCCCTCTTTAGAGACTGGTGGAAGGAACATGGAGAGATTTATCTGGTCAAAATATTGACATGGAACCTTGCCTTTTGTTAGAAGATGTAAAGTATTGGATGTCTATGACACCAAAATGTCCTAAATTAGCTTTATCGACCGCTTGGAAGGAACAGATAGGCTAAATGTTTGGATCTGTCATTCCTCCTTTTTTGGACACTGGACTCATTTTTAACAGAAGGGAAGGATGTTAACTGGCCCACACTGATTAACAGTGTAATGGCTAGAATACAACTGGAGAGTGTTTATCTGTATATTTCATTTTTATGCTGAGGTTCATGACCTCAATGGCATTATTATTGACATTTATTAATTTGAGTGGCTCTAATTCTTTAAGTTTATAATGGTAATATAAAAACATCCGTTCTAAGTAACAGCATATTTCTGTGATTCATTTTTTAGTATTAGGACTTGACAGATACTGCTTATCTGCACACTCCGGATGCCCTTGATGTAACTTCAAAGTACAACTTAAGTGCAACAGTACAGTAAAAAAATACTCCAACGGGAAATTTCAATCTCAAATCTCTCATGTGCTCAAAAACTTCCCTATTGTTGTTATTACAGTTCCTGTCCTCATTTTCAAAAGCCTAAGAGACAAGTGAGCTTTTGTTAAGTGCCCTAAATCATCACTTATTTGCCTGAAGGTGTTAATGATAGGTCACATTCTTTTCACACACAGAGTATATTATTTCTAGAATTCTTCTATTGATTTCAGTGCTGGCAATATACAATGATTGCCACTGAAAAATTGTCACTAATCGTAGAATTTCCAACTCTCTCTCCATTGTTCCAAAAGTCATATCTCACAGAAGTGCTCATATCACTGTCAGTTTATCGAAGAACAACTTCCAATTAAAAAGCCATGAGATGTTATTAGCCTATATTGTACATGAAAGTTAAAAGTAGTGTTTCTTCTGGAAATACAGAATACATTACATTCAAAGAGTGTCATCAAGAAGACATGAAAATACACTCCCAAAAATAGTGCAGTCAATGGGCTTATTCAGCTGATCTCTAAGTACTGTCACTATCTTTTATTATTGCCATTATTATTATAGGACATTGGGTATTTTTTCTTCCATTTGACAAAAAATATGTAATAATCAGTTTCTTTTTATTGGCTTGAGACTATCTAGGGGCGACACAAAGGATCTCTTATAATGAAAAACTACTAAGAGGCGCAGCCACTTTTGGCAAGGTTAAATTATGAAAGCAATTCTACCAAACAAATTTCATGAGTCACAAACATGCTGCCATTGAAAAAAAAAAAAAAACTTAAAAATAAAGCCTCCTGTTTCCCTATGTCTAACATACATACTGATACAGATTTAGGGATTCAACTTTTTGCTGCAGTCAGAAGTCAGACTTCTGGAACAGCAATCACTCCCTTGAGATTGGAGAGAGACTATTTACAAGAGAATGTACTGACAGAACAAAGGAGAATGGCTTCAAACTGAAAGAGAGTAGATTTAGATTAGATATTAGGAAGGAATTCTTCACTGTGAGCGTGGTGAGGCAACCTGGCACAGGTTGCCCAGAGAAGCTGGGGCTACTCCATCCCTGCAAATGCTCAAGGTCAGGTTGGATGGGATCCTGAGCAACCTGGTCTAGTGGAAGGTGTCCCTGCCTGTGGCAGGGAATTAGACACTAGATGATCTTTAAGGTCCCTTCCAGTTCAAAGAATTCTATTATTATAGAGAAGTTTTGGAGAAGTTTTGGAATAAAATAAAGAATGAAGTTTTCCTCCAGCTCTAGCTGAAAATACGGCATCCTTTGTTAGGAGGGAGGAGGTAAATTAAGGAGAAAATAGGTTTTATTTTTAAAGCAGATGCTGATATGTAGTCAGTCTGGAAAGCACAAAAGTGTTAAAAAAACAAAGCTCTGCCTCCTGTTACAGGTTCTAGTGTTTTTATAGATTTCAACAGGCTTCCTTCACCACAGCGAGTTGATGTCTGTTTAAAACACTAATTTGTGTCAATGGATAACTTCAGCAGTGCAAACAGTGGGTGAACCCATTTCAAAAATTTGCACTGTGCAACAGAAATGGAGGTTTTTTATGGCATCTTTCACATATTCTACACAATCTTTCAAATCTACTGTTTTCCCTCTCCCTGTCCAGCTACCCCAAGATTAATGCTCCAGTCTTCCCACTTACAAAAGCAGCTCTCAGGGCTCCACCAGCTAAATAAAATAAAAAAATAAAAAAATAGAATTAAAAGGCAGTCAATTATACCCATTTTGCTGAGAGTTTTTTCCTGGTTATAGTTAGAGAAAACCACAGACAGCTATCTTCTGCTTCACAATATGTAAATATACTGCATTATATTAAGTAAAACAGAAAGAAATTACTCATCAAGAATTTTCTCTGCAAGCATACAATTAGAAATGGTTTCCAAATTAAAACAGTCAGAAACTGCAGAAATCCACATCTAGAAGTAAACACCTTACAACTGCTTTAGGATAAATATTCTGCTACGCTGAAGGAATATAAAGAAATGAGAAAAAAGGGTGAGAAACGGTGCACTGTACCTGTGGTTATACGGACTGTAGTTAAGCTGATCTTATGACACTCAAAAATTCTGTTTGTGTTTAAAGATAAGTGTTTGAAAGAAGAAGAATTGATCACCACTGATATCCATCTGTGAAGTTCTGACCTCTGCTTTCATCAGCAAGCCTTTCTGCCAGGCGCTCAGAGTCAAAATAAAGCCTTGCTGTGAGATCTACCAAATTCACTGTGACCCTAATTCATCCTGTCTTATGTTGAGAGTTTAACTACACCACCTTCACAAGGCGTGAAGTTCCTCTACACTCCCTCGAAGATCTACAGAAAGTTGTAGAATCAGGCCAGTCGTCTGACAAAACTCTTCTGCTCCTAAACCCTAAAGGATGCCTTTGCTTGAAAATGCAAAAACGTAAACAAATTCAAAAATTTGCTCTAACCAGGTGTCATGGTTTAGTGCTGGACCAATGCCAGTGCCCCCATGAAAATGTATTCTCTTTAACTAACTGCTGTGAGATGTGACCAGGAACAGAGCAGAGCAGGCTCAAACATAGAAAAAGAGAGGAAACAAAAACTTTATTAAACTACAAACTAAAATCAGAAACACACAGGAAACAGAATGAAAACCTTTTAAACCATTCCTCCTCTTCCCACCCAATTTCACCAAAGCACAGTGAGACAAAAATCTTGGAGTCCTGATCAAGTTACCAACACTCTGATAATCAATTCTCAGTCTATCAAGGGAGAGAGGAGTCTCTCTTGTACCACAGCTCCCCACGAAACAGGGTTGAAACTCCCCATGTTTCCTTGTCACACATGGCGCTGCCCAGAGAAAATCTGCCATCGTGACATGCTCCTTCCATGTACAGTGCTCTCACCACCGTCCATGGACCGAAACTGCTCACAGGGCTCTTCAAGGATGCTTTGCCAAGTGCAGGAAAAAACAACAACCACGTCTCATTTTTGGGACAACAGTCCCCCCCATTTTCTCATCCCCTGGGGCCGAGGGTCTCAAGAACAGAGCTCTTCTCCCTGAAGATGGAAGGCACCACCACGCCCTCTTCATCTTCCTCTGTTCACTCCTTTATATAATATCATTACAGCAGGTCAGTCTCTTGGCTCAGGCTATAGCATCCACCCAAATGCAGTCTCATGTATTACAGGTAGCTTGGTTCAGTCTATGGCTATACAAGAAAAGTCCAGCTAAAAGTAAAAGCCACTCCATCATCTCCTCCCACTTCAGCTTTTCCACATCTTCTTCTTAACATCTCAGGTCCCAGACTGTCTCTCTTCTCTCTCCAACCACCAGCCAGGAGGACTAATGTTTCACAAAGTTTCCTTCACCCAGGAAAGGGTTAAAAGTCCGAGCTCCGCTGCCCTCAGGGCACTGAGATCTCACGGTGGCACTCCCACATGCTGGGCATCACCCCCCCTGCCGCCTCCTCTGCCGGCACAGGCTCGCTCGCTCTCTCTTCTGGGGTTGGGGGGGGGGACAAAAGATACCTCGGTGTTTTCTCCACCCCTCGGTCCTGCAGGAGCTGGCCCGGTTCCATTCCCTTCCACCTTCTCTCTCTCTCCGGGGCTCCGGCCTACCTCAGCCTGGGCCTCCATGGCTCCCCTCCCCCACCCAGCCATGTGGCCGGGCGGGGCAGAGACGGTGCCGCTCCCTGGGCTACCAGGGGCGAAAGAGAGCGAACTCTGGGAAATCTCTGCTTTTAACCCCGTGTGTCTTCAGAGGTGACTCACGTCTTCAGTGGTCACACCAGGTGTCAATATTCGAATCTGACCACTGATTGGTTTAACTAAAACTTCCCAAAAAACTCACTTCCTCTCAAACCGAGACGCCAGGACAAAGACTTTAACCAAGGGACTGTGGTTTAGTTCTGGAATGAGCATTCTGGTGAGTATTTAACACTCTACAGTACCATTTGCTTTTGATATATCCTCTCATTCTGTTCTCTTCCCTGGCCATGGTGTTCATTAAAAAGGCATGAGTAGACTCTGATATCTGCAAAGAAAGGCTTATGCTACAACTAAACCTTTCAAGTCTATAATTAACCCAAATGACATCTTCAGTTTATTGAATTGAGCTCTGTGGAAGGATCCTGTTCTGTAGAAAAGATCACACACATCTACAAAGGCTTTTCAGCCAATCTGAAACCATCTATCAGCCACCACCATGCTTCATTGAGCTCCACCCACTGATTTACTGAGAAGCTCTTGACACCTTACAAAGTTCTCCATCTCAAATTTGTGAGTCTCACCTCTACCCTTCCTGATTTGTGTAAAACAGTGATGAGCCACTAATGTCATTCCAGACCCATGCCTCAGGCTGCAGGATATAATTTCCCATCTTCAATCAAAAATATTACAATCCACTGAACAGTGAAGTAACTTATCCTGGATCTATTGGCTGTAGTACAGTGTCAAGTACTGTGTTAAATCCGCTACTTGTGAGAATACCCACAGGGAACTCGTGGAAAGGCCAACTTTAAGCCTTTTCTAAGTAGTAAAAGCAGAAGTAGTAATGCAGACATAGCTTTGTCTGGATGGAAAAAAAGGCATGGAATTGTATAAAACATGTTAATAATACTGGATAATGAAATTCTTCTGTAAACTGATTCAAGATTATATTAGAGGTCTCCCAAATCCTTTTGCAACCTCTGTTATTGTCAAGCATAAAATACTGCTCCACACTTGAGAAAAATATTCAGAATCCAGAATAATGTATTAAAATGGCTTGACATCTTCCCACTCTGTTGAGACAGAAACTGCTTTTCCATTTCCATGCAGCTCACTTGCAGTTTACCACAAGTACCATTTCTTGCTTTAGCTCTAAACAGCAGACAGCTGAAATGGACAAGTAGCAATAACTTTAGACTCAGAAATATGGAAAGAACAAACTGTTCTCATTGATCATGCCATATGAATTTACCACCATTAACAAAATTTTACATGATGGGCATTTGTATCAGGAAGAAAAGGGAGTAGTGGAATGCTTTGTTTTGGTTTTTCTAGGGTTTTTTTTTGCTCTAGCTTGATGTCAGACATACCAGGGCATGTTTAATACTCCCAGAGCTGGAAAAGAAGGTTTATGAAATGTGGGCTGGGATCTATCTGGAATAGATTAGACCCATTCATGTTCCAAGCAGCTGAACTGAAGGCAAATAGCACTAGGATTTGAAGCCTGAAACCTCTACAAGCAGTGATGGGACAGTGGAGTGCCCTGTAGACACTGATTCCTGCCCTTTCATCTTGAACAAGCTCTTCCTGTGGTTGTTCCTACAGGTATATACTGTATTTTCACTGTCTCTTGTGGAGATCCTAACAATATTTTTTATCTCTTACTTTGCATCTCTTTTAACGATATTCATGTCCCACCACAGGGCAATAAACCACCAACAGAACCAAAAAGGAACTATACTTTTGCTTTATTTTGCTCCTTTAAAAATCTTAGCTGGGGTTCTACTTTCCTGTGCTGTGCATTTTTTCATTGTGATTATCTTGCTGCCATTTTTCCTTCTTCTCACCCTAAACAGCTGTCTCTCTAGGATTATTTATCCTACAGGCAGTTGTCTTTTTGGGACCACAAATCCTGCTAGAACTTCTCAACAGTAAACAAAATCCTTTGTGATTTCACACGTGCACTTTGTTTTGCTGCCTTTAGATATCACAGGATTTTCTCTCTGTCCCTTGACCTCCCTGCTTTTCATCGAACCCTAAACTTACACACAAGGCATTAACATGGGCCTGAAGTTACCTAATTCACGGGGTAATTTTAAATTTTTAATAGGCTAATACAGCCTGGTGACAAATTTCCCAAGTTTGCCATGGAATCTCTATTGTTAAGTGGATATATCCAGAAGGATGTTAGACATAAATTTTTAAGGATGAGTTTGAGAAAGAAATTAAATATTAGTGGATCTGACATCCATGAAATGCCTACGAGGTATGCTGAGGACCTCAGGAAGGAACCTCAGGAAGTTCCAAGTTAATTTTGCAGATGAGAGATTAAATCATTGCTGTGTGCTGGCTTTAGCTGCTGACTTGGTTCCCCTCAAACAACAGGAATTTGGGTTATGAAAAAGCTCTGCTGGTCAGGTGATTAAGCTTTGACAGTTGTGCACATGAGCTTTACACAGCTCAGAACTTCAGTCCCCAGCATGCTGCATTCATGAGGTTCATTAGAGGTCTATTTTCATGAATAACATGCTTACTTCATTAAATTGTTAGGGAAATTTAGAGAAAATTAGTAGGACTTCTATTCTTTTAAAAATAAAATGAGTTTAGGAAAAAAAGTCTTAGAAAAATTATTTTTCTTTTTTTTCCCCCCTTTCCTCTTGTTTTTTTTTTCTTTTTCTTTTTTCTTTTTCTTTTGCTTTTGCTTTTTTCCCTTTATTTTTCCTTTTTTCTTTCTCTGTCTTTTTTTCTTTTTTCTTTTTTTTTCTATTGTTCTTTCTAATTTTTCTTTCTATTTTTTCCTTTTCCTTTTCCTTTTCCTTTTCCTTTTCCTTTTCCTTTTCCTTTTCCTTTTCCTTTTCCTTTTCCTTTTCCTTTTCTCCTTTTTTCCTTTTTTCCTTTTCTATTCCTCTCTTTCTTTCTCTTTCTCTTTCCTTCTCTCCTTCCCTTTCTTTTTCTCTTTCTTGTTTTTTCTCCTTTTTCCTTAGGGTATTGTAGTGGTCATGAATGACAGTATTTGAAAAGGAAGCTACAGAGGATGTCCTGCATGTACCTATGTGTATATAAACACAACTACACCTTTAGTAGTCTTCCAGGTGTTGACATTCTCCCCACTCTGTTCAGCTCAGCGTTGCTTTATTACTCACACTGCTCATGGACTTGTAGTTTCCTCACTGAGGATTGGTCCAATGCATGGGGCTGAGGCTAAGTCTACATCTTCTCCTATTATAAAAGGGCCATTAAGTTTAGATAATGTGAAATATGAATTTAAGAGGAATTCTGGGGAAATCATAATTAGGTGCAGAGACATTACATGAGTTTAATGACCAAGATTTAATTTCAGTTTTCAGGATTATTAATTGAGAATCCTTATTTAGCTCATCTTTTTTTTTTTTTTTCCTTAATTAATTGGAAATTTATTTTCAAGCAATTAAGGCAGAGATTCTTTTCAATTCCTAAGTGTTTGTGAGCTATATACTAATGTTCTCTACCTTACTTTCAAAACTCTGTCTGGCAAATTTCTTTCATCTCTTTCTGATAACATAATAATGCCTGCATGTGTTATTTATACAGAAGGACCAAGCTCCAATTTATACATTCTGTATAAAATTAAGTTACTTGGGACTCAGAACTGAGCATTTCATAAATACTGATAGATTAGAAAGATAGTCTGCCACAAAACCATACAGAAGGAAGAAAATTAAGAAATAGCATCGTTCTGTATGCCTCTGCAAAAAATGGCTGAGATGTTCTGCTGTGGTGTTTTATGGATTCTAAGTTACATGACCTCAACAAGTAAAATCCATTTCATTTGACTGTAGCCCCACACACGTGACGTGCCCACCCTAAAGCAATCACCTTCACTCTCAGGGGAAGAGTCACATCTCCAAGTAAGGGAAGCTGATTCCTTTCAATGCAAATTTCCTTTTGCATTTTTTATCTTGATGGTAGAGAAATGGTTCCATGTGCCAAACCTGCACACCAACTGGGTGCTAAGGTGTGATGATGGTGGGTTGGTACATCCATGCAGGAATTCAGCTGCTGTTTTCCTGTTTGGCACCATGTAAGAAATCCAACTTTCTCCTTCCAAAGCTCTGCTTCTGGATGCATTTAAAATGTGAGAGCTGGTGCATTAATTTGGTTTTTATTCTCCTGAAGCACTGCTCTAACCAAACATGAATGCTGACTACTAACCAAGAATAAAACATAGAAGATAGCACCAATTCCTAAAGACTTAAAACTCACAATAAACTATTTTAGAAACTAGAGATTGTTTTGCCCTTATTTTTCAGAGCTCGTTCATGCCTATATGTGATTTTCTCCCTCTAACTCTCCAGTCTCATTTCTTTATACCACAGCACTGGAATGTTTACTTTTCCATTTTCTCTTGCTTTCCAAAAATCACCATCAAATCTGTCCTGGCACCCCATGTCAGAAGTAACTCCTTGGCCAGAAAATCCAGCCATAACACAAAGCCTCAGGCTCTGAGACAAAGAGGCTGTGACTTAACAGAGAGAAGCTTTACTGCACAGCAACACTACAATTTTTTTTCTCAATGCAGGTGAAGAGGCCTCTTGGGAGGAAAACAACATCAGTGAATAAAAATTTCTTAAGGTAATTTGCAGCCAAAAAATGCCCATGGAATTATACATTAATAAAAAATTATTTTAAGAACTGAGCTGGTATCCCCTTGGTAGTTGGGATCTATCAAAATTGGAAAACGTAAGAAAAAATAGTGAGGTTTTAGATCAATAAAATATTATGCAGCAAAAGAAAGCACAAATAAATTTCTGCTTTTTAAAAAATTAATTGAATGGTTTAGAAGGTTAGTGGAAGAAAATACACTTCATGTCTACATGGCCAGTTCCACTGAGAAAAATCAAGCTGGCCTACGGTGGATGAGTGTTTATATCTATAGCCTCTCTGTCAACAATTCACCCAATGAGCACAAAAATAAATAAATAAATAAATAAATCTCCTGGGTTGTTTCAAAGGAAAAAATAATCATTCAGTGAAATGTTCATTAAAGTGTCCCCTGGGGAACCTCAGACTCAAATTATTTTGTGTTTCCAGCTTCAGCTGACACATGGCTGCTTGGCTGTGTCTTTGACTCATGAATTCTGTGTCTCAGATCCCTTTTCTTCTTTCTAAATTGTGATTCCTGGATCAACCAGGAGTACACCAGTGTGACATTTCAGTGTCAAAGTGTTTTCAAGTTTTCATCAAATAGTCAAAATCTGCCATGGGAAAACCTGATTATTATTATTTAAAATCTATTAAGTATCTTTTCTCAAGACAGCTGAAGAGTGTCAATCACGGGACCTCAATCATTGTAGGGTTGACTGTTTCAGTGTACATATGGTCACAATATGAAAAAGTTTACTTTGATGCATTATAAATGGTATCCGAATAAATAAACACATTCAGAGCCATGATAATGAAGTTTCTACCTCAAAAGCAACATAGAAAATATTTGAAATAAATAATTATCTTCTGCTGTGTTTTCAAGTGAGATAGTAGCAAACAGGAGGTCTAATATAGCATGGCTTCTATTCTTTACTGAGTTTCCAAGGTTAAGAGAGCAAATGACAAATATGATGGGTGTTTGCTATCAGCCTCCATTTCAGTGTGCTCTTGTGAGGAGCACCTTGCTTCTCCTGCTTTATTCACAGCTTCAGCGCAATTAGATGCATCTTTCTGAGGCCAAACTCCTTTGTACAAACACACATTCTTCCCATATTTACTTTTTAAACAGGGAGCTTTCTCAATATTTCTAAAAAAACACAGCTTTCTGAGAATCTGCTGTGTATTGGTACAAGCTCCTTATGTCTCTGTAAGGGTTTTTTTTACAGACAGAGGTTTTATCATCACAGTTATTTTTAAAGCACCTTGTACTGGGACCTGGTGTCACAGTTGCAAGGTGGAGAGTCCTCACTTTTAGTCACCATTGGCCTCAATTTTTTGACTGCTTTCTTGTTTTATTTAGAAAGTACAAGTAGTTTCTAAGTTTAACTAGATTTTTCTCTCTATCTCTTTCTCTTTTTGTCTTCCACGACTTATTCAAATGATTAGTCTTCCCTCTTAATTAGGAACAATCTGTAATACTGGTGTTAATATTAGCTAGGAGTTACAATGATGGATCACTACATCATCTTACTTTGTTTTGAAATATGGCTGAAAATATGCTTGTAGGTAGAAATAGGAGCCCTACAAGGCAAGATTTCCAGTTGAGTTATAAAGGTTATAAGGGTTATAAGGTAGGAAACAGAAGATGGATTTGCAAAGGAGAACACAAGGCAATGATGGCTGTTGCAAGTCTTTTCAAATTCTCTTTAAATATAAAGTAGCCAATTTGTATTTTTTAGTTACATTTATCATCATTTTTTGTCTACCACCGGTGAAAGATTACTTGACTCCATCAGGCAGATCATCAGCTGATGGAAATTAGTGTAACTCCATGGATATGCCCTCGTGTAACTCCTCCTGCCCTCATGTCCTGGCAAGCCCCTGCAGTGCTCCAGGCTGGGGGCAGAGTGACTGGAAAGCTCCCAGTGGAAATCATGGAAATCATGAGCCAGAGTGTGCCCACGTGGGCAAGAAGGCCAGTGGCCTCCTGGCCAGCAATTCTGTGCCAGCAATAGTGTGGCAAGCAGGACCAGGGCAGTGATTGTCCCTCTGTGCTGGGCACTGGGGGGGCCACACCTTGCATCCTGTGTCCAGTTTTGGGACCCTCAATTCCAAATGTACATTGGGGTGCTGGGGCATGTTCAGCGAAGGGCAACAGAGCTGGGGAAGGGTCTGGAGCACAAATCTGATGAGGAGCAGCTGAGAGAGATGTGTAGCCTGGAAAAAAGGAGGCTCAGGGATGACCTTATTTCTCACTACATAGGAGTTGTATCCTGGTGGGGGCAGTCTCCTTTCCCAGGTAAAAGGTGACGGGACAAGAGGAAATGGCCTCAAGTTACACCAGGGGAGGTTTAGGTCAGATATTAGGAAAAAACTTCTTCACCTAAAGGGTTGTCAAGCATTGGAACAGGTTGCCCAGACTTTTGGTTGAGTCACCATCTCTGCAGACATTTAAAAGACGTGGTATGTAGGGACATGGTTTCATGGTGGACTTAGCAGTGCTGGATTAAGAGTTGGACTTGATGGTCTTTAGAGGTATTTTCAAACCAAAAAACCCTGCAATTCTATGATTCTATACTGATGAAATTTACCAATTTATTCTCTGAAGATTCACGTCTCTGCTTTTAATTAAGATTTCATGATTTTATAGATTTCCAGAGTCTATGACATTTATCTTTTCCAGTTGTCATGCACAATCAGTTATAAAAGAATCGAGTTTTTCCAGGAAATGTATGAATTGTTATCACAGAACCTAAGATGTAGTCACATACTCACAGATTTCTACAGCAGCAGTTTGCTAGCACTGTTCACCTGCTCATTACTGTGCCCACCAAGACATAGAAGCTGAATGTGTGGGGTTCCTACTCTTCTCAAAAGCAAAGTAAAACAAATCCATTCTTCTCTTTGCAGAGGTGTCTTAGACTGGAACAATCACTGTTGATTGCTATGAGTCTGCTTCAGTTTGCCCTTTAATTTAGAGAGTTCAAGCAACCATTTCTATGTGTTAGCTGTGAGGATATGATAAGCATCGAAGGGTCATCAACTTCAGAAACTATTGCAGATGTTCCAGGGGAAAGGAAAAAAAATGGTGATTATGCATTTAGGAAAGGTATAATAGCTATGTTTGCACAGTGAACATCACACATAAAAATTACAATGCCTAATGTCATGTAAATGCAAATGTGAAGATGTAACCAATTTTCCAGTAGTGTAATTTTGGCAGTATTGGTTAAAAAAGATTTTCAGTGGAATCTAACTAATACTGCCAAAAATACATGTAGTAATGAAAATTAGGCAACCTATTGAAAACAAAACTGAAGAGTTCAGAGACTCAGCCAGGAAGTTGTCAGTCTGTTTTCTCATATAATCAATTTAATTTCCCTCCATCACATGTATAGTTTATCTGCTTCATGGGATCAGCCAGTTTGCTTCCAGGTTTTTTGGTGAAGTTGACAGTAGGTTTTGTTTGATTTTCTTCTTCTTGGTGGAATTTTTTGTTGGCTTCTTTAGCATAACTTACAGCTCTCACTTTTTGCACAACAGGTGTTTTCCTTCAGTTATTGATGATTATATGATGACTACTTTAATTCATCACAGTCAAAAGGCATTTTAGCTCTATTATTTGCAATGATGCAGATTCTAAGCATAGCATTTCATAACACATCAGTGTTTAGTTTCCTTTTTTGTTTGATAGACTGCTTGAATGAATCTTGAGGCTTGAGTCAGTTGCCTATTCAGAGGTGTCAAGTGTTATTTGCAACGCCCACAGATAGCTGAGACATCTTCCCAGGGCTGGCAACTGCTGCACAGAATCTGTGGGATGGTGGTGCTCGCCTGGAGCAGCAGCTGGAAGTGGAGCACAACTGCACATGAAATGGCACTGGCCACCCACCCATCCTGGGCACAGTTATCCTGCCTTTACCAGGTGGGATTCATTTTAATATTCCTAATTGTAAGTATTTACAAATAGATATTTACCTCTGCTTTTAGTGTCTAAGACTCCACTGCGGTTGGTTGAGATTTAAGAGACACTTCATTTGCTTGAATGTCATCTCCAATGGGACAACACGTTTAGTGCACCCTGCTTTTCCTCCAGGTGCCACTCCCAGGAGTCAGGTACTCTTAGAAGTTCTGTGTCATAGCTTCTTGGGTAGTCCTGGGTACCTTTGAGTGTCCCAGGTGCCGTCAGACATCCATCTATAGGAATCCCCTTGCCTGGCTCATCTGGTCCACTCAGCCAACAGACCCCAGAGAGCAATTCAGCTGCTCCATTGATGTTAGGAGCTAATAGGATCTCCCCCTCTGCTTGCATTGGGTAGTGGTAATATTCAGACACTCTCAGGTAGGTATGGAGGTGTTTGAGATAGCAGAGGCACGTGGGGCTGGCAGATACCACATCAGACTGACAATATACCCAGGGTTCTTCTGGACCTAAGAGCAGTCAGAGACCAGGCAAGGAACCCAACTGCCTCTCAGGTGTTTGGGTGATTGAGGAGGGCCCATAGATCACCACCAATTACAGTAAGAATCCAGTGGACATTAAGAAGCAGACCCCTGATGTAGTTGTCTTAAATTGGGTCCCAACATCCCCCCACTGTACTTGAAAAAAAAAAAATCAATTTTGGAAACACTATATAAGGTGTGTTACGTAAAAGAGAATGTGCAAAGTCCTCTGCTCTTGCCCAGTGTGTTCTGCCTCTGATAACAGCCATAGATTTCCTATTCAATAAGGCCAGTTGTCATGGGCTGACCCCAGACAGCAGCCAAATACTGACCCTGACTTTCCCTCACTCCCCTCTTGGAAGGTATGGGAACTGGAGGAAGTTGAGGGAAGGCAAAAGAACTTGTGAATCAAAATAATGATAATTTAATAAGAAAAACAAAAGCTGTATGTCCAAGTAAAGCAAAAATGTGAATTAATTCACTATTTCCCATTGGTGGGCAGATGTTCAGCTGTCTCCTGGTAAGAAGAGCCTCACCTTGGAAAGACAAATGCCATAACTCTGAAATTTCTGCTTCCTTCTCCTTACCATGAGTTTTATTGCTGAATATGATGTTATGTGGAATAGAATAATTCTTTGGTCAGTTTGGGGCAGCTCTCCTGGATATGTTTCCTCCCTGCCTGTTGCTCAGTCCCAGCCTTCTTACTTGGGAGGGTTGGGGAATAGAGAAACCCTTGGTACTGTACAACAGGTGCCCAGCAACAGCCAAAACACTGCTGAGTTATCCACACTGTTTTAATCCCAAAGACAAATCCCCACACGGGCTGCGACAAAGGAATTCACCTGTGGAGCTTCGTCCCACCCAAACCAAGTTACACCATTGCTCCAGGACATGCAGGTTGTCTTCTGGGCCATACCTGTGCAATACTGCAGTAAGTCAAATATTCCACCGCAATTCTTTCCCATATCATTGTTCTCATTAATCCCAAAGGTCCCTGTCACGTCTAGGACACATTATAGTAGACAGCCCTACTTTGAAGAGCAGACTTGAACAGACTTGGCCTACAGCCAAGCAAAAGAAAAATGCAAGTGTTTCATTTAGGAAGAGGGGAGAGAAAGAAAGGGGTTTTCAATAATGAGATAGCAGACGTCCATCCTAGCTTGACTGTCCAGTCTTCAGTGCCAAATATCTCACTGATGCAGCATCACCAAATCTGGGTGTTGTGTTAAAATTGTCTGGGAATCAGTAATATCTAATTCTGACATACATTTGATATACGCACTTTTCATATTTCATAACCTTTATGAGCAACAGAACATCATTAATATTGTAGATTCAAAGTTGCCTCCAGGTCTATTTTAGACCATCATATCTGAGTAGAACAGAATTCAAACAAAAGTTTAGACTTCAGTCCTACACTAGTACTGCCAGGAGCCAATTTGTTGTTGTGTTGTCTAAGCATATTTTGATACAGCAAATATCATCTCTGAATGATAAAACCACAATAAAGATGGGCATAACGAAAATAAGCCTTAACTAGAAAGTGTAATGAGATCAAAAACTGGAGCTTTTGACCACATCAACTTCCCTAGAGCCTGTGTGAAAAGCATGTTTCACAGGGGATTTACCATTCAGTGTCATCTTTATCCACTGCATACTGACAAATTTGCCACTTGTCAGTTAAATCAGGCAAATTATTTCCTCTTTTAGCATTTAAGAGGTAGTTTAAATTTCCTTGTTAATGCAAAGCAGACCACTGGTTTGAGTGTTGCTGATTGACCAAGTATCATATGACACATTAGAAACTTGAGAAATTAAAATTGGATTACCCAGCAAAATCTTGAGTTGAGCTTTTCTGGAATAAGATTTCTGTTAATATTTCAGTTCTAGTCTTTTGTGCCAGGGGTGCAAAAAGTGAAGACAAAAAAAAGGAAGAAAAGAACAGAAAATGAGTTTATATTGGATTTGGGTAACTGACAGTGATTGCTATCAAATCACAGATTAGATAATGTATTCCTGAAGTATTCAGTGCATTTATGGTCACTGAGTAAAATTTCCTGCCTCTTTGTCAGTCTCCCTCTCTGTCTGGAATACAGACACATACACTGAAACTATTATTTAAAGGCAAAACCCACATCAACATTGAGCACTTCAGTGGTGCAAAAATGGTGAAACAAAGATGGCTCACAGAGACTGACTGGATACCATATGTTGTTTTGAGAGGATGTACCATCCAAGTTTAAGGCAGGGTTGTCAGTCCAAAGCATGTGTGTGATGGTACCTGCTGGGTTCATACTCACTTTCAGGGCAGATCCTTGAAAAGGAAACTTCATCTTTAAACATCCTGTGGTATTGACCATTGACCTATGCATGGAAGGGAGGTGGGGCACTCTGTTAAGAAGGAGAATATCTAGCACTGAGTCCTTCCCCAACCTGCACCTTTATCATTGCTAAACTGCCTGTTTTTATGGCAAAGCCTTAGCACAGTTCTAAGCCCTGATTCAGCTTTCCAATAATTGCCAGCTCCAGCAGTGCACTGCTGGCACAGGCTATGACAGGTGAAGGATTTGCTCGCTGACTATGCAAGATGGGCAGATGTTGGGTGAGAGATGGAGAAGTGACTTGCCAGAGTCAAACAAACACAGGACTCCATGTGGTGCCCTGCCAGCTTTCCCCGCAGGATCCTGCCTGATAAACTTATTAAAGTTCACAGCAGAATTTGGAATTGAATTTGAATAGGCTTAGTAACACAGAAGTGTATTAATTAACTGTGAAAACTCTATTAAATGTAGGAATGGTAACACCAAAGTTTATCAATTGTGACAGGAATATATAGGAACAACAGCAGTTTAGTAACTTGGAAAGAAGTGAGCCAAAAAAAAATCTCGTCAAGAACGGAAACAGAGCAAAGAGAAACATTATAGACTAGATCTTCTCTGTCTCCTGCATTAATCACATATAATGAAGAAACTCTATATCTATGGGGAACTGGCACATATCAGTGATATTTGATACAAATGGGATATATCAGCAGTAATAATACTACTGCTAGTACTCTGGATATGAGTGACATGTAGCTCTAAAATCCAGCCCTGATGTCAGTGGATGTTGCTCTGCCAGTGTCAATGAACAGTGGATGGCATGGATTTGCCCATTTCATTTCAATATACTGGAAAGGACATATTTTTCCTTATGAAAACTAATAGATATTAAGGTGACTAGAAGAGCAATGTTGAGTTTTAGCCTGTTTTGTATCTTAGGACTTTCTGCTTCTTTTTACAGAAATAAAAATGAAAAAGAAGTTTAGAAAGTTTGGCTTATCTCCAACACATATTGACAATCCAGCCATGCAAATATTTATCCCCAAATGGTTTCCAGCCTGGACAGACTTAAAGTGCTCACCTGTACTCATCAAATGCCAATATCAGAGGAAGGAGATGCTCTCAAATACCTGTTTATTTTGTAAAGCAGAGTCAACCAGCTCCTTTCTAAAGGTTTATCTTGTAGTGAAGATTTGGGTACATAATATAATATTGTGCAACAATTTTTATTCAAGCCTGACATTTGAAGAGGAAAAAAAAGAAAAAAATTAATAACATAACCTGACAATAAGCTGACATTTAAATTAATTGACTTTATTTTTAAGCTTCTACTGTAAAAGTTGTGATGATAATTATTTGTCTTGTATTATCTCTTTCTTTCTGATTTTGCTGGTGAAAAAGCAGAAATGGGCGATTTAATTTGCTGACTTTTAAGGCATTCAGAAATAATTTAAACACTGAAGGTGTCTATTAAGAAACAGTTTCTTACATTTTTGCAATGAATGTATTCTGATAAGACAGCAGAATGCAGCACTCATGAAAGCAAAGTGTCAGACACAGATAGCAGAATTGAAACAAACTTTGTTTACCAATGGAAGCCTACACACTGGTAAGGGTACAATTAAATCCTTACGAGCAAATTTTTTTTCAAATTGATGATAATAATAATGAAGGTAAAGTTAATGTCTTCAAAATAGTATCTCATAAGTGACATTCTGACTAGGCATAAATGAGAGTGAATTTTTACAATTACTCCTAGTGACAATTGCCCAATATTTACAATTTGGGTAATCTAGTATATATAAATATTATTGTTGCTGCAGTTTCACTCTTAAGACTTTTTTTTCCCCATCATGTTGTGAATACAAGAATGTAACTACATTTTTATCTACAAATAAAGTAAATTGTATTACTGGCAAAAGGTAAGCCATATAGAAGATAGGACGAGTTGTTTCTTTACATGTTCATGCAACTTACAAAAAAGCATGAAGAGGTCAATATTCTCTGGGTTACAAATAGCTGAGGCCCTGTTTCACCAGGATTGAATAAAACAATATGAATCACATGCTGAAATTCCTCAAGAAAAATAATTCTGATGACAACTCAGATTGACAGGGTTTCCCTATCCATGTCAGAGCAGATTTCAAGGAGAAGGATGTCCAAATTTATGCTCAGACAGAAATGAGATGTTGTCTGACTACTACTCTGTCTGTTCCTCCTCTGAAACCACAGTGAATGTAGGCTGATGGAAGTGAGCAAGGAGCACATTCTGAAATCAAAAAGTGTTGAAAGTTGAAAAACTACAGGCTGTGAACTCATCTTATTGCAATGCTGCCCACTGCTTCACATAAACAGCCTGTGGGGATCCAGGTATGCATGGCAATAAGTGCAATCTCTTTATACTATCAATAAAAAAAAGAATTTAAAAAAAAATCTAAAAATTTTATTCTAATTCTTATTACTCTTTCTTTTAGTTACAATTAACAAAATTTTCTTTATACCCTTTTAAAATTTTAAACCTCTTTTACCTTTCTCCTAATGCCATCTCACAACAAAAAATAAATAAATACCTCCTAATAAATACACCAATAATTAACCAACACTAAACCCCACCACAAAGGAATATGTCAAGTGGAGAAAACTGTAAAAGACCAGACTTTCTTGTTTTGGCAAGGAGACAAAGAAGCCACAAAAAATATTTGAAAAACTAATAGGAGAACTGAAACTGGAGGAAAAAATGGTATGCAGAAAAGGGCATGAATTTCTAATTGGACTATGAAAGTCCTTGCCACAGAATACTGTGGAAGCAAGAGTATATCAGGGCTGAGAAAGCAAGATGACATTTCAATGGTCATCAGAATAAACACAATGCTAATTGTTAACTTGATGAATATTTTATGCTGCTTGATAACTATTTATTCTGTAATGGATTATTGTTAGCAAACATTTGCCTTTCAAAATGTCTGACATCTCCAGTTATTTTTGCTGGAAGTGAACCAGACCATTGGTAAACATACACCTTTTCAATAAAGACTTTGGAATTACCTTTCAAGTTCCACATGGAAATGAAACTACACTCCCTAAGGGAAAGATGGTGGACATTATGACTGAGACAGCAGGCGTTTAAAATTGTTCCTGCTGAGCTCAGTACAGGATTACAGTTTTACTATGTTGGGAGAGGTATTAGAAAACATTTTGCTGAATAGAGAGCCAATATGAAAAACTGAGATGTTTTCCAATTATCCCGAGGTTAATACAAGCTACAGCTCCTTCCTAAACCACATTTGAAAGCTGCACTGAATATTTCTTGATGATCAAGTAATTTTTTAAGAGTAATGGAAGGCAAGTTTTAATTTTTTCACTTTCCCTAGATGTTCAAGGATAGATGCCAGTATGAAAATACAGGGACAATTACTAGCAACAAAAAAGGTAATTAGCTTTCAGAAAGGTTAGTGTTTTATTTTTTCTTTCTTACTCTGTAATGAAGAAAGGCCTGATAAAGAAGGGTCACATGACTGTTCAAAGTGTTTTGAATCTTGGTTAAGTCAAACACAAGGAAGAAACATTTTTCATAGACACAGTGAGGGTAATGTGTTCTGAAGGGTTTGCACAGTTATATCTTCAGTAAGTAAGGTCAAATTATGTGCAAGGCAGGGACATTTAGCATAAAACCAGTATTAATAATTCATGTGCTGAGCTGAATAGTGGAATGATAAGATACAGTGATGGGGAAAAAAAAAACCAACCCAACCATAAACCTGACCACTAGACAGACACAAGGGAAGAAAAATCTCATATAAAACAAAAGGACAACAGGAGAGGTGAAAATACCAGTTATACTAATTTAGACTTTTCTTATAAGTGTACACACAGATTAAGGGTGACAATACGACAGTGATTCTGATTTTTCTTATTTGCTTGCTGGTTATCTCAAGCCAGATTGACTCAGTGCAGAACCTCACCTTGTATCTCACCAACCAGCTACACAGCGTCTATCTTCACTGCACCTCAATTTGGAGAAACAAAGCTCTCTGGATAAAGGAATATATTAGTACTATGTGAGGAAGAGAATGGACAGGATGGTCCAGGCCTAAAAAAGATTTTTTTTGTCCTGGACTTAAATTCTAGAGTTCTTATTTATGAAACTGTCTCAGAATCTGAAGTTTCCCACTGAGTATCTTACAAGAGCTGAGTGAGCTGGCAAATAATTATTGTTATGCTTTTCCGGGATTCAGAAAATAATTCCTTTTCTCAGTTTACAATCCTGAAGAAATATCAGGAATACTTAGCATATTCCTGAAACTAAAGTCCTCATAGAATGCAGTTTCTTCCAGGAGACCCTTTCTGACACATACATGGGCAGAGCTACAGATCATAGTCTCAAAACAGCACATGTAAGAAGAGCAAATTAATGGGAGGGAAGCCACTAACAGCAGCTGGAAGGTGGGAACACTCAGTAAGAATGACCAGGGTACAATAAACTCCTTTTCCTGCTCCTCAGGTTTATATATCAATAGTCTTTCTCACTCAGCTGACTAGTGCTTTAAGATAAGGGCAGAGATGAGGAGAGAGCAGACATGAGGATCCACTTCAAAGAAGTAACGTTTCTGGCCCATGTGTGCCTTCTTTCATGTTTCTCTGAGAAAAGTAATAACTCCCTGCAATGCCAGTTCCAGGGGAACCACATTGTGTGACCTGCTGAGTGTCCATTTCATTAGAGGTCTCTCATAGAATCATAGAAGAATTTGGCTGAGAGGGGACCTTTAAAGGTCATCAAGTCAAATCCCCAGCAATAAGCAGAGGCATCTTCAACTAGATCAGTACAACCTGACTTTGACTATTTCCATGGATGGGGCAATTACCACCTTTCTGGGCAACCTGGTCCAATGTTTTACCACTCTCATTGTAAAGGATTTATTCCTTATATCTAGTCTGAATCTACTGTCTATTAGTTTAAAAACAATACCCCTTGTCTTGTCACAGCAGTTCCTTCTAGTAAGTCTGTCCCCATCTTTCTTAGAAGCCTAACGGAAGTATTGAAAGACGACAGTGAATCTTTCTTTTCTCTGAACAACCCCAGCTCTCTCAGACTGTCTTCACAGCAGAGGTGTTCCAGCCCTCTGATCATTTTGTGTCCCTGTTCTGGACTCACTCCAACAGATCCACGTCTTTTCTGCACTGGGGACTGCAGAGCTGGATGGAGCACTGCAGGTGGGCTCTCACCAGAGTGAAGTGAGGGGCAGAATCTCATCCCTCACCTGCTGCCCACACTCCTTTGGATGCAGCCCAGGATTAGCTGGCATTCTGGGCTGTGAGTGTGCTTTGCCAAGTCATGTCCAGCTTTTTCATGTACCAGTAGCCCCAAGTTCTTCTTCTCAGGGCTCTTCTCAATCTTTTCATCCCCTAGCTTGTATTGACACCAGGACCTTGCACCTGGCCTTCTTAAATCACATGAGATTCCCATGGACACACTTCTCAAGCTTTTCCAGGTCCCTCTGGGTGGCATCCTGTCCTTCAGGTGTGACAACCTCACCACTCAGCTTGGTGTCATTTGCAAATTTTCTAAAGGTGCACTTGACTCTACTGTCCATGCCATTGAAGAAGAAATTAATTAGCCCTGGTCCCAATACAGACCCCTGAGTGACATGTTTTGTGTCCATCCAGACACTTCGACATTGACCAACACTCTCTGGATGCAACCACCCAACCAATTTCTCATTCACCACAGCCTACACATCAATTCCATCTCTCTCTGACTTAGAAGGAAGGATGTTGTGGGGGACTAAGTGAAAGCCTTTGCAGAAGTCCAGGTAAATGACATCTGTAGCCCTTCCCTTGTCCACTGATGTGGTCACTCCATCATAGAAGACCCCTTAGTTGGTCAGGCAGGACTTTCCCTTGGTGAAGCCATGCTGGCTGTCCCAAATCACCTCCCTGTTCTCTGTATACCTTAGCACGGCTTCTAGGAGAGTCTGTTCCCTGATCTTCCCAGGTATGGAGGGGAGTCTGACAGGGTGGTAGTTCCCGGGGGCCTCCTTTCTACCTTTTAAAAATAGGTGCAATACTTCCCTTTTTCAGCCACCAGGGTCTTCACCTGAGTGCCATGACTTTTCAAACATCATGAAAAATGGCTTGGCAATAACATGAGACAATTCCCTCAGGGCAACAACATCAGCCAGTTCCCTCAGGATTCTGGGATGCACCTCAGCAGGTCCCACAGGTCTCAGCTTTCAGCCTCCCTCTTTTAGCTGAGCAGAAGCTTTAGGACCTTTCATTTTGGGGCAGGAAGATTCTTCGGGTTACATTCTTGCTTCACAAACGATTTACAACCACAGATGAATGTAGAGTGGAGGGATTTCTGGAGGTCATCTAGGCACCACCCCTGTCATAGCAAGACTAGCTTTAAAGTTACCTCCAGCTGTCTGTTAGATCAGGTCCTTGTCCAGCTGAGCTGTGGCAGTCTTCAGGGATGGAGAGATCACGGTCTCTCTGGTTAACCTGTGAAGAATGGGTCTGCATGAATAAGCATTCCATGCATTTAACTGAAATCTCTCTTGTGGCAACTGTGACTGTTTCCTCTTTTTCCTTCCTCTGCATCTTTGAGAAAAGCCTAACCTTGTTTTTCTTATAGCTACCCTTCAGGTAGTTGAACACAGCAAATAGGTCTCCTCCTAGCCTTCTCTCTCAGAGGCTAAAGAAACCCCATTTCTTAAGCTGTTCTTTGTTGATAATGGAATCCAGAATCACAGTTACACCTTTGAGCTTGGCAATCCAGTAAATTTAATACTCACCAAACAGTGCACCCATCCAGTGCATATATTCTCATTGTGACTGGAAGGATACTAAAGAAACTGTGTTGCAAGTTTTCCTAAAGCCAATGTAAATTATTTCAATCCCACCCTACCCATGGTCACAGACACTGCTACTTCAGCATGGAAAAGAATTTGTTTGGTCAGGGACAATTTACCCTGATTTATTGGACATGATTTATCCAGACTCTGTTCCCAATTATCTTGTCCCTCATGTGTCTGGAAACGGCTTCTACGTACAATATTCTATTATCAAGAAGCCCTGGAAAGTATGTAAAGAAGCAACTTCTGTGATCCAGTTCTGATCTATGTGCTCCAGCAAGAAGATTTCACACTCTTCACCACAGCAGAGATAAGAATTGTAGAAGTTTTTGGATTGGAAAAAAACTTAAAGGACCATCTAGTTTCAGTCCCACTTCCATGGGCAGGGTTTCCATCCACTAAGAATTTCATATAAAGTGGAATACCACAAAGGGACAAGCTGCATGACACCTTGCAGTTTGACTTACAGTTTGTCAAGGCATTCTGTACTCGACAGTTCAGGAACTACAAGAAAGAAGGTATAATTTACAACACACCCTCACCTGGCTCGTTGATTTTTGTGAATCCTGGTTTTGAATCTTGAATTCACTGTGCGCTGGCATTGACATTAGGGCTGTGAGTCTTCTAATATATCTAGTTATTATAGTGCCTAAATTTGTCACTTTAGTCCTTAACGTTAGGATTTGTGTCCCACATTCATGTCCCACATTGATACTCAGGAAATCTACTGTGTGCTTCAGTGGTACTCACAGAGTAGACAGAATTGAAGGTGACATAAACATTTATTTTAATGATGACGGGAGAAATTTGAGGCTGGAGTCAGGAAGATCTGACATAAGTGTGCCTCAGTAAATTTGCAGCCTTGAGTCAGACCCTCAAAATTCCCACACATTGTCAGGCAGAGAATACATCTCAAAAGCAGTAAGTACAGACAGAAAAGATTTTAAAATAGAAAATAGGAAATTCAAAGAAAGTAGCAAGTCTTAGATACCACATACAGTTTTTGTTAGGAAGGTGACTCAATACAGGAAGATGAAGCTCAGTTATTATGATTTATCTAAAAGAATCCTATGAAAAAAATTTCTTGTTCTGAACACTTACCAAAGTCCTGGATTTGGTTTTGAAGTTCCCATGTTCTGTTCTTGCTCTGGACCTAGATGTTCATAATTACAGACTGTTGCTTATGCAGAGCAAAAATTGTGCATTTTAGAAATCCTTTTTATTTTTTTCTTTTTTTTTTTAAGAATATTCAGCGTATATAAGAGTGATAAAATAATTACAGAGGTATTTTCTAGCAAGTGTGAATGCCTGGACAGTAATTAGAGGAGATGTGAGTACAGGGTGGTGTTTCTTCTTTTCAGTGGTCTGGGCTTATTTGGGTTAAAGCTGAACAAGAAAGAAGAAATGTTTTTTTCCTTTTCTTCCTCTGCATTCTGTGAGTGATAAAACTTGAGCTGTGCTTCCAAAATAATCACAGCTTAAAAAGCTGCTTTAAGGGATGAGGCTTATCTCAATTATCACAGCTCTTCCAAAGGTATGAGCATAGAGGACATAAATCTGATAAGACAAAAATCCCTGTATGTTGTGTTCCCATATCTATAAATTCTATAATACACCCAGAGGCACCAATTCTAGTCATGCTCATGCTGTGCCTTACCTGTTCAAGTAAGAGATCAGGATAATTCTGTGTCCTGAAGCCATGGAATTGTGATACCAAGACCAGACAGTAAATTATTTGACCCTTTATTGGAGATTAACAAGGGGGCAGCTCTGTTGCATTTCCACCATGGCAAAACAGACACCTTCACCTTCCTGAATCCTAGAAATTGTTCTGGTGGCAGGCCAGGGTGTAGACAGCATGCAGAGCCATCCTTTTGCAGTACACCAGCCACTGAATGGTGTGCACTGCAGCATTCAGCAGTCTCCTTTCCAGATCCAGGTACAGACTGTGCTGAAGGGACTATCAATAAGATGGATGTCACAGAGAGCTCAGCTGCTCCTGAGCGTCCTGCACATCTCTGATTGTGAGTGGAATTGCTCCTTGATGGGCAGTGGGAAGATGGACACGTTGCTGATACCCTGTCAGCAAAGTGCACTGTTTCTAAGCAGGGGCATGTCTACTTAATTGTATTATGTGTGCGTGACTTCCAGGCAGCATAAGAGCACTTGACTCTGTCTCCTCTGTTCAGATACTTAGAATGTCTTCACAACACCCTCCTGTTCCTTCTGACTTCTGCCCTGTATAATTAGTTCTTGCACCCACTTAAAATCACATTATGACCCTTCTATAAATACCCGGAAAATCACATTTCTGGATGAAGTCACAATGTGGTTTGTAGAGTTGGAGGACCAGTGACTACATGTGACTGTAATACTTTTACCTTCCATGGGCCCCACCTCTGTCAAGGCTCGGAAGGTTTGGCCATCACACCAAGACCCTGAGCAGGCTGAGATGGGCAGAAGCAGTATGGCAGTCCCACTCCACTCAACAAGAAAGCTGGATCTTGCCTGCCTGTTGCATTTCTTCTGTTGTTATTCTTTTTCAATTAAATAACTATAATAATGGGAAATTACATAATTGGTTGATTTGGTTTCTGGAAACATAACACATGTGTCTTTTGACCCGAACAGACTCACAGAGCCAGCAGGCAGCGGAAATAGCAACAAGAGACAGAATGCTGTATTAGCATTCTGCTGGAGTGAGGCAGAGCTGTTAAAAGTTAAAGGGCAAAGAAACTTCCTCTATGGACACAAAATATTTATGCTGGTGTTACTCTGGTATCATTGGCAAATCCTTTGTGATCAGGTTCCTCAGTTATACAAGGCTGTCAAATTAAATATTAGACTAATTTACTAATCCTGTCTCTGTTTGGCACTAAGTCTGTCTGGTTGAATGTTGTAATCCTGTTCTCAGGTATAACTGCTCTCATGTTGCCGTGTCTTCTGAGTAACAGGATGTTACATTAGCCATTATAAAATGAGCTGATTTTGAAAACAAAAAGAAGATAAAATAGGCTGAAGATTGCAATTCATAAAGCTGGGAAACCTGATGAAGAGAACTGTCTTTTCAAAGATCATGTGCAGCTATTTGCAGCAAAATTGCAGGAAATAAGTAGGTTTATCATGGTTTGGCGCTGGCCCCAATGCCAGTGCCCCCATGAAAATGTATTCTCTTTAACTGCTGTGAGATGTGACCAGGAACAGAGCAGAGCAGGCTTAAACTTAGAAAGAGAGGGGAAAAAAAAAAAAAAA
>VZSE01008982.1:704572-727559 GCA_013398275.1 Promerops cafer
CTCTCTCTTCCTCTGGGGGGGGGGGAGGGGGGAAACAAAAGACATCTCGGTCTCTCTCCACCCCTCCGTCCTGCAGGGGCTGGCCCGGTTCCATTCCTTTCCACCCTCTCTCTCTCTCCGGGGCTCCGGCCTACCTCAGCCTGGGCCTCCATGGCTTCCCCTCCATGTGCATCTCCATTCCCGGAGATGTGCATCTCCGGGCTGTCGGGGCAGAAAAGAGTGAACTCTGGGAAATCTCTGCTTTTAACCCCGTGTGTCTTCAGAGGTGACTCACGTCTTCAGTGGTCACACCAGGTGTTAATATTCAAATCTGACCACTGATTGGTTTGACTAAAACTTCCCAAAAAACTCACTTCCTCTCAAACCGAGACAAGGTTTCACTCTCTCTTGTGTGGTGGTTCTGAGCAAGTATCCATGATTGAATAGGGTTTTAAACAATTGCATTTTCTACCTTTGCAGAGGCTGCTAAACTGGTTAGTAAACTGAGGGGCAGTGTGGGAGCAACTGCTCAAAGCACCTACATTGCTCCCTTTTTTCTCTTACTCAGCGAACAGCTTTCTCTCTCACACTTTGCGAGGAAGGGGACAGGCACAGGATGGAAAAGAAAGAGAAAATGCATAGGTCATTAAAAATATAATGAGGTGAAGCAAAGAGCACTTGAAAGTTGGGATCTGGCAGACAGGCCAAACTCTTGAAGCAGCAGAAAGCATTATTGATAGGTAATATCAATAATAAATGTGAATAGGAGGTAAGAAACAGCAAGGAGGATGAGAGTGCAGATCTGTACTTAAAGAAGAGGGATGGAACATGCTTGGGCTAATGAGACAGTGGCTGCTGCACTAAGGGAAGGGAGTTACTTGCTTCAACTTCTCTTTTGGCCTTGCCAGTGCAGGAAGGAAGTGGGAAGATTATGGGATCTTCCTTTCTTGTGCTTTGAAAAAATCTCTCCTTTTCTCTGCTTCGCTGAGGTAAAGTTATTCATTTAGTAACAGCTCTTTTAGAGAAAAAGCAATGCTAAAATCTACAAGAGCAAAAGGTGGAGGAGCAAAGTCAAATTGCAGAGCTGGAGATGCAGTCACAGCACCAGCTCTGTAGGGAGATGCTGCAGTTCATGTTCAGGAGAGGAGTGTAGGGTGGTTCTTAGTTAGGTTCAAACCATGCACATTGTCTTAACCAGAAGGCAATGCTTGGATGTTTCCTTCAAGCAGGGCAACTAAACCATCTCTTTTTTGGTCCTGTCTTCCATGTTTGTGCTAAGTACATCCTAGTATATCTCAAATTACTGTTCATGCAAAGGTAAAAGAAGATTATTATCAATACTGACCAACTAAGATTCGCAGTACTGTACTGGTGAGAAATTGTTGCTAGTCAGATGGAACTTGATTCTGTTGCTATTGACTTTTGCAGAGCTGAGGAACGAGTGTCTGTAGTTATCTTCACACGTCATCTCAGTGCACTTCATCAAGTATGACACATCTTTTAGGAGCACCTCTGGAATCACTGAGTGTTCCAAAGATACAGAATGTCCCTGGAAATCTCATGTGATTTTCACTAAGGATTTCAGAACCTCCTTTCAGGATGGAGAGATAATGAGTAGGTTGCTAATCTTGTCTTGATTTTGTATTTCTAATCAGGAATATGAAAACAAAATTATATATTGGCTGATGTCTTCTTCAGAACTCCCCAGAACGCAGGATTAAAAACCAGAATATTGGTATCTTGGGAGAAAACATTCTAACTCTTTACTGAGTCACCTCTATTGAACAAACTCTTATGCTTTTTTTCTGTTTGTTTCCAAGCAATGCTGACCCTCCTCCTCCACTCCAGATCACAGGATATTCTGAGGAAGGGACCCACACAGAGCATCAAGTCCAGCTCTTAAGTGAACGGCCCATACAAGGATTAAATCTACAAACCATGGTGTTACGAACACTGTGCTCTGACCAACTGAGCAAATCTCAGTGTCAGTCACCTGGTGAGTACAGAAGATGTGAATTCTAAAACATAGACTGGGTGCACACATCAGTCTCAGACAATCTCTGACAATTAGGGATGAGTTCTCCTCAGTATAAGTGCAAGGCATATGAAGAAAGAAGGATTTGAAAATATAATAAGTCTTTCTAAGGACTGAAAAAATTAGAAGTGATAGAAATATATAAAGAAATAAAAAGCTGCTTCCAGAGGCTGTTGTAAACAGATATTCTTCTCCTAAAAAACCATACTAAAACCACATAATTTTAATAGGTGTTTAATTTAAGATATATTCATTGAGATTTCTGCCTTTCCTGCTTTCTTTATCCTTAGACTCAGGAGGGAAAAGTTTGATATGAGACCACAGCACATGATATTTTTTTCTGTTTACATAGTATTTGCAACTGGATATCCTTCAGGGGAGTTTTCTACAGTGTAATTTCCATGAAACTAGGGAGAAATGGAATTATTTCCTGTCTCAAACTAAACTGAATTTATCTGTTACAAAAATCTCAGTTGTTTCTTAGCGTTGCCTCCAGGTGCTGCAGTACTCTCTCCTACTGGTGAGGGCTCATTTTCACCCCTGAGAACTTCAGATAAGTTACCCCAGAGAAGAATTAGGTTATATAGGTTTTAAACAATGATTTAGAGCCTAGTACCTAGAATAAAGGGCAGTAAACCCCTGCAATATCATTTAGTCTGGGCACCAGTGAGTGCAGTGTTGTGCCTTTTAGATATCGTTAAGTGCACATTATGTAGTGTCCATCTCCCAAGAGCCTCCTCCACAGCCCAAGTGCCTGCACTGCCCAGGAGCATTTCTTGACACTCACTGTACCACTTGTCTCACTTAATATCATCCCATTACTCTTAGTTACGGCCCCTTGATTCACTTTTTTTAAAACCTTACATTTTGGCTGCATAAACCTGCCATACATTTAGAGGCAGATTCATGTTGTGTTAACCAACACACAGAAAGCACAGCACACACTTTGCAGTGGACAGTGTACTCACTTCAGGTTGTGAAAAGAAGTAAAGAATAAACCTTAACAGATTGTATTTGGCTACAGGTGGTGTAATGAACAGAGCCTTGGGCGCAGCTCCTCTGATCCCAAAATACACATCTGAAGAAAGCTGGTAAGTTACGTAAAAGTCCACACTGCAGATACTTAAACCGAGGTGACACAGGACAAGGAAGAAGTTCCAGTTTAACTGAAAGAAATCAGGTTTAGATTGGATATTAGGAAGAAACTCTTTACTGTGAGGGTGGTGAGACAGTGACACAATTTGCCCTGAGAAGCTGTGGATGCCCCATCCCTGGGAGTGTTCAAGGCCAGGTTAGATGGGGCTGGGAGCAACCTGGTCTAGTGGAAGGTGTCCCTGTCCATGTCAGGGGGGTTGGAACAAGATGATGTTTAAGGTTCCTTCCAACCCAAACCTTTCTATGATTCTGTGATACATATTTCTCTGTAGGTCACTGCAACAAACCATCTCAAAAAATGTCAGCTGTCTCAGAGGTTAAATTCTTTCCAGCACTGAGAAAAGCAGAGCACAGAGAAAAGGTCAAAAGCACCTCATCCCTCCCCATTGTCACCACTGCACAGCCTGGATAGTCACCCCCATCTTTTCATAATTGGGTCATCATTCTACAAGTTGCTTTGTGTTCTAATTCCAACCTGAAATTTTCCACCCAGTTACTTTTCCTCTGAACTCCAAGCATCCTCTGGGCCACAGTACTTACGGGACAATATGAACATCTTGTCTGGTCTGCCTTTGGGACATCCTTCTTTATAAAGCCCCAACTGCAGTTTTGATGAGCGTCCAGTGGTGCTTTCCCATATAGTAAGTGTATGTGTATAGGCATTAGTTCAGGCATTCTTTAATCTAAATTTGATATAACTATTAGTAAAGAAAGGAAGTTAAGCACCCATATATATCGTTTATATCTTACAGTAGGGAGTTAAATACTCAGACCGGTATTCTACTCTTGTTAGCAATATGGAGAAAATAAACTGTTTTTTCTGACACTGTTTATCTTTTTTTCCCCCTAGCTGAGCTTTTTTTGTGACTGTTATCTGTATCTTCAAGTGGAAGCATGTGTTATTGTGGACAGACAGAACCAAATGTTTCAGTATTGCCTCAGTGTTCTTGCCATCCCTCTCTGACTTCAGCCTATGTATAGATTACAGCATTTGCTGCCATAATGTAATTTTAAAAGTAACTTCTTGCTTGCTGAAGGTCAAAAGGACAAAAGGTCATTCTATGGCAATTACTTTTCCCATCATTTAAAAAGAAATATTCAGGTCATGTTACTTAAAAATTGCCCCCTCCCCACACCCCAGTATTTCTTTTTTTTTTTTCTTCCTGTCAATTGTACTTTGCCAGGGAGTTGCCAAGATACTGTTAAGAACTGTGTGTTGTGCTGTTCATCTGACCTGTAGGCAAAAAGAAGTTCTCATCAGAGAAAACAACCTGCTTTTCTGTAAGAAAACATTTTCCTTAATGGGGAAAAGAAAAGGTGATACTGGAGCAAGTATTTTCAAGAACATATTGGATTTTTTTCTGCAATCAAGAATGTATCATTTTGGAAATGGAAAGTTTTATCTGTCAGCCTCCTGGCTAGGAAATGTCATATTAATCCTGACTTCAGATGAACACTGTGACAGTGACTCCACCCTTGATAAACCATTTAGTGTCTGTTCAGTCTAGAAAAGAATCTTCAGACTCTTGTTCCACTGTGATGTGGCTTTAGCTAATAAATCAGTCAGAAAATCCTTTTCCTCTCTGCCCTCCCTTCACCACATTAATATTGATTATTTGGAGGTAAGGAGTCCCAAGGAGTGGAAGTGGATACGCCTCATTGCCTTGAACAATTCTTTTCCCTCTGTTGGGACAGTACAAGGTAAATTAATAGTGTGCTTGCAGACACTAGATAATGTTAATGTACTCGCTATTGATAGAGTGAAATAACATGAGTAACTTCAGCTTTGCTTAAAACAAAACATTAATTTTCCAAGGCCGCTAGGATTTATGCAGCTGGTCGGTGTAACACATACAATCTTTGCTTTTAAATATGCAACATTTGCGTTTTTAAACATGAGACAGGATTTTATTGCCAGATGAAAGACAAAAGGGGATTTTAATTCATTGCTTATGCTCCCAGGCTCTTGTCTGCCTTTAATCTAAGTCCCTGCTTTATTCTGTGGGTAAGAAGATGCCTTTTCTACAAGGAAATAATACAGAGCAGTCTTATTCCCCTGTGATCCTATGGCTATGTAAAAATGCATACGAAATCTGTAAGTGCAAAAGCTGTACTTTCGTATATGTTTCAAAAAAAGTAAAGTCATCTTTCTCATTTCACTGGGCTTGAGTTAATATTACTGTAAGTATCTGGAACAGTGCTGTGTTTTGGATTTATTATTAGAATAATGTTGATAACAAACTGATGTTTTGGTTGTTGCTCAGTAGTTCTTTCTCTAAATCAAGGCTCTGCCAGGGAGCAGGTGCACAAGAATCCCCGAGAGAGCAAGGCCAGGAGAGGAGACCTGAACAGGACAAAGGAATATTCCACACAACAGAATGCAATGCCCAGTATATAAACTGGCCATTAGAGGGCAATTGCTGCTGGTGGACAGGCTGGACAGTGGTCAGTGAGTGGTGAACAATTTTTGTTGTGTATCACTTTTCTGTCTTGGGTTTTATTCCCCTCTCTCTCTGTTCTCGTTCTCGTTCTCGTTCTCGTTCTCGTTCTCGTTCTCNCTTCTCCTTCTCCTTCTCCTTCTCCTTCTCCTTCTCCTTCTCCTTCTCCTTCTCCTTCTCCTTCTCCTTCTCCTTCTCCTTCTCCTTCTCCTTCTCCTTCTCCTTCTCCTTCTCCTTCTCCTTCTCCTTCTCCTTCTCCTTCTCCTTCTCCTTCTCCTTCTCCTTCTCCTTCTCCTTCTCCTTCTTCTCCTTCCTTTATTTCAATTATTAAACTGTTCTTATCTCAACCTATGAGGGTTTTTTCCTTTTTTTTTCCCAATTTTCCTCCCAGTCCCACTGCAGGTGGAGGGGAGTGAGCAAGCTGGTTAATAGTACTTAGTTGCCATCTGGGGTTAAACCTGACAACATGCTAAAAACAAAGGCAATGAGGAAAGCTCCACTTTCACATCCATCCATTTGGGTGCTCTGGGAAATTATGAAAGACATGTTGGATGAATTAGTGAGTATTTTACAACAGCCTGGACCTCTGCTAGCTGGAAACACAGACAGTGTTTGAGCCACAAGGCTTTCTTAATCTTTAGACAGAATTAAAGTTCCTGCAGTCCACAGCATGGATTGCTCCCACAGTCATCCTGCCTTTGGTGCACAAGGAGCATCTCCCATGCTGTGATGGGAAACTCGGAGGAAACTGCTAGTGTGGAATGTAGGTGAATCTAATGTCAGGTTGGAGATGGCTGCACATCTGCAATTCAGCCTAGCAGGGGTCACAGCACAGCTGCCTGATGGGAGGCAGGGAAAGCATTGCCATGCAGGGTTGAAGTGTCACCAGGTTGCCATTTCCTTTCTGGTCCCACCAATCTGATGCACAACTCTGTGTGACTCACCTGAACTTAGAGTTTACCTGTCTGTAACTCCAGCATAAACTATGGGTAGGAATTGAATTCCAGCAAGTTTGGCTCTGCTTTTCTCCTTGCACTCTGATCCTAATTTCTACAAATGTGTTTCTAGTTCATAAATACTCATGGAATACCTCATGTAAACAAATTTTGTCTGCACATTATTCATGCTCTGTTTGCTTTGATTGTGCAAGTTCCTGTATATGTGAATGGTCACAGAAGTCACATACTGTTATTTCTGGTACCTGACTGGGTGACTGTGTTTTTTAGACAGGAATGAAAAAAATGACAAACTGTGGATAATGAACAGCTAGTAATAAATAACAAACTATACAGACTGAATATTTGGAGGAATAATTATGTGTGCTAGAAATCACAAAACTTTCAGGATTTTCCAGCATTCTCCCTTCCAAACAAACTGGTATTCACTTGAAAGCTCATGAATGATAGATAATCTCATCTCACAAATAATGACAGTTCAAACCTCAATTAAACAAGTATCACAAAACCCCTGGGAGATAGACAGCTATAACTAAATATTTAGTTATATTGCTAAAACTGATACGTGAATATTTTCACAAAGAAGTTTGGCATTTGAGGAGCACTTTAATACCATTGAAAGAAAAGCACTATTGCAAACGAGTGAAAAGTACCATTATTATATTTGTCAGATTTCAGCATGCAAGAAAATTAGATGAAGGATACTGAAGGTACCAGCTCTGGTGGACTGATTAAGGAAAACAGAATCATTTACTTGTGGCAGGTCAGCCCAGAGCCTCTTCTAGTCTCAATGAATTCTAGAGTTACTTGACAGTCTGCCAACTCATAGAGCAAATGCCAAAAATTCCTTCTCACAATGTGCAAATTAAATCATGACTAAATATAGACCCAAAGCACAGGTAACTTGTATGGATCCAGCTTGTCAGGAGAGAACAAGATCTGGTTTCTCTTTCAGTAGTTACAAATTTATAAGTAGACCTTACAGAATTCATTACTTTCTATTTATGCTAAGTCTTCAGGGTCATGGAAAAGGTGAAGGCATCTTGACAGCTCTCTGATGGGCGATTTCATCCCTGTATAGTGCTGGTAGCTCAAGTCCTAACCACAGCCACATTTTTCTGATTCCACATGTGCCTCAGATGTCCAGAGAAGGTACCCCAAAGCACAAGTGGGGGCTGCAGAACACTATGTTTATCTGAGAGAACTTGTGTTCAAAGCATAAAGTTCATAGGAGCTTAATTTTTAGGAGCTCACTTTTTTATTGTATTTCACTACTGTAGAGTTTGAAGTGATGAAGGATTGATGACAGAGTAAATGAAAGCTTCCTGCAATCCTTCCAGTAGTCCTTATGTTGGAGCACCTTGGATACTAACCTCCTGTACTCTTACCATATACTTTTTCCATGGAAGGTAGTGGGGAATCTCATTACCCAACAGTTCCTCAGAGAGAAAAAGTCCCATAAGGCACCACATTGCTCCAAGATGGCTTCAGACACTGAGTGCACAAATGTAGGTATGAACTGCACCTTTGTTTGGGTGCTCAGCAAGGAGAGAGAGAACACAAACACTTGGTGGGCAGAAGGTAGTGAAAAAGACCAGGAGCTGTTCATGCCAGTGTTGTTCTGAATTAAACCAGTGTTTATACTGATAGAAACAAGATCTGGATCAGGCAAGCTTTCTCTACAGCTTACCATCTCTTTCATCCTGCTAATCAAAGATCTGTTCTCATTTCTGTCGCATTAACAACCTTCCCCGTAAAACCAAATGAACAGTCTCTGCAGCCTAATATTTGCCAACCCCCCCCCAAGGATATAACCTTTGAATTAGAAAAATTACTTGTTAAATTAGATCAAGAAAATCCTGCTGGCCTCCCAGAGCCAACAGCAGTTCACTTTCGGATGCACTGCCAACTCTCATGAGCTGGCTCTCCCTCTTGCCTCTTTCCCCAGTAGGTAAGCACACTTAACAGCCTTCAAAGCCGCCAGACTTCTCCTTTCTTTCCTTTTGTAGGTAATGCTCCCCACTCTCAAAGTAGGAAAAAAGCTGGGGTAAGTTTCTATTAAGCCAACACAACCCTTCTTTAAATCTCAAGGCATTGGTTCTCCTACCCTCTTGAACCTTTCATACACTTGTGTTTTTAACTTTTCTTTTACAGTTGGAGTTTCTGAAAACTTAGTCTTTCTTTTCTGCCTTGTGCCTGGAGACATTTTTCTTCTCAGAATGTTTAAATTCCCTTGTACTGCAGGGTAAAGGAGTCGATGCATGTTTCCAACTTAATCAGGATATTGTCAGTTTTCTTCCCCAGTCCAACATGTGCTAGGGAAAAAAGGCTTAGAAATGACAGGAAAATCTGTGACATGGTCCTTGGCAAGAAAGCACCTTGTGCTTTCAGGGCCACATTGGGAGTTAGACCCTACAGAGGTCTGGTCCTTTTCTTGGCATTGATTTCTGGTCTGACCTTTGCCCGGTTGTTAAATCACGGATTTTCAAAGGTGCTGAATGACTGCCAGTAGGTAAAATCCTTTATTTTGTGACTGAGGTCAGTAACAGCTTGGCAGCTGGAAGCCAGAATTTCATCTACTCACTTCA
This sequence comes from Promerops cafer, assembly GCA_013398275.1. Taxonomy (NCBI): domain Eukaryota; kingdom Metazoa; phylum Chordata; class Aves; order Passeriformes; family Nectariniidae; genus Promerops; species Promerops cafer. The sequence continues at coordinate 713,724 of VZSE01008982.1, forward strand.
GTTGCAGCTGTGGGTGTTTCAAAAATCGTATAGCTGGAGAAGGCAGACTAGACTAGGGGAAAGGTTAAGTCAAAAACAAGTTGGAAGCAGTTTTAGTTGTGCTTAGTTACTTCAAGATATGATTCTGGCCCAAATGTTGTCAGACAGATTAGTGACTGATCTTATAAAGAAATGAATTATTTGTAAGTAAAAGCTGTTCTATGGAGTGAATGATTGCTTATAAATGAAATACAGGATCTTAGCACCTGACATAGGTCTTGTTAACAGAGGAAATCAGAATTATCAGATGATGTCCCACAGCATAATAAGGCCATACAAACTGTGCTACTGTGTCTTTGGTGGGATGTCTTACATAGTTTTCCAGTGTGGATACAGTATCATCTGTTAGTATCATCTGCATTTTGAAGTTTGAAATTGAAAACAATGTGAAGTACCTGGAGTATTCCACGGAAGGCATCACTGAAATCTAATTTAAAATAACAATTCAGTTGAAAGCTCAATTTCACATTTTTCTGCAGTCAAATACTGTTTTGTCTACGTCTACTTCCTGTTACATGTATGAAGCTGTGAAATTACCCCCAAGAAAAAGCAACATAAATCACAACAGGCTCAAATCTTGTAACTTAGCATCTTGTATTTAGTGTCAGAAAAATGCTTAATCCAACCAAACATATGAATATGTATATATAATTTCCTTTGACATTAAAATCTCTGCATATCCTGAGAGTAAAGAATAAAAGAAACTGCATTTCTGGATGAAGGCTGAATGGAACTGAGCTGCAAGCAAGGAGAGGGGACTTAATGATTGACTTAGATACACGCAACAGTGCTAACAAATGGATATCACAAAAGGACTGCCCAACATAGCAACTGGGCTGTTTGCAATGAACTTGCTAAAGGTTGTACTTCCTTCCTTCCTCACCAAAGGTTAGGGGAGTTGGAGTATCGTGAAGCAAATCTCCACTGGCATAAACTGTCATAGTTCCAGTGACTTCAGTGTTGCTAAAATGGTTACACTAGTAAAGAATTATACCCTACCTGCTTGCCTAGTGTTTAATTTTGGAGAAATCAGGCAGAACCTTCACAAACTGCAGAAATGAGAACACTTCCTGCATCCACATTGAAATGTGGATCTTTGCCTCTCCCCAGTTATAAAGAGAACTGGTCTTGAAGAGTTCAAACAGTATGAACATTTGTCATTCACATTGCTTGTCAGTAAAAAATATAGCCTTTCATTCCCCCCCATCCCCACCCCAAATATTCTAGCCCTGTTGATGTTTTGATTTGTTTGGGCTTTATTTCATCATGCTCTCTCAAACAGAAACAAAAGCAACCTGTCCTCGACATGGACTTTTGTTTCATATCTACAAAGTTAAAAGCTTTTCGTTTTTCACAAACATTTAGTTTTTCTCATCATCACAAAATGATGCAGGGCATTTTCCTATGCTTCCCTAATCAGACAGATCATAAACATAATTCTAAAAGAGATTGGATGTTAAGATAGCTAACTAGGCCTAGGCTAATTTAATGATTAGCAATTGATGGTTTAAACTGGCAATTTCTAGTAGGGATGTTAATTCATATCACATATCAGGAGAAAAACCAACTATGTGATGTGATTCTGGCTGAGGTGAAGTTGTCTTCCTTGGTGCCTGGAGGCCTGGAAGTGCCAGATATAAAGCAGCAGAGAAGGGGAATGACGGATATGACCCTGAATAACATTTCAGATCAATTCTTTGCAAGATTTTTGGTTTTTTAAAAGCTAAACTGCCTTATCTTCTGACCAATTCTAATTGGAAATATCAGTTGTGTTCAGAGAAGAATCTGTTTTATAAACTGTTTTCTTTTAAAAACAGCTTTAGCAATTCTGACTCCTTTTTCAAAGCTTATTATTTCCTGTTTTGGTATCTATTTTTTCATCTTCCTCTTTGAGCTGTTCTTCACAATTTCATTGCCAGAAGAATCACATCTTTTCCTTGCTGTTTCTCTAAGTCAATGCTTCTCCTGATATGTCTTTAGAATTATTGCTTGACCCTTAGAATATGGAAAATTTAGCAGGGAGTCACCTGGGAGAGTCTCTCCAGGGAAAACACAACTCCTGTGTCATGGGAGGTGGGACAACAATCTAAATGAAATTGCATTGAGTGGAAGACGAGTGTGTGCACACAGCACTTGAAGATGCTGGAGGCAGAGGCAGTCTGTATTACCACATCCTTTCTCATCACCTCCCAGACAAACACATCCCCTCTCAAATTCCCAGATTAGCAAGGTTGGGAGTGCCAGGAAAATTTCCTTACTTGTGAAGCTTTTTGTAGATTTTTTAGGTTCAGCTTAGATTTTTCTCAGGCTTTTCCTTTATGTTAGCGAGTGGATATTTGGGATGATTTTTCCTCAATGCACCCAGATTAGATTTCACATTTTCCTTGATATAATTTAATTGTTTCTCTTCCCACATTTCTATTCCATCAAGTTCCTTGTATTATTTGCCTGTCCACTCTGGCATCCATGACTCCTACCCTTTTAACCCCACCTGGAGATTTTACTGGAGTGCCTTCATTCGCAGTTTCTGACCATATAGAGTGGGGACCAATTCCACTTGTTCCACAACTGTAAAGAAGTTTACCTAAACTCAAACTCTTGGTCTTTGTCCTTCTTTACAAATCCTAGCAATAATTCCAAGGCAAATGTGTACAGCAACCTCACACAAAGCCTCTGCTTGAGTCATTCAGAAAGCAGTGCACCATTTTTGGGAAATACAGCATTCATAGCAGACTCTTCAGTCCCATTGAGAGGAAAGGGTTGGAAATGGATTCGTGTAGGAAGAGAGACTGGCAGGAGGCATTTGTGAGGTTTTTCACACTGGAAGGAGTTATGGGGCATGAAAGCAAAGAGGAACTCAGTATCTAAAAGGAATATGGAAGTAGAGCTCCTTCATCTACCTCAATGACTGTCCTGGAGAGGAGCAGTTACACCCGAGTGTGAAAGGAGGAGGCTGGAGGCAGAAAACCCTTGGAGCCACAGAATATGGAGACAGGAGAGTTTGGGAGCAGCTGTCCCTGAAGGACAGTAGCCAGAGAAACAGGCCAGCCAACGCTGGGGCTGTGAGGGACCAGCCACAGCCCCATCCCTGCACCCTCAACAGAAGGGAACTGGGAGTGAAGGGAAAAAGCTGGGTTTGGGAAAGGGGTAGAGGTGTTTAGTTTTGTTACTGATTACTTGAATCTATTATAACTGATAATAGATTGAGCCACCTTTCCCCAAGTCAAATCTGTTTTGACAATCGTGGCAATTGGAAAGTGATTTCCCTGTCATTGTCTTAAACGGGGAGATTTTCCATCCTATTATTTACACCTGATCTCTTGAGGAGGGGGAGTGAGACAGCAGCTGGATGGGAGTTTGGCCCTTGGCCAGTGCTTACCCACCAGGGTCATCTCATACTTAAAAGAAAAAGGCTGACTTACATTCCTCCAAAAGCATCAAAATCTCAAACTATGCATCAAGCATCACTTCAGGCTATGAAAACAGGGAAAAGATGAACTGAGGGGGCAGGGATTCAGTTTAGGGATGAGCAAATGGAAGGAAGAGCAAATGAGTCCAAGATCATGGCTTGCCTGGTCCACCTAGGTGAGCTCAGCTCCTCTTCCAAACCCTCTTTCAGACAAACAGTGCCAGTCCCTTCCAAGTAATTCTGCTTTACCTTCAAAAGCCAGTGTCTATTGCTCTTGTCAATAAAACATGGGAGAAAAAAAGAATTGAATTATTGCTAAAATTGAGATGAGTTGATTTGGCATAGAGGTTAGAAATGTTCCTTAAAAAGAAACAGTTCAGAAAATAGCACATCTTTGCTTAATTCTCTTTATTCCACATCTGAAAGGACAATGTTTGCACTTTTCCTGGACAATGTATGTGAGAATGTATATCAAGTCATAACATAGTGGTCATTATTTTGCTACTCAGAGACACTTCAAATACTTCAGATGATATCTGAAATCATAAAATACCAATTTGAGCCACCAGGAGACTCCTCTTGATGGGGTGAATGTGAAGATGCTTTCCCATGTCACTCAGTGGCATACTTGGAAAGTGAACTCTGTGTTGGTACCCAGCAGTCTCAAGTATTTACTCATCTGTACGAGCAGGTGTGGGGTTAAGTCCCAGAACACATATTATGCAAGGCAAGTGATAGACCATGACATATTTGTTTCCTAACTCCATAATTAGGCTCCCAAATGAGTGACTGCTGATTGCTTAGCAGTTTTTAAAGCCTTAAGGTTGCAACTTCTGCAAAATTAATGAAAGTGGTTTCAGGGGAACTTTACAGCTTGTATAGAATCTAAAAGATTCTAGTCCTCAGGAATTTTGCTCCTTCTAACCAAAAGCAAAGATTTGGATTCACAGAAAGATAAATGTAAAAATAATTCAGAGAAGCTACAGAATCTTTAAATTTGAAGCATATGGGGATCAAAAAAATAGTGGCTGACAAAATGTAAATGTACATTTTAATGTCTAGATAGCCAGAATATTACTTTAGTCAATGATTTTCTCATTTTGATTTATTTAGTCATAAGTTTTTCATGGATATTGATCTCAAAATGTTTAAATGGGTTTCTTTCTATCACAGGATAGATAGAACAAAGCAGGAGACCTAAGCTGTTTCAGTTCTGTTTTTCTTTCTTCTGCCATGTCAAAAAATAAGAACACCAGTATGTTTTGGTTTTTCATTCATTTATTTATTGTTTGACAACTCCTGAAGTTAAGACCAATATTAACACAGGAGCTGCCAGACTGAATCAATCCAGCAATCTCTCTAATTCAGTTCTATCTCCAGGGAAGCCTAATGCTGGAATAAGAAGGTACAAAAAGACTTACCAGCAGGGAAGTAAGGAATAAATTGGTTTCTTTTTACATATATGTTATAATAAGAAAGATAGCAGTGATATCTAGCCAAGGGTTCTATTCAGTAGAATTATGCTCTGCCTTATTTTTGTCACCAGTATTCCTAGAAATTAAGAGAAGGAATGCAAACAAGAATGCCCACTGCAAGTGCCTCTGATCTTTGGAAATAATTGGATGTGGATCCAAATCTGGCAGCTCTATCATGTACTAAAGTCTCTTAAAATCATCCTATCCATCAGCCAGACAGGGAAAGAGACACATGGAAGAAAAGGTCACATTAGCAGGAAGCAGCTGGCATGATTCCACAAGGTTCGTATTATTTAGTGGGATCTGTTTCTGCTCTTCAAATTCCAAATTCATGCCAAAATCTGGTGGCACAAACATGCACAGAATTCCACACTTTGATATGAACTCTATCAGGGTGACATTTCAGAAATTATATGCAAGGACTTACACTCACGTGACTGTAAATAATAGTGGTACAATTCCCCAGAGATGGCACAAAACTCCTACTACATCCTCTACAAACACTGCCACGAGGCACTGCAGATTGGCTCTGCAGTGTACACACACATAAACCCCCTTGCTTTAGTTGAAAGGCTGAAGCATTTATTAGAGGAAAGGATTATAATGATGCAGTTTAAACACTGTTAACTAAACATGAATTGATGGGGGGGAAAAGAACAGCTTAGTAAGAGATTAGTTCTTCCTTCAGCATATGGACAGCGGTGCTTCTACCATTAAAGAAAAATTAATTTTGTGTTTACAGAGTTTTCTTCTTGGGCTCTTAAGGAAAAGGGATTTCTCAAACCACTATAGATCACTCCTATAACCCAAAACATTCCTTCTATTTTTGAGCCAGTACATGAAGCATTGAATAATAAGCCACAAATCTTCTGGCAGAAATCTATGGACAGTAGTATGGAGATAGCTCAGCTGACTTTATGCCTGTATTACTGCTGGGGTGTAGACACATGAAGCCTTTGTGCGAAGCCAGAATATCCATTTCAGAAGGAATCTTGCATGCACAGAGCTAAGCCCTCCTTCAGCCAGTTTGCACTCTGAACTGACAAGGTGTGAGAGGACAAAGGGAAAAGTAGATCAGAAAAGCATAAAGAGACAGCAAATCTTCAGGGAGCTTGCTGGCAAATCCCACTGACTGCATTACCACCCATCACCAAGGTCATTTATTATACCTTTTTCCAGCAATCCAGTGACAGGAAAGTCCTGAGTGCAGGGGCACTATCTCTGTATGGGGACTAGTTCTGTCCTCACCACAGCTACTGAGGAATGGTGAGAAACCTCCCAGATCTAAGAAGATCATATCAGGAAATATGATCTGAAGCTTGCGATGTTTATCTGAACATCTCTGGTTTCCCAGATGATTTGTAGCCAAATTCAACTGTCTCAGACTATCCTTTGCAAAACTCCTTGATTTTGTCTTCCTGATCTGGTATTTTATGGATAGAACCATAGAATTGTTTAGGTTGGAAAAGACCTCTAAGGCCATTGAGTTCAGTCATCAGCCCAGTACCATCATGGTCACACTAAACCAAGTGCCAATGACCAAGGATCAAATGGTTCAAAAACTCAGAGGTCCCTTGATGTGGATCTCCACAAAACCTTGCTGTTTCATCAGTCTCAAAGATCTCCTTCAGAGTGATAACTTCCCTATCACTGCAGACAGAGAAAAAAATACCTCCAAAAGAAATCTAGAAATGCAATTTTTCAACAGGAGTGCTCACATCAACTTCCTATACAGATTTTAACCCAACATCTCTTAACAAGTAAAGACAGACCCAACAGAGTATTTTCTGCCATACACCCTTATAAACACCACCAATTCTCCCCAGAGCAGCTTCCTGTTTAGATGAAACATCTAGTTTTTGTTTTCTTCAATTAAAAAATTATTCTTTTGCACTAGTCTCTGGGAGTGGAGTAATCAAGTGTATTCTCAAGATTTCTCTAGACCAAGCTATAGACTTAAGGATTCTTTTTTGTTCTGTGTTTTTTTCCCCCTTTCCACAAGTTGATTGGAGACAAATCAGTCTCAAGAAATACTGATGTGTCTGAAGACACTTTTTAAGCAGAAAGAAAAATTCATCAGTCACATCACTTGTTCTGAATCATTCACTCAACTCTGCTACTGACAACTTGGAGTTCATCCAAAGGTTCTGTGCTCCATATTGTGTTCAGAAGCAAATATTCTCTAAAGAAATGTTTTTGCATGTTAATGACTTTCTTGCCTTCAGTAAGCAGCTACATGTCTATAGAAATTATACCAAGTTTAAGATTCTGTTGGTAACAGTTTTAATGCAACATCATACATTATATTTTCAGATGCAGCAATCTGTCTCATCCTAATTCTGGAATTGCTAAGATTGTCCTTACTAAGTCTATAAATCACAGAGCAGCTGCAGTTACCTGTCACACAAAGGCTGGGCTGGAACTGCTTAAGCTCCTCCTTTACAGCACTACCAATGCACCTTAATAACAGTTCCTAGGTAGAACTGAGAGAAATCACCAATTCTTTAGTTTAAAATGTGTAATCTTCATTGTGAGAAGGTAGTTCTTCAAAGCCTCTGGATGAGGGAAAAAAAAACAAAAAAAAGTTGCTTTGCTATTTGATAAGGGAGAAAGCATATCCTGCAAGGTCCAGGTGCAACAAAATCATAATGAATCTTAAAGGAATGAGGACTAAAGGAATGGGGTCTAAAGGAATGGGGGAAAGCTTTCCTGAAATGAAACATCCCAATGCTGCACAGCAGTCCTTTATCTTTTAGGACAATAAGCATCATGCGAAGATTCCTCTCATATTCCTCATGTTCGGTGTATGTTGCTTCAGAGAGCAGTTTTGCTCACATTTTAAACCTGCTCTCCATTCCTTGCATAATTTTCTTGAGAGAAGGTTTAATACAAAACATTCCTGAGGTACCCAGATTTATTTGTATTTCAGAAAATATTTTTCCCCACAAAATAGGCTTATTAAATTAAGCCCAAATGCAAAATCATGCTCTGACAAATTTAGACCAATGTTCTGAACCCATCTCTCCATCTCTAATAAGATGACTTTAGGTTAATCAGAAAAACAACTTCTTTGCTCCTCTCAGTGGAGCAACTTCATTTCTGATGTGTTACAGAAGTGTCCCATCCTGTGCTGTAGAAATTAGATATTCACCAGCAAAGAACTGTGAATAAGGCTCAGTTCACCTAATTGTAGTTATCTCATTGAGTCTTCCAGGCATCTGGAGCAGAAAATGCATCCATTAGAGAAAGTCTAAACAGAAATAAAGGGTTTGGCTGTCTCCATGTGCAGTTAATAGCTCCACAAGTGGCTCCATCTAGGTGAAATATAGACTGTAAAATACAGGAAACAAAATCTCCAGCCTTATTTTCAAAGATGATAATTAATACAAGAAAGGGATTAAAAAATGCTCAGTGTCATTCAGTTATAAACATGGAATTACTTCCCTTTTGGATTACTCTTTGATAGTGCTGATTTCTATGATGGATGTATTCTGGCATATATGTACCGTACCATACTTTGGTAGCATTCTCCTCTCCCTAGGAAATCCACACTATGGACAAAAAAAAACAACAAAAAACACTTCCTTTCATTACAGTAGGAATATTTAATAAACAAAAGCAATTCAAGTATAGGTAGGTAGGTAGGTAGGTAGGTAGGCAGATAGATAGATAGATAGATAGATAGATAGATAGATAGATAGATAGATAAATATAACATATGCATGACCTCTTTACAGCCTAGAGCGGCTCATTTACAACTCTATAATGAAATGGCTTTCAAGCTTCTGGGTTATTCCCTGAAAGAGAATGAAAAGAATAATTAGGGTTAATTTCTCATAAAACCTTTCCGGAATATTTTTATGTGCAAGATAATAGGTTACTTTCCAAAAAGGAAAATAAGGAAAGGTACGGTAACAATGAAAGTGGAGACTCATGTGTCCTAGAAGACTTTTTCTAGGTCACTGTGAGAGGACAGGACATTACAAAGGCAAGAGAAACACTTCTAGATTTCTTCAGGGACTCCCAGATGTGTCCTTCCAGCACAGAGTGCCTCATTATATTCTTGCAGCACGATGGGTATGTGTGGAGGGTACCAAGGAATTGATACCATCACTGGGAACTACTGAACAGCTTCTCGCATCACATTGTTCATTCCCCCAGACAACAGCTCTGGTCTTATTCTCTGCTAATGTCCTGAGTAGTCTTCTAAACACCTGCTCCAGCACATGATTAAATTGTACTGTGTTGGCATTAAATCTGCAGCGCCAGGGGGACATTGCAGATGTTTCCTTTAGATGTATCACAAAGAAGAACTATGACACAATACAACCAGTGTCTCCAGGGTACTCTTTCAAGCCTTGACATCAGGACTTTCTCAAAATTTCTTAGTGTCCTGCTTTCAGTAACATCTAGAGGCCACATGCAGAACATAAACAAGGGAGATGGCTTTCCTTACTCTGAGACATTGTTAACGATTGCAGGAATTATTAAAAACTCTCCAGCCCTGGAGGTGTCAAAGCCAGATTGAATGGGGCTCTGAGTCTAGTGAAGGTATCTTTGCCCATGGCAGAGGCTTGGAACTAGATGATCTTGAAGGTTCCTTCCAACGCAAATCATTCTATGATTCCATGATTTTCCAGACTCTTTCTTATTCAAGATAGAATTTTTATTTATTTCAATTTTATTTTGCTTTCAAACTTTAGTTATTCCTTTATTGATAATGCCCTGATAACTTCTACTAGTACTGTTATGCTTTAAATAAGTATTTAGCTTTAGTAAAATTTTATGCCATCCACAGTCTTCAGATCATATGATGCCCAAGGCATGACTAACTCTGTGGGAAACTGTATTGACTCTCCTTACTACAGTTTAGAAAAGGGAATATGTGGGAAGTATTATTATACATCTGTTTTTAGCAGAATATCTATTATACATAATTTAATTTGATCCCAAAAGTTAAACCCCAAGGGAAAAATCCATTTGTTAATATTATGGATTTTGTAATCACAGCTCAAAGCTGTGTAAGTTTTTCAGCTTTATCCTTCTGGGATAAAATCTGGGCTTTATTGAAGTCAACTCCCTCTGAGTTTGTCAGAAAGATGGTGTCAATCCCACAAAACAGTGCATCAGGAGACAAGATGAAGTTGCCTGAACTCCTTTGTTCTCCTCCATGAAAAATACCTCAACCAAGTAAGTTTTTCACTCGCAGGTGCTTAAAACACAACAGAGGGGAAGTAAGTGAATGACCTAGATCTGCTTATCTGCTGAGTGTATTCAAGCTGAATAATTTGAATAATTTACATAATACCTTTGATGCTTCCTTAAGACAAAAACCTCTCACACGCCTTGGAAAGTATTACAATACACCTCAGTGTAGTGCATCAGGAAGAGCCACGAATTACTGTCCTCCTATCAATGTAATTCACAATCAGTAGGGACACCATGATTTTAGCAGGATTCTCAAGTACAATTACTGAAATATGGACATTTCTAATTCAGGTGTTCAAGTGTAGGTGTCAAAGTTATTTCAGAAGTGTTGAGAGCCCTTAAGATGTATGAAATGGAATTTGTTTACCTAAATGAGAATATTTATAGAGTTAGGCTGTTATTTCTACGCAACTCACTCTGGGATGCCTTTGCAGACAGCAAAGAATTAGTAGAGTTACCGTAGTTTGTGGCATGATTCATCTCACCCTCAGTGAGACAGCTGCATTTGTTAGGATGAATCATGCACTAATCTCCATGGACTACACTGATCAGGTCACCATTGACTACAATAAAAGCCCAGGCAAGTGGCAGACATCTAATGTTAGGTGAATCATCTAACTAGGAGGCTTCCAGCCTAACCTTCCTGGAGCATTATTTGAGTTCTCCTTAATGCTTCACTGGGAACATCAAAGGCCCTTAGTCCATCAGCAGAGATGAAGCTATGTCTACATTGATCCACCAACAATGGGAGGTAATAGAGGTCATAAAGCTGTGTCTTTGACCAGGTGCAGAAAATGTGGAGGACTCTCAAGGCACTCAGCTGACCTTGCTGTAGGCTTTATAGCTGGATAAGCCACCTGCTGCCAGACCTCTACATTGACGAAAGGAAAGATCCTGCACACTGAACTTTGGTAATCATCACAGAGGTCTGTGACTTACCCTTCACCTCTGTGAAACACTTCTTCACTCTCTGTAGAAGCATCAGTTTTGTTTCTCAGACTGTCCTTCAACAAGACTCTGTGGTCACAAGGTGCAATGGCAGGAGATTAAGGCTATGATAAAGGTTAGTACTACAGCACCCACTCTGCTGAGAACACACATCAAAATGATGCATTGAAAGCAAAATTTAAATATTTGATTCTGAAAAAAGTCAAAAGGTCAGAAATTTTCTCCTGGGTTTTCTTCTAAAAGAGAATTCCTGAGAAAGAACCTGAAAAACCCCATCTGCAAAGCATTTCAAGTCACAGTGTGTTCTGACAGAAAAAGTTATCATTAAGCTTCTTCTAACCTCTTTTGATGTTAGCACACTTGTATATCTCTCTTCTTAATATATAAGCTTGTTAAATTATTATAAGTTAAAATTAATGTTATTGTTAAGGACAACCAGACCTCCCTCAGGTAGGCTGGCAGCATGCAAAGCCAGCTTTATTCTCGCCTATTTATGTAATATTTTAATTTTTATTTATTATTGGCTGTGACATTTAAGCAGAACGTGTTCCAAGCAAGTCTGTGAGTGTGAACTTACTGACTTAGAAAGCACAGGTGGAGAAAAGAAACAGTAAAATTTGTCCCCAGCTAAGCTAATTCAAAAGAGACATCTGCAGTTTCTGAATACTCCACTCATACAAGCAATCCACTCTCTGAGTTTAATGATTTCAAATACTTCTATGGATATCAGACATCTAAGAAAAGACCTCAGTAGGAAATAGAACTGCTGGGACAACACATAAGCTCTGCAAAGGAGGAAATACATAATTCTGGAGAAGACTTGGAAGGATCAGAGAGGCTTGATGTTCTTCAGCTTAGAAACGGTGCTTCAGGGTTTGTGAAAAACTGAACAAAATAATTCTGTACTGGAAACATACTTGGAGATATCACCTAGCAAAAATGCCCTCAAAGTATAAGGGTTTTCAAAGGATCCCATTGATGCCTGGACCAGGAGAAGGTTAGCAGCTCATTTTCCTCATTCTTCCATACATGCTGCATATCTACGCGGCAAACTGATATCATGAACTCACATCAAGAGTGAGAGATTAATACTGAACTCTGAGCCACTGCACCAGGGCAGGAAGAACAACAGTCAGGTAAGAATGACACATCTGAGGTTCCATTAAGCTGCTGGTTTTCCCGCATTACAATTCTTGGCATGGCTGCCCCAGTACAAACCACCAGCACAGGCTGGTGGCACAACTCCTGCTGGTATGAAGTTTACAGCTGCTCCCATGGCAGAATCACATCATCCCAGCCACAGAGGCTCCAGCCATTGCTGCTTTACTGGCATTTTGAAGTGGTGCAGTTTACTGAACTGATGGCAGCCAGCTGTTAATACCAGGACAGAGCTCTAACATGATCAGCACCTTCCTTTTGAAACAATGCAAAAAATAGCAATTTAAAAATAGAGAAAATAAAGCTGCATTGATGAAAGAACAGCCAGTAAGTAATCAGTATGTTCTTACCAGTCATGAGTTTGCAATTTGTTTTTGCAGGCAAAGCTCCTGCTTTCAAAATCAGGGTTCATCTCATCACTTAAATCCTTCCAGTCTAAGATCTATTCTTCCTGAGATGTTTTTGGATAGCAACAGCAAAGCTTGGAACAGAACCTTCAGATGATATTTTGCTTAGGATAAACATCTAGGAATCAGGATGCATAAACTTAATTTATACTAACAAAATATGCTTGTTTAGGATGGTTCTTTGTCACTGGGACACCTTGGCAAGGAAAGGGCCACTCTAACACATCCAAACCACCTCACTCTCTCACCCTCCAGTAAATTGTAGCTGCATGGAAACTGCTTATTAGGAATGGTTGCTTACCTGTGCTAATTACTGAGCTGTGATAAGGAATGATTTGGGACAGTGCTGGTTGGCTAAAAGAACACCAGGAACAATGCCAACAATCTAACAAGGTGTGCATCCGAGTTTCAGTGACAAAGGACAGTTCCTGACTCTGTATATTTGCTGGCATAGACGTAGTCCCAAGTACTCAATTCTTGGTTCCCACAGGTTTGTGTGTCACAGTGTGCCTTGGCTGGAAGGACACTCTGGGGAACTCCAGGTCTGTCAGCCAGACCTCGGTGTCAGGGAAGGTCATGGAGCAGGTCATCATGAGTGTGATCTTGCAGCACATACAGGACAGCCAGGGGATCAGCCAGTATGAGTACATGAAAGGCAGGTCCTGCCTGACCAAAATAGATCTCCTCCTTTTACAATGTGACCAGCTTAAGTGGATGACGCAAAGGCTGTGGATGTGTCTACCTAGAGTTTAGTAAAGCCTTTGACACCATTTCCAACAGCTTTCTCCTGCAGCATTTGCCTTCTGAAGGCTCCAATGGATGGCACTCTTCATTGGGTTAAAAAATTACTGTATGGCTGGGCCAGAGAGTGGTGGTGAATGGAGTTAAATCCGGCTGGCAGACAATCACTACTGGGGTCAGGGCTCAGTATTGGGTCCTGTTCTAATTAATATCTTTCTTTATCCATATGAGGTGACTGAGGGCATCCTCAGCAAGTTCACAGTTGGCACCAAGTTGAGTGGGAATGTCGATGTATTGGAGGGTAGCAGGGGTCTGCAGAAGGGTGTGGACAGTCTGGATCAATAGTGCCAGGCCAGGGGAATGAGATTCAATAAGAAAAAGGACTGGGTCCTGTCCTTGGGTTATGAAAAACCCGTATGGAGCTCACAGCTGGGGGCAGAGTGGCTGGAAA
>VZSE01008984.1:0-81735 GCA_013398275.1 Promerops cafer
TGCACCAGCTCCCGAGACCGCTGGCAATTTGGAACGGCATTTGGCACAGCTGGTATCAGAGCTAGCTGGGATTCTACCGGCAGAGTGTCAGTTGTTCCTGAAGAGATGCCTCGATAGATGTCCGGAAGCAGCAGGAGCAGAGTAGCTCTGTGACAGGAAGGAAGTCACGGGCAATCATAGCAGAGGCAGTGCCCTTGCTGACCAGGGTCCCACTGTATCTGAGCAGGGTGGGCAGAGCAGGGATAGAAACAGGTCTAATTCACAGCCCAGGTGAGATAAAGTAATTGGGTCCATCCAGGGAGGCCAGGGCAGAGCAGTTGGAGCTGGAGACAGGACTAGGGATGAGCTCCCTACAGTGTAGGTCTGAGGCCCGTCTGAGATACAGAGTTGGAGAAGTGATTGTATAAAAGTACACCTGCAGTGGGACTCGAGCAAATACTTAAGGCTTACAGAATAGAAATGAGTATTTGAGAAAAACTATTCTGAACAGGCAATGAAAGCATTCTTGATGTTTTTGTTCTGTGTACATTACACAAGGTACATCTGTCTTTTTCAAAAAACGGGGTTTGTGCACTCAGTACACTTGTGAGAACTGGTGTGAACCTGTGAGCCGTCAATTCCATTTGAATGCAATTGTTCATTTTACTGGTAACAAATTCCTTCAGGAAAGGGAGTGTGTTCTCAGATGGGGTGAATAGTGCTTTGAGTGTACGGCAGACTTAAACCGTTTGACTCAGTCTATCTAGCTCAGGTGGATTTGTTGTAAAAGTATGCTGATGTAATAAGTCTGATATTTTTTCCTTTTCAACTAATAAACTAGAATGCCATTTGAGGAAGTACAGATGTTGAAGTTTTTGTCTGCTCCATAAAAAAGGAGGTTTACTAGGTGCAGCAAGCATTACTGTTTTGTTTCTCTGTTAATACAGAGGTGTAATAATTGTTTTAATTTACACTACTAGTGTAAATCCATAATTGTTTAGAAAAATTTAAGATAGTAATATCAAAGGTATTTTTGCAGGGGGGAAGGGCTAACACTTTAGGGCAAGTAACACTGTAGGACAAGAGCTTGCTGTGCAGCATGTAGTTTTGTGATGCATTGTTAGTGTGACTTCATCACAGAAAGGAAATTTATTTTAACCATGTTACTGAAGCAAGAAGAAAGTTTGAATAAATTTAAGTAAAAGTATTTTTATGTGTACTTCACTTACAAGTGGCTTTGCTATTGCTGCCCTTTTTGTCTTGTATGCCCGTAATACTCATGTAATTAGAGTAACTTGTGTAGTGGGAAGCTACTGAAAGAATGACAAGTAAGAATGTGAGATAGGGAATCAAAAGAAATTATTCTGAATTTCACCTGCTGTCTTACTAACAATTTGTTCAATACTGTTGATATCAGTATAATAAAGAGCAGATGAAGCAGGCTTTTATAGCTCTTTGTTAAAGAGTTACAAGTCTTGTATGCTGTGTTTGCTTTGATGTTAATAGGTTTGGGTTTGTATGGCTTGAAGAATTTTTGGTTTGTGTACAAAAGCAGTATACTATGGTTTTCCTTACTGCAGAGTCTAGACCAAAGCAGCTGCTTGTGTATATTAATCCCTACGGAGGGAAAAGACAAGGGAAGAGGATTTATGAACAGAAAGTTGCTCCACTCTTCAGTCTGGCTTCTATATCCACTGATGTTGTTAGTGAGTAATGAGTACTTTAATTTCTTAATAAGCGCAGTAAGTCTTTAAAACAATCCTAAGTAGCTGAAGTTCTTTCTGTTGGTTACCTTTTCTTACTAAGGAAATGAAACAAAGTGGTAGAGAATGTTTTCTAATTGAAACAGAGGTAGCCAGATAAATGGCAGCCTTCTATCAGCTTCCTGCTTACTGAAATAAAACTTCCAGTGCTTCTGAGCTATTTGAGCTCTAAATAAAAGATGCTGCCTTTCTTCTCTTTTTCAGTTTCACTGTTAAAACTAATTCATCACTTGAACAATTTTTACTGAAATATNCTCTGAACTGCACCAGCTCCCGAGACCGCTGGCAATTTGGAACGGCATTTGGCACAGCTGGTATCAGAGCTAGCTGGGATTCTACCGGCAGAGTGTCAGTTGTTCCTGAAGAGATGCCTCGATAGATGTCCGGAAGCAGCAGGAGCAGAGTAGCTCTGTGACAGGAAGGAAGTCACGGGCAATCATAGCAGAGGCAGTGCCCTTGCTGACCAGGGTCCCACTGTATCTGAGCAGGGTGGGCAGAGCAGGGATAGAAACAGGTCTAATTCACAGCCCAGGTGAGATAAAGTAATTGGGTCCATCCAGGGAGGCCAGGGCAGAGCAGTTGGAGCTGGAGACAGGACTAGGGATGAGCTCCCTACAGTGTAGGTCTGAGGCCCGTCTGAGATACAGAGTTGGAGAAGTGATTGTATAAAAGTACACCTGCAGTGGGACTCGAGCAAATACTTAAGGCTTACAGAATAGAAATGAGTATTTGAGAAAAACTATTCTGAACAGGCAATGAAAGCATTCTTGATGTTTTTGTTCTGTGTACATTACACAAGGTACATCTGTCTTTTTCAAAAAACGGGGTTTGTGCACTCAGTACACTTGTGAGAACTGGTGTGAACCTGTGAGCCGTCAATTCCATTTGAATGCAATTGTTCATTTTACTGGTAACAAATTCCTTCAGGAAAGGGAGTGTGTTCTCAGATGGGGTGAATAGTGCTTTGAGTGTACGGCAGACTTAAACCGTTTGACTCAGTCTATCTAGCTCAGGTGGATTTGTTGTAAAAGTATGCTGATGTAATAAGTCTGATATTTTTTCCTTTTCAACTAATAAACTAGAATGCCATTTGAGGAAGTACAGATGTTGAAGTTTTTGTCTGCTCCATAAAAAAGGAGGTTTACTAGGTGCAGCAAGCATTACTGTTTTGTTTCTCTGTTAATACAGAGGTGTAATAATTGTTTTAATTTACACTACTAGTGTAAATCCATAATTGTTTAGAAAAATTTAAGATAGTAATATCAAAGGTATTTTTGCAGGGGGGAAGGGCTAACACTTTAGGGCAAGTAACACTGTAGGACAAGAGCTTGCTGTGCAGCATGTAGTTTTGTGATGCATTGTTAGTGTGACTTCATCACAGAAAGGAAATTTATTTTAACCATGTTACTGAAGCAAGAAGAAAGTTTGAATAAATTTAAGTAAAAGTATTTTTATGTGTACTTCACTTACAAGTGGCTTTGCTATTGCTGCCCTTTTTGTCTTGTATGCCCGTAATACTCATGTAATTAGAGTAACTTGTGTAGTGGGAAGCTACTGAAAGAATGACAAGTAAGAATGTGAGATAGGGAATCAAAAGAAATTATTCTGAATTTCACCTGCTGTCTTACTAACAATTTGTTCAATACTGTTGATATCAGTATAATAAAGAGCAGATGAAGCAGGCTTTTATAGCTCTTTGTTAAAGAGTTACAAGTCTTGTATGCTGTGTTTGCTTTGATGTTAATAGGTTTGGGTTTGTATGGCTTGAAGAATTTTTGGTTTGTGTACAAAAGCAGTATACTATGGTTTTCCTTACTGCAGAGTCTAGACCAAAGCAGCTGCTTGTGTATATTAATCCCTACGGAGGGAAAAGACAAGGGAAGAGGATTTATGAACAGAAAGTTGCTCCACTCTTCAGTCTGGCTTCTATATCCACTGATGTTGTTAGTGAGTAATGAGTACTTTAATTTCTTAATAAGCGCAGTAAGTCTTTAAAACAATCCTAAGTAGCTGAAGTTCTTTCTGTTGGTTACCTTTTCTTACTAAGGAAATGAAACAAAGTGGTAGAGAATGTTTTCTAATTGAAACAGAGGTAGCCAGATAAATGGCAGCCTTCTATCAGCTTCCTGCTTACTGAAATAAAACTTCCAGTGCTTCTGAGCTATTTGAGCTCTAAATAAAAGATGCTGCCTTTCTTCTCTTTTTCAGTTTCACTGTTAAAACTAATTCATCACTTGAACAATTTTTACTGAAATATTTTTTCCATATGTACTGTGTATGTCTCCTTTAATTCTTTCCTTGGCAAAAATCTTTTGAGGCACATCTTATGGACAGGCTGTTTTATAGTCACATTGGTAATAGAATCATGGTTATTAATGAATTTATTCTTATAATTCTATATTATATACAGCTTTATAGTAGTTTTTAATAATAAATTTTAATGTGTTTATTTCTTCACAGTAACTGAACATGCTAACCATGCTAAGGACAACTTATTTGAAGTTAATATTTATAAATATGATGGGTAAGTAACTTGCCTTTTTTTATTATTTTCGGGCTGATATATTATGTAATTGGTCTGTTCTTGTCTCTAAAAGGGTGGCCTTCATTACTAATACATTTATTGCAACAGCTGAATGTCCTGGGGCATGTTCCTTTTGTAGGAGATCCACGTTTAGGAGTATAAAAAGAAAACTAAACTGTTTCAATAAAATCGTTCAACACAATATATTCAAGCATAGTATAACAATGTTTGCATGAGATTTGTGTTCAAAAGATGAATGTAAGATTAATTCTGCTCAGTTGAGCATTCTGTTATAGCTCAAAAGCTACCCAGAAATGTTTTGTGGTCTTGACATACATGAGTTCAGAACACTGCACTAGTAGCATTCAGCCTGTGTGTAAAAAACATGGACTGTTCAGAAATGTTTCAGGTAGTTCCTCTTGCTGTATATGACTGTTCAATAGTGGCTACATCGTTCGGCTTTATTTGCATTTCTTCTGTTTCTAAGTTACTGCTTTAAAAGAAGACCTGACAGAATCTTGCATTCCATTATTGATTCTGCTGTAGAAGCAGAATATTTTAATAAAAATGCTAGTAATTTCAGTTTCCAGTTCATGACATGAAACAAGTTACGAATCTGAAAAAACATGAAAATGTATGCAGATAAACTCCCATAACTACAGTATTTTAAAATTGTATTTTGTGCCTGTTGACAGGTAGGTTTAAACAGGTAAGTTGCAAAAAGAAAACACATTCAGTCTTTTCAGAGTACTTTTGCTATATACATTGTCTATGTTGAGTAAGAGCATGATATTGGGAAATGGTGTTCATAGGCTGAGTTCCCAGACTTCACCTGCTTTAAAATTACTTGCCTTCAAATAAACAGTTTTGTCTATACTGTGATTTTGCTTAAATTTTCAGAAGTTCAAAGAAGGGAAAGACACTGATCCTAGAAAAACCTAGTTAGTTGTTATTTTTCCTTTTCATTTCATTTGTGATTTGAAATAAGTTTACTGATGTTTGGTGAAATTTCAATACAGAGCAGAAAGGGAGGCAAATGAGCCCATGTCCACTCCTAGCAAATTGTTTTTTGCAGCAAGTGGCAGTGATCAATCGGAAGTGCTTTTGGCAGATTCAAAGTCTTGTAGAATTTTTTTTCTTTTGGTGGTTTTTTTGTTGTTTGTTGGGTTTTTTTGTTGTTTTGTCTCTCTAACATGCCAAAATGAGCAATAGGCCAGAGAACTGCATCTTTTTGGAGTCTTATGATTCTCCTATTCCTGGACTGGGCCTGAATGGCAGTTTGCTTGGGATCTGCAGCCTGTCTTTCCAAGCCTGACTTCTGTCCATCATGTACAACTCTTTTTCTGCGGTCAGCAGTGATGTTAGGAAGGACTTCCTGAATTAAAACTACTTTTTAAATAACAGATTATGTGGTCATCTGGAAAATTTAAAAAATTATCGAACCACATAAATGTGTATTTCTTCAGGTTTGACTTTCCTCACATACAGTAAAAGGTTCTTTGGATTCCTGCATCTAATTGATGTTCAGCTGTCCCCGTAGACTGCTTCTGATGTGTGGCTTTCCCTTCATTCAGTGATGAATTTCTTCATTTCATCTCCAGATTCCCTATTTGGCAAAGCCATACATGGAATTCTGCAAGTAGATGCAGGATTCTTAATGATACTTGCTTTACTTCTTTTCAAATGTTTTACTTTAGACAGCTAATTTAAATATTTTATGTGTGTTTCCTGTTTGTTCTTTCTATTTTGCCTTACAGGAATTTCTTATGGTGAATGTAGTCAGTGATAGAACAGCTTTTCTTTAAGCACAGTTACTTAAAATAGTCGTTTGGTTACAATATAGCAGGATTTTGTACATCACTGTGCAGAACAATTAGAACATGCTGTAATATCATGCAGGTAATAGCCATGTTTCTTACACATGTCTGTTGCACAAGCCTTTGTAAAATTGTTTCTGGTTGGGTTTTTTTTCCTACTGTAAAAACTCATTTCACTTGTGGATTAGCTTCTGAAGTCCTCTAGCAGATGTTATTTGCTGTTATCATCTATCTAAAAAGTGAAATGCTCGCCCTCTAGGAAAATAAAGCCAACAAGTAAGAATCACTCTAAGCTGTTTCTTTCAGACATTCTTCACCAGGGGCCTTCACATGTGCAGTATATGTTTGACCTGCATATTGTTCTTCTGATGTTTGCTATGAATTTGGTTGTGTTCTTACTGCATGTGTGCAGTTCTTTATCATATTTACCTTTGAATAGGTATAGACATTCATATAACTGTCCCCTCTGAGCCTGGATATAGTGTTTGTTATAGAAGATGATCAAAGGGCTGGAGCACCTCTCCTATGAAGACAGGTTGGGAGAGCTGAGTTTGTTCAGCCTGAAGAAGGGAAGGCTCCTGGGAGACTTTAGAGCACCTTTCAGTACCTCAAGGGGACTTAGAAGGAGGCTGGAGAGGACATTTTACAAGGGCATATAACAACAGGACAACAGGGAATGGTTTTAAACTGAAAGAGAGAAGGTTTAGATTAGGTTTAAGGAAGAAGTTATTTGCTGTGAAAGTGGAAAGGCACTGGAACAGACTGCCCAGAGAAGTCAGGGATACCCCATCCCTGGAAGTGTTAGAGGCTAGGCTGGATGGAGCTTTGAGCAAACTAGTACTGAGACAGCATTAACTTTGAACTGACGTGGACATTTTTGTTTCTTTAACCCATTTTTTTGAGTCTGGAGAGAAAGATAAGGCTAAAATTGAGGAATAGTGTAGTTAAGCTATTTGAAGAGAAAAAAATTACAGAAATTGAAAACAAATATCCCTTTATTCCTTCTCTCTCAGTCTCCTAGGTCTTAACTTAGAGTTGGAGAATTCACGTTTTTAAGACTGTCCTCACCATTCATGGAAAAAAAATGACTGTTTTTTTCAAGCTTCCCATCTGCTGAAAATGCAATAATAACTAAATTCAAATCATCTATACTTAAAAATGAGACTAATTTGTCTTGTGAAATAAGTGTTCATTCTGCAATATCTGTTGCTGATGATGTGAAAGAGTATTAGTTTATGAGTTGGAAATTATTGCTATAGATAACAGTACACATTCCTAAACTTGTGTGCTAGGAACTACATATTTAACTCTGGATTTCTCATGTGTTCCTTTAAAGTGTATTTGAATTAGTTTGTTTGTTTAGTTAAAAATTGTTTATGCTTTCAGAGTGCAGAGTGCGTTTGATTGTTGTTCATAAAATGTATACTGCTGTACAAGAATCTTTTTACTTGCTTGGCTGGGGACTCTCTGCTGAGCTTTAACATATTCAGGATCTGTGCAGCTGCTGTACCAGCTCTGACCTGAACTAAATTTGTGAAACAAAGTTTTGCATGTGGTAACATGTAGAACTCTGTCTCATTATGAATGGCTTTGTAGATACACATGACTTCTCTCTGTTTAATGGGATCTGAGCATGTTCAAAAGAAGATGCAGGCATGCACTTCTCTGGATTTTGACTTTCATCTACCGTATATTCCTATTAAATAGTGTAAAATATACTTCTGCTTGAAGTGGCAAATATTAACTTTTCCCTTTTTAGTAAAGGTACCCTGTTTCCATTTTGCGTACTTTGAAAGCTGTATGTACAGTCCCGTTCAGTGTTTTATTTGTATAGTGAATTTTCACTATTTGTCTGTCTGCACACAGTAGTAGAGAATAAAGATTTTTGCAGGTTGCATTCCAACATTTTTTCCTAATGTTACAGATATGTCTAGGTGCATTTGCAGTTTTATAGCTTGAAATTTTTTTTCTGCTTTTCATTAATTGCCTAGTTTACTGTGGGCTACTATATCCTGTAAAAATGGAGGAAGAGAATAGAACAACTATTTTTGGTGTGCCCAGTGCATGCCCTAAGTAGAACACTTGCCGTGTTGTTTATTGACTGTTAGTGTGCATTCTAATTTGTGTTTCCTGGCAGTGTTGTTTGTGTTGGTGGGGACGGCATGTTCAGTGAAGTGATGCATGGTCTCATTGGAAGAATGCAGAAGGACTCTGGCATAGACCAAAATAATCCCAAAGCATCGTTAGTCCAGTGCAATATAAGGATTGGCATAATTCCTGCTGGTAAGAAAGGGTTAACTTTCAGTTTAATTTATTCATTCATTCTTGAAATATTTTCTTATTCATAACTTCTTGAATTTAGGCCTAAGTAAGATCTGATCAATGATATTCTATCAAGACACCTAACTAAAGTTGTTTGTATCCATATAAAATTATTGATCACATGCAATTTTATTTAGGAAGAATATTTTGTGAAGGAAATAAAATCTTAATGTATAACTTCAGAATTTAATTACTATTTTTTTTGTGGCTTACTGTGTGTCAATATGAGATAAGGTGTTGACAGTAATATCCTTCTAAACACATTGAGTGGAATTTACACACAGACATTTAACTGATAAATATTTTTCCAGTTCCAAATCCTCTACTAATTTAGTTGGAATTATAATGAACTTTCTACTGGTCTGGCAAATTCCAAACAAATGCTAGGACTCCTGTACCCTCTTTTCTTCCATTTGTTCTTGCAGCAAGTACAGGGCATCTATAACTGAGGAACAGTTCTCATTTTCCAGACCAAGTTGCAGTTTGTACCCCTTGTTAGAGGTGCTACACATTCACAGTTCTCAAAGTCAGCCACTTTTTCAGGCAGTCCTGACTTCTGTCATTTGAGAGAACTCATTCTTCAAATGGAGTTCTTTCTTGATATTGTTATTGTTATTATTATTGACCATAAAGGCATTCTTCGAATCAGTCTTGCTGTTTTCAATCTGGTGTCCCAGCTGTTACCTCATCCTGCCCATTTGCTCCTCCAAGATTCCTTCAAAAGCAGATTAACAAGTTTGCTTTCTCTTACAGGTCTGAATTAACTGTTGTAACTTTTTAACAGAATCAGTAGTTTTGAGGTCTCTGTAGGAATACAGATGGACAGTCCAGTATCCTTTCCATGCTGTTCACTTTCCTTGTCTGATGTTTGAGCTTTCAATTAAAGAACTGGATGTGAAATAAACATTGTGAGCTTCTCGTTAGAATTAAAATAAAGGCTTCTGAGAAAATTTAACTCAGGTTGTAAAAATATACCAAGTGAAGTACTTGAGTTTATACTCTCAAGCTGTAGGTGACTAATTTTATACTCCTTACATCTTTGTGAAAAATGTATCCAGACCCAAACAATCTGAATTGTTGCTTGCAAGAAGCTTAACCTTTTCTGCTTGCAGAATAATAAATGTTGGGTATCTAAAAGTTACAATGTGAATATCCCCTTACGGTTTTTCACTCTCCTCTTATATTTAAGTATATTCTGATTTTATTTGTTAAAGCTTTGTACTAAAGTCAGTATGTATAATGAACTTCACAAGAACAGAACTTGAAGTGTTCTTCTCTTCCTTTTTCTTACTTGGGTAAATTCCTTGAACTAAAGGTTTTTTGGTTACATGACTGGTATCAGAAGATTTTGGCTACTGGTGATATGTGACCATAAGAAGATACAAATGAAAAACCAGAACCTCAATATTAAGAACTATTTCTTTGTCCTCAGGAAAGATTAACCTTGCCTTTTCAACATTTTCTTAATGCATTTTTTCCAATTGCACCCAGAAGTATGATCTTCATTGATATTTTAATTTTGTTAACATGTATCAAGTCTCTTTTCTTATATATTTTAATGTTTTGTTTGTTGTGTTTTTGTATCCTTTTGCTATTTGAATGTATACTGTATGTTCTATTCCTAGAACTGACATGAGGTACAGCCTTGTAATCAGTGCTACAGTTCAAATATCTTCTCCAAGTCATTATTCAAATCCTTCAAAAATTATTTATAATGATGTGTAAGGAAGCTGGCCTTAAAGCTCTATTAATTAAGTGTTTGGAAATACAGAGGATAATATATATCTGGATCTGTTTGTATATTGTACGGTGTTTAAAATGATCCATTACTGTATATATGGGAAAGTGCTTATTTACTGAAAAAGGTAGTCAAGTCACTGAACAAATCTTGACACATCTAGTCATTACAATGACCTTAAATTGAGTATGAAATAGCATAACCTTCCCTTAAGGCAGCAAGATTTGGGGTTTTGTTCTGGTTTGTTTTTTTCCAGCCCATGGTGAAGCTGTTCTCTATTCATCTTTGCTTGATATAATGGAGTTCTGGCCATGTGTTGACCCCAACAGATGCTCTAGTTCTATCACTAGTAAAAGAAGTCTGTTCCAAAAATAAGTGCAATCCTTAAGAAGACCTTTTTTTTTTCTTAAACTAAACCAGTAGTCCTGAAATACAACAAGACAAAAGTAATAATGAAATACTAATCATACATCTAATAAAACTTCATCCATTGTGTTCTTTCTACTTCTTTATAACCAACCTTTGTTAAAATATTGTAAGAACTAATTAATAGATATTGAAAACAAAGACTACCCATAGTTGAGAGATGAAGATCTAAAGCTCTGTGTGTCTTTTGATACATAGAGATGGTTTACTCAGTGATGACAGAAGCCTGGGGTAAGGTGACAGTGTATCAGTGTTTTTGCCTTTTTTATCACTTAGTTCCTGATATCAGGTTGTGTTAAGAGAAACATGGCAGATTGTGGTTTGTGGCTGTGATTAAACAGCTTCTGAATTTAAACAAACACTAAATTCTGCAGATAGTCTTTGCTCAGAGACTGACAATTTAATTGTACAAAGGTTTGAAATTACAAATGAAAGAGATTTAATGCTAAAACACTCATCTATATGACTGGGTTTCAGTGATAAGCTTTATTTCATAACAGAATTCCATTGTGCAGGCTCTTTTTTTTTGAACGTTGAAGTCCCTGCTTGGCTCTTTTTTTTCTTGAACAGTTGTGTCAGTTTCCCGACAGCCTCTTCTCTTAGTGTGTATCTTATGGTTGAAAAATATCATTTATTCTTATGCAGTATGGAACATTCCTGTGAAATAACTTGTGGTTTTGTTGACATGGATAAAAGACTTCTACTCAAATGGCAGTTTAAACTTCTGAATTTCTCTTAGTCAAAGCCATTCTTCAAATCTGCCAGTGGAAATTGACTGTTTGCCATTGTAAATAGATTTGCTGTTAAGAGTACTTGGAAGCTGTAGTGCATCTCTGAAAACCTCTGTTTAGTTATTTCTTCCTTTCAGCCTTAAAAGCTAGTTATTTCTTACTAGCCTTAAAAGCACTTTCAGCCATGTGGTCTCACTGCATCCAGACTAGTAATATGGCTCCATAGAATTTAAAAACAGAATCATTCCTGATACAGCTTGGACACTGAGGTTTCATCCACATGTTTTAGTATTAAAGTTGCACCCTCTGGAGTAAGCTAAAGTAATTTGCTGTTCTTACTACACTTGGCATAGAATAGGAGGACAAAGCTGTCAACTGCTGTTCTTTAGTTTAAAAGGACTTACTAGATTAGTACTCTTAATGATCTTAGCAGATAGGAAAAAAAAAAAAGCACTCTGTTGTACTGCTGTACTACATTCATTACAAAAAACAAGTCTGCAAACCACCGCAGGGGAAGATCCAAGCACTTGTAAATACTGAGTTGAGTATAGACAAAAAGTTAATAACTATTGTGATTTTAGGCTTCTAGTGTATCCAGATCACTCTCTATTCTGGTGGTCAGCTCTCTAATGTTTAGGATTGAAGGATGCAGTATGATTATAATCAGAATGTTGATGTGTCACTGTAGAAGTTGAGAATGCTAAAGACAGTACAGGCTTTCTTATCAATGTAATACAGGAAAAAGATGGAGGATTAATTCACAAAGTTAAAAATTAGATTCAAGTCAAGTCATGAAGTGTGACTGGACTCATACCGCTGTCATTTAGAGTGTAAAAATTATCTTAAAAATGTGTTAAAGTGTAGCAATAAAAGCTATCTTTCTTAATTATTCCATGTGATCTGTTCTCAGCCTTCTCATCTACAATGCTTGTAATATTTAATGATCTTTGCCATTTAGTTAGCATTCATTTCAAAGTTCAGTATATCCACTTTGAAATCTGAAGTGCATGTTCTATGCTTCCCCTTCAGTATTTTAAATCCATTAAACTTCTTGAAATGACAGTCTTAGGGCTAAATACTGCATTTAATATAGTGGGCCTGCCATGGAGACAGGTAAGTCAATGTTACTTATTCCTGTGATGTTAATTTCATCTCTAAAATCTGCCATTATTAGACTATTCCATTTTTGTTGTCCTGTGTTACTGGACTTACACTGAAGTAATTATCTACCAAAAAAATCCTACACCAAAATCTTTCTGGACTGTTTCTCTTAAAGCTAGTCTGTTGTTCTGCAGATGTTAAACTTGACTTCTTGGTTTCTGTATGCAGAAAGGAAGATATATAAAACTTTGAGTAGGTGCATAGGTGTAAGCCCAGACCCTTCATCTCTCCCTGTAGCAGTAGCTTCTCCCCTTACTTTTGAATGTGCCAGCTCCTCATTTAAAAATAATTTCTCAGAAATGTAGTTTTGTAGAATTTTTCAAAATACTAAATGCTGTTTGATCCAAAAGCATGCAGTTACTCTGTCATTAGGGCAGCTTACCTGACATTTCATCTGTGTGATGACTGCATGGATTATGGATTCACAAAAACTCTGCACAAATATGAGGCCTCCACTGAAATTGCTATTCTACCTGTTTTCACTATTAGAAATACTGTTCTTATACTAATTTTTCTGAGGATTCTGTAGGTGCTGTGGGAGCACCTGCCTCTGTCAAGAGTATCTCACATAGAGCAATACTCGTGAGCTCTAAAAATATTTCTATTTCTTTATTAAATTCACTGTTTTCCATAGGATCAACATCTAGCTTACTTGCTTCTGTCATCTGCTTAGTTTAGTACTTCAGTTGTTTGTAATTTTAGTTTTCCATCAATAAAAACACAATAATAAATATTTGTAGCTCACACCATGTGTCTGTTTTGGTTTAAGAAACCTTAGTTGTAAGTTAGTAGTCTAATCATGATTCAGATTATTAAGTCTAGCACTTTGTTGTTGGTCCACCAATCAAAGGCATGAACTCTTCCATACAACCAGCAAATTATCTGTTTTTGCTTAACCACTTTGGTGGTTCTATTACCAATTTAAACTTGTGAAGTGGTGTCTGAGTGTACCTGTCTGCATGACTTGTCTACTCACAAATATCTAGCAATTTTCACAAGCAAAGGGGAAATCTGGTGATTCAGCTGTAGTACATTCTGTGTAATGCAGTCCCTCACTTTGCTTTGTTTAATACTGCTTTAGCAAAACTTACTTAGGCAGAGTACATGCTCTTTCATACTTTAATAAATATCTCGGTCATTCTTCCTTGTGATTGAGGAATTAAAAGGATGGATTTCCTTAATTTTTATATCATTAAATGTATTTATATAAAAGATTGCATTTCTCATACTTGCAGAAGAAAAGAACACAGAAGAACTTGCCTGTCGAACAACCATGTGGGTGTATGATACTTCCTAATAAACAGACTTTGGGGGAAATGAGTGATGTATGGTAAAGATTCAAAGTAATGATATCTACTTTAACAAAGACAAGTTGTTGTGCCCTCTACATATTTCATGTTTTCAGTGAGTTCTTAATGTCAAAGTATCTGGTATGAAAGCTTTCTTTGGGTGGGAGAATTCAGAAATTCAGCATCTACCTATGGTATGGTGGTGTGGTGCCACCATCATTGGAATGTACTGGCACTGTGCAAGACGATGGTAGTACTAGAGAAGGAGTGGGAGGACAAGCAGAATAATCTGCAGCACTGGTGGTTGGTGGCATTTTAGATAAAGGAATTAGTATCTGTAGGGTAAGTTTCAGTTTGAAACTGACACTCAAAGTTTCATGCTTACATTTGGTGTGTGCGACTGAGATGGGCATCTGAACTTACCTTATAGCAGGAGGCATCTGGTCAATAGGATCAGCAGAGCCTGTTGATCTTCTGTTGTGTCCCCTTGTCAAATGCAGATGTCTTGCTTCCTAAGGCCCTTCCACTGAGGCCTGTGTGTGAGTACCTTGACTCAAGCTGAAGCTGCTGTCAGCTGTTCCAGACAAGATGTCCTTGACCAGAACAGAAGCCTTGGCATACTGTCTGCAGTGTAACATGCACACATATACCTGTGTGTGTCTTAACCTGAAACTTAATCATTGCTTTGCATGCTGATTTTCTTCTCTACGAGCAAACCAATGTAATAATTAGTTTCTATACTGAATATGTTTGTCCTTTTTTTAAAGTGAATTAGGACCCAGTTAGCAAGGAGTCCAGCTACTTTCTTCACATTTGCATGTAGTTCTCGGCAACCCATAAACACCTCTTTTATGTTCCTTCACTCAGGCTGTTGCTCTTACAAATCCCCAAAGAAAATCTGGTGGAGTATGTATATAATTTTTCTGTTGGTTTAGCCAGAATGTACAATAGCCACCACTTAACATTAGTCCCCACTTAACATTAGTGCGAAGCTTCTTGCCTGAACCGAGTGCTCTGGCAATCCTAAGATATTAATCATGGGGTATTATTCAAGCTATATTTACATTCTAATCCTGCTTTTCATATTAGACTTGTACTGATGAAATAACCCAGATTTTGATGGGTTTGTGTGTCCATCTGTTCAGAATGCTGTTTCAGAAGTTGTAGATTCCACATCTAGTGAAGATCAACCTAAAGATCTAGAAGTCTTGTTTGGTTAAGTATTCAAAAGGATTCAAACCCTTAGTCATCATGAACATTTTTGTGACCTTTAAACAGTATTGTTAGGTTCATGCTTGGTGTGGTGTTATGGCAAGTTACATTCTCTTTTGATGCATGTGGAATGCTGTAGTAGTTACATCCATGTAAATAGGTCACTGGTTTTGTTGCTCCATACTACCAGCTCCAAGAGGAAAAAAAACAACAGTATTTTACTGTTGGTATGTTCCCCAGTCTCCCATTTTAGAATCTCAGAATTAATTTCAGACTTCAGTTTTAATTTTAGCCCTTCCTTGCTAGTTAATGAATAGAAATGAAAATAAGTTCTGTGTAATTGCCAAACAGATTAATCAGCTTTTAATTGAATATAGAAGATCATAGGGAGATGAGTGCTCCAGTGCTGAAATGTAGCTTGCATGAATTCCCCTTTTCTCCTCCCAGCTGTAGTGTAAAACCACTTGGAAGCTCTGTTTACATAAAGACAAGTATAACTGAGGTAATTCTAGAAGCAGAATGCACACAAATCTGGAAGAACTGAGAAATGTTGGATAAAGTGGTAGGCTTGTACATTCAACAATAGAAGTCTCTCAAAGGTTGGTTGTTTTTCTTTTCAAAAGTAGTCAGAATTTTCTGTTCATGAGCATAGGAGACAATGTGAAACTTGGCAGTAAAGTATAGCTTCAGCAGTCCACTTGCTGTTTTCTACTATAGAACTTTAAATGTGACACGAGATCATCATATGTGGACCTCGTCTGTTGTGATACTGAGGGAAACTGGAGTCCTCTGTCCTGCTGTGGCATATGCCTGTAATGGTACACTGGCACCCTCTTGAACCTCAGCCTTGTAGCAAGCAGTCTCTAGTCACTNCAGTAAAGTATAGCTTCAGCAGTCCACTTGCTGTTTTCTACTATAGAACTTTAAATGTGACACGAGATCATCATATGTGGACCTCGTCTGTTGTGATACTGAGGGAAACTGGAGTCCTCTGTCCTGCAGTGGCATATGCCTGTAATGGTACACTGGCACCCTCTTGAACCTCAGCCTTGTAGCAAGCAGTCTCTAGTCACTTATATTCTCTTTAACTGGCTCCTGGAGCTGCTGCTTGTTCACTGTGGCAGATTTCTGCATAGTGTTTACTTGGTAGAAGCTTCTCTCGTGCCATTCGCAGGCTGGGGAAGTGGTGTCAATTTTCTGAAAAGGAGAGGATTTTCTTTGTTCCTATTCTTGACTGCTAATGCCCTGATTATTTCCAAATTGAAAAAGAACTAAAAGTGGTTTTTAAATAATAGTTGCTCATTCCTCCATTTTTAGTTTCTATTTCAATTCAATAAGGCCTTAGAAATCAAGTGCACTGTATTTGAGCTGCTCTTCTGCCTAATGTATTGGTAAGAAATCTGAGAACGTGTATGTGGACAAAGTTTCTCTTTTCAGATATCTACCTCTGACTTTGAAGGAGTTCAGTGAAGGGATAGGAGAAGGAGAAACNTTCTTCACATTTGCATGTAGTTCTCGGCAACCCATAAACACCTCTTTTATGTTCCTTCACTCAGGCTGTTGCTCTTACAAATCCCCAAAGAAAATCTGGTGGAGTATGTATATAATTTTTCTGTTGGTTTAGCCAGAATGTACAATAGCCACCACTTAACATTAGTCAAGAGTCATGCTCTGTGCGAAGCTTCTTGCCTGAACCGAGTGCTCTGGCAATCCTAAGATATTAATCATGGGGTATTATTCAAGCTATATTTACATTCTAATCCTGCTTTTCATATTAGACTTGTACTGATGAAATAACCCAGATTTTGATGGGTTTGTGTGTCCATCTGTTCAGAATGCTGTTTCAGAAGTTGTAGATTCCACATCTAGTGAAGATCCACCTAAAGATCTAGAAGTCTTGTTTGGTTAAGTATTCAAAAGGATTCAAACCCTTAGTCATCATGAACATTTTTGTGACCTTTAAACAGTATTGTTAGGTTCATGCTTGGTGTGGTGTTATGGCAAGTTACATTCTCTTTTGATGCATGTGGAATGCTGTAGTAGTTACATCCATGTAAATAGGTCACTGGTTTTGTTGCTCCATACTACCAGCTCCAAGAGGAAAAAAAACAACAGTATTTTACTGTTGGTATGTTCCCCAGTCTCCCATTTTAGAATCTCAGAATTAATTTCAGACTTCAGTTTTAATTTTAGCCCTTCCTTGCTAGTTAATGAATAGAAATGAAAATAAGTTCTGTGTAATTGCCAAACAGATGAATCAGCTTTTAATTGAATATAGAAGATCATAGGGAGATGAGTGCTCCAGTGCTGAAATGTAGCTTGCATGAATTCCCCTTTTCTCCTCCCAACTGTAGTGTAAAACCACTTGGAAGCTCTGTTTACATAAAGACAAGTATAACTGAGGTAATTCTAGAAGCAGAATGCACACAAATCTGGAAGAACTGAGAAATGTTGGATAAAGTGGTAGGCTTGTACATTCAACAATAGAAGTCTCTCAAAGGTTGGTTGTTTTTCTTTTCAAAAGTAGTCAGAATTTTCTGTTCATGAGCATAGGAGACAATGTGAAACTTGGCAGTAAAGTATAGCTTCAGCAGTCCACTTGCTGTTTTCTACTATAGAACTTTAAATGTGATACGAGATCATCATTTGTGGACCTCGTCTGTTGTGATACTGAGAACTGGAGTCCTCTGTCCTGCAGTGGCATATGCCTGTAATGGTACACTGGCACCCTCTTGAACCTCAGCCTTGTAGCAAGCAGTCTCTAGTCACACTGTTTCTTTTGTTCTGCAGTTCTGTTATATTCTCTTTAACTGGCTCCTGGAGCTGCTGCTTGTTCACTGTGGCAGATTTCTGCATAGTGTTTACTTGGTAGAAGCTTCTCTCGTGCCATTCGCAGGCTGGGGAAGTGGTGTCAATTTTCTGAAAAGGAGAGGATTTTCTTTGTTCCTATTCTTGACTGCTAATGCCCTGATTATTTCCAAATTGAAAAAGAACTAAAAGTGGTTTTTAAATAATAGTTGCTCATTCCTCCATTTTTAGTTTCTATTTCAATTCAATAAGGCCTTAGAAATCAAGTGCACTGTATTTGAGCTGCTCTTCTGCCTAATGTATTGGTAAGAAATCTGAGAACGTGTATGTGGACAAAGTTTCTCTTTTCAGATATCTACCTCTGACTTTGAAGGAGTTCATGGAAGGGATGGGAGAAACTGTAAGATAAATTCAGAGTTAGGTGCTGCAACAAATACACTTCTGTATGTCTGGATCAGAGTTCCAAGTCCCTGCTGCAGGGTAAAAACCAGATCCCTGTGTTAGGCTCTTGTTTTCTATACTGAACAGGGAGACTTGTCCAATTCTAAACAGCATATAGGTGAAACCTAAAGTTTCCCCGCGTTCTTCTTGTATGTATTTTGCATCAAGACTGTAAAGGTACATCTCTATCCATTTTGTTACCTTATCTAGAAACTAATTCCAGAAAGCAAGTATTTTTACTGATTTTCAAATAATAGAACAGAGCAGAAGTTTCTGGTATAAGATGACATCCTGGAATTCAGATCAGTACCACAAAAAACAGCTGACCAGTCAATTTCTCTTCTTGTCATGAGATCTCAATAAGCAAGAAATCCTAAACAGAGGAGAATCATTGTATGCCTGCTTCATTTGATATAGAAACTTTAATGTAATCATGAAATTTTCTGTGTAAATTAACTTATTTCCCTTCATAACTGCTACATATTTATTGCTTATATTGTGAAATTTTTATACTTTGTAGGGAGAGCAATAACTTGTATTCATGGGGGGGTGGGATGTTACAGTTGAAATAATAAAAATAATAATACACTATCCCTGTATTTAATTTGTTCCATAAAATAGAAAGGAGCAAACCAAAGGAACATAATGCTTTTATTTGGAGGACTGTGCCAATAATACTTGTTTTGCCAAGATACAAATTGATGCCTAGTTTTTTATTTTTCAGGATCAACAGATTGCATATGCTATTCAACTGTTGGCATTTCTGATCCAGTAACTTCAGCTCTTCATATTATTGTAGGTGGGTGGTTGCAGTTTGCTGTTTTGTTACTAAAATTATGGACGTAGCCCAAAGTACTATTTTCATTTAGTTCTTTCTTTATGTCTGTGAAATATAATTTGAGCATAATGGCTGAGTTGAAATACAAAGTTTTTTTTCTGGGATTTAAGTCTCTGATTTGAAATACAGGAGGTTAAAAACGAAGTGCTTTCTCTACAGTAATTCATTGTTTTCAAGGGATTATAATATTTCAAAAATGTTGTGCTAAAGTTTTCATGAACTCTGTCATTCTTTTGAAAGTAGTAAAATGCAATAAGCAGCATCAGTTGTTGAAATATATCTCTCTCTATACATATGTATATCTACCTTAGAGAAAGCTTTGAGAAATGCATGTACACTTGTAGTATTTTGTACTAGTTGTCCAATTGTCCTGGGCAATTCAATATTCCCATGCCAAGTTAGAGTTACAATACCTTCTGGTATTATTACTGAGTACCTAACAGCTGCAGTTTTAGGATCTGGTGTTGCAAAGATTTAAACATGTGCTTCTCTTACTGACCTATGGTTAACTCTGTTCAGCATCTGTGGAGTTAAGGCCTTTGGACCAGGATTGGAAAGCTGTGGCTTTAGTATTTTAGCTGTGTTTTTAAGTCCCAGAATCACAAAATGGGTCAGGTTGGAAGGGACCACAGTGGATCATCTGGGCCAACCTCCCTGTGAAACAGGAAAAAACCCAAACACCAAAATACCAAGGAAAGCAAGAAAACCCACCTCCACAACTCCCACCATCACTGCAAAGCTTGCCTGAGGAGGACATCAGAGAAGTGGTGTAGTCTTTGTTCTTAGGGATTTCCAGGACTTGACTGGATAAGCCCTGAAAAACCTGATGTGACCTCATAGCTGAACCTGGTTTGAGTGGAAGGTTTGATGAGAAACCTCCAAAGGTCCCTTCCAGTTTGAATTATCCTCTGATGGTATGATAGTTTAAGTACAGGAGATCCTGCATTGATCTGCTTTGGGAAAGGGGCTGTCAAGCATTGACACAGGGTGCCAATACTTAGAAGACATGTAGATGTGGCACTTAGGGACATGATTTAATAGTGGCCTTGGAAGGGCTGGGTTAACATTTGGACTTGATGATCCCAAAGGCCTTTTCCAATCTAAATAGTTCCTCAACTCTATCCCCTCCTACTGCTGCAGGGTAAAGGACTGTAAATTCCTCATTATACATTCTTAGCATACTGAGCCCTTTCTTCTCACTTAGTATTTAATGCTTTTAAAATATGAGATTAAGCTAGTATTAAGAATTATATTTCCTTTTCTTCATGTGTAAGAAATATATGCATATATGACATATATATTGACATAAAATGCAATAGGTATTTTTTGTTTTTAATGACTTTGCAGTGTTAAAGTTACTATCATGCTTGTATCTGCGAATAAAATAAGGCTTGACAGACCCTTGCACTTCTAATCTTCACAGGTGACTGTCAGCCTCTGGATGTCTCTTCTGTACATCACAACAACACGTTTCTGAAATACTC
This sequence comes from Promerops cafer, assembly GCA_013398275.1. NCBI lineage: Eukaryota > Metazoa > Chordata > Aves > Passeriformes > Nectariniidae > Promerops > Promerops cafer. The sequence goes on from VZSE01008984.1 coordinate 20,534, forward strand.
TGTGTCATTGCTGGGTTATGGTTTTTATGGAGATATATTAAAAGATAGTGAGAAGAAGCGGTGGATGGGTCCAATGAGATATGACTACTCAGGTAATTTTTTAATTACTACATTCTTTTGTCAGCATGTAAACATGTTGGAGCAGTTGGTTTACTCTCTCCAAACCAGCCTTCTTTGAAGCTTGTAAACATCAGAAACAGATTGAACCTGATTTGAAGCTCCTCGCAGCATCAAGTATATTGGATCGCATTATATAGAGCTCTGTAACTTTGGGGTTAACATTGAGAGTGGGCTCAATAAAGTTGTGTTGAATATGTGCCATCAATTGAAAATGGCCTAAAAAGTAATAACTTCTCTGTCCTAATCATTTTGACTTTCTTTTTAGTCACTTCAAGAGAGATAGGCACTCTTCTGTCTTGAACATTCAGTTGATGGAATGAATTATTAATTTTGCCTTTATTCGAGCACTGGTTAGAGAGAGATTAATGATTTAGTCTAGTTACCTAATATTTGGATAAATCCTATGCTAGTGGAAAGTATCTTTTGCCTTGTTTGATTTATCTTGTGTTAGGGAAAGAAGATGCATGAGTAGAGTTTTAGTGCACGCAAATTTTAAGATTCAGCAGTGATATATAACTAAATTTTTTAGTTAGCTTTTAAAGCTGTCAAGTGAAATAATGGCACTTGTAACAAATGTTAAAACATTGGAGTGGTGCTGTGGTATTTTCTTGTTCCTTACAGTCTAAAACATAAGAAAAAGAGTTCTGAGCTTGAGGAGGGCTACTAATGTTTTTCACTCCTTAGAGAAGTAAAGATGAAAAATCAAGGAATGTATGCAGAGATGTTTGCCATGTGGATTTATAATGACTTAATGCTGCATAATGCCTTTTTTATGTAGGCTTCAAGACTTTTCTTTCTCATCACTATTATGAAGGAACAATCGCTTATCAACCAGCAAAACACACACACGGATCTCCACGAGATAAAGAGAGCTGCAGAACAGGGTAGGCTAATGTTTATCTCTGGATATTTGGTGTGAACTATTTAAAAAGCCCTGTACATAGATAGAGGTTACAAAACTGTTGGTTTTAATATCAAAACACTTACTCTAGAAGAGATAAGCTTATAAAAACAATTATTGACTCATTAAAAAGAACACCTCATTTTATCAGGTCATTAAACAAAAATCTAATAAAATTTTGTTAGCTGGTTCTCCTTCTCCCTCAATTTTAAGTGAAGCAAAATATAACAGTACAGGACCCGTTTACAAGATGCTGAGGATACTATGCTGTGTTACTACTAAGAAATCAAAAATCTGGATGCCTTGTAGCTTCTACAAATGGAAATAGAATAGAAATTCTCAAGTGTTCACATTGTAACTGCATCTAGAAATTTTAGTAGTTTTTAGTGCCATAACAACAGCTGGCATGGCCTGTCCTGAGGACAAGTCCTCTCAGGAATCAGCCTATTTAAGCCTGTTTCTTTTTGTACTACTATGATGCTGTGTGAATTCTGTGTGATATTCTTCAGTTTCTTTAGTCAGGGGGCCTGCCTTAATCTCCCAGTGCTCCTTCCTTTCTCTTTGCTTTCACCTGCTTAAATATACACACTAGTATTTATTATTCTTCTTTATATATGGATTTAGCTATCAGAGATAAAGTACTTGTCACAGCACCAAAGAGCACAGCAGGATACAGACTTTGTCCAGAAGCAATGAGACTGCTGTGCTAGTGCTGTGGCACACTAGAGATCAGACTCTAGTATTGGAGCAGCTATCCTGACCCATCAGGTGCCCTGATACAGGGGAGGCTCCAGAGGGAGAGAGCTGTCATCCAGGTCTCAGGAATGGAGTAAGGAATGCCTGATGCCTCACAGCAGATTTTTTACTTCCTGGTAACTGCTGGAAGGGCAGTAGGGTGGGGCACAAGCAATTTAGGAGAATCCTGGAGTGTGGTAATGAGATTGATCATGCAGGTGATTGACAGTCTGGCTAGAACAACTGCTCTGCCAGTCTTGTTACAGAAGATAAAAAGTGAGGATGTGATGGTTGAGGGCAGTTTTGGCAGTGGTGACTGTGAGATTATAGAGTTTTAACTTCTGAGAGAAGTAAATGAGACAAAAAGTAGAATTGCAGCCTTGGACTTCAGTTTGGTTTATTTGGGGATCTTGGAGAGGTTCCATGGGAGACTGTCCTGGAATACAAAGAGGCATAGGAGAGTTAGTTGGTACCTCTTCAAAGTTCAAGAATAATCCATTCTGATACTCAGAAACTTGAATAACCAGGATAGAAAAGCAATTTGGGTGAGCAAGGAACTGAGTAGTAAAGACAAGGTGAAAGTGGAATGGGTTAATTTGGAAGAACACAAAAGACATTGCTTAAACATGCAGGAATGAAGTTGAGAAAGCCAATGCTCAGTGGCTTTGAAATCAGTGAGGGATGTGAAGAGTGTTGAGGGGATTATTTAAATATACTGATCATAACCAAAGACTGAAGGAACTGTGGGCTTGCTGCTTAGTGGCATGGGGAACAGAGTGATAAGATATATTGAAAAGGCTGCAAAGTTACTCCTTTACCCCATTTTTTACTAATGTAGTCTCACCCCAGGCCATACAGGTCTCCAGGCTCCTGGATGAAGAGGAAACAGTGTATGTTACATACCTTGACTTTAGCAAGACCTTTGGTCCTGTTTGCTGTAGTATTCTTAAAACTAAGTTGATGAGGTGTGGACTAGGTAAGTGGGTGGGTGAGAAGCTGGCTGGACTACTAGAAAAGTTGTGAATGCCAAGTCTGGCTGGCAGCCAGTTACTAGTGGTGTCTCTTGGGAATATTGGGCCTAATACTGTGCAACGTCCTTATTGATGACTGGGACAGTCTCAGAAAGTGTGCTCTCAGCAGTTTTATGGTTAATATACCAGGTTGGGAGGTGTGGTTTATCTTGAAAGTCAAGGCTGCTATTCAGAGGGATCTTTGTGGGCTGAAGAAATGGCTGACAGGAATCTCCTGAAGTTCAGAAAATGTAGACGTCCTGTACCTAGGGTGGAATTGTCCCATGAAACAGTCTTGACTAGGCACTGACTGGGTGGAAGGCATCTCTGCCAAAAATAACTTCAAGATCCTGGTGAGCAACAGCTGTACCCGAGTTAGAAGTATGTTCTTGCAGCAAGGAAAACTCAACTTATACTGAGTTTTCTAAACAGAAGGGAAGTCAACAGGTCAGGAATGATTCTTCCCCTGCACTCAGCACTTGTGAGATGGACTATCTCCAGTATGTCAGTGTCTTTCACTGTTAGAGCAGTCAAATGTTGGAACAAAGTGCCCAGAGGTCTGTGGACTTTACCCTCACAAATCCTCAAAACTCGACTGAATAAGACACTGAACATCCTGATCCTGTGAAGACCAACTTTGAGCTCTCCTATGAGACCAACTTTGATCACATCAGAGATCCCTTCCAACCTGTGTGATCTTGTGGCTCTCTGACATCCAGTAATCTTTAGAACTGTACTTGAATAACTGCACTGCCTGCAGGGCTATGATGATTCATGCTGCATGAGGATTGTCAGTGCTGTGGTGCATATTGTGATGGGGAAGATCTTGTAATGACTGGGTAAAATAAAAAAGCTGAAATTAATAATAATGGAGGTCTTTCAGAAATTGAATGGTACTTTTGTTTTCAGATGTTACATTTGCAAGAAAAGTGAGAAACAGCTGGCAGAGCAGAGCAAGGAACATGGACTAAAACATGAAGGTAATTAGTAAAAAAAAAGTAAAATGTGATATTGTGATATGTATTACACAAATTATTCTCTTTCAGAAGATACCAGTTCAAATGTGCATGTATTTTGTTTTTTTAAACATTCTGAGTTACTTGATAATCCATTGTTTCTTTCAGTTTACAGAAAACACGTGTAAGTGTCATTGTCCCCCTGTACTCAACACCAGTGAGGCCACACCTTGAATCCTATGTTCAGTTTTGGGCCCCTTTACTTTAAGAAGGACATTGAGGTGCTGAAACATGAAGGGCAACAGAGAAGGGCAACAGAGCTGGGGAAGGGTCTGGAGCACAAGTCCTGTGAGGAGCAGCTGAGGGAGCTGGGGGTGTTTATCCTGGAGAAAAGGAGGCTCAGGAGAGACCTCATCGCATTCCACAGCTGCCTGAAAGGAGGTTGTAGTGAGGTGGAGTTCTCTCTCTTCTTCCAGGTTAATGGAAAATTATCTCAAATTATCCCAAGGAAGGTTTAGTTTGGATAATAGGAAAAATCTCTTCATGGAAAGGGTTGTCAAGCATTGGAAAAGGCTGACCATGGAAGTGGTGTCCTGGAAGGGTTCAGAAGACACATGGATGTGGCACTTGGGCAGATATGGTTTAGTGGTGTTAAATTGACATTTGGACTCTGATTTTAAAGGTCATTTCCAAACAAAATGATTCTATGATACTATGATTCTAAGTACGTGAAAAACATGTAAGCTGTCTTCTCCATCCAAACCTCAGAAAATTCTGATAAAATTATACTAATTACTTGTATATTCCAGTGTGTTTCATTTCTTTTCTTTAGGAAAAATAATATTCTGTGAGCTAGGACAATGGGTTTTTGTGAGAAGGACTGAATGGATAAACTGTGAGGTGTCATAGAAGGGAGCAGTTCATTAAGATAACTTCTAGAATAGATCAGAATTAAAAATTTGTGTTTGTTAGCACAAATGTCACCCTACTATGAGGCTGTGAACTTGGACAACTAGTAGCTGATCTAGTGGGCTTTAGTATTTCTGTACAACATCCCACCGATACTCACTATAATTGATAAATGAGATTTCTGTCCTCTTTCTCTAGTTATTCCATCCTTATTCTCTCTTTTATCCCCACTGTAACCCTTGTGTATGCTTGTGTGGGATTTTTTTCTAATGGGCATAACTTTTCTTTCATTTAAACAACTGTTAATGAATTCTGTTCAGTCATTCCCCTAGCTGTATTTCTTTATGTCTGGCTACTACATCCTAATGGGAAAAAGTACTGATATTGCTACACTTGCAGCCTTGCTAGAGAAAGATATGTAGACTCACTTGAATTCTGCCTCCAGCTTTGGTTCATCATCTTGGGTAAAACCCCTCTTAAAGAGCAGGCAGGCTTCCTGTGGGTGCTTCTTTCTGCCTTTACTCTGTTTTTATTTGTTCTTGTAGAACCTAGTGCATACAATTGTGATTTTCTTGATGAGCATTTGGTCCCTGTGGCCTAGATTACCTTACAATTACAGTTTTTTTGCACTGTGAATATGCCGGGTTCTAGGCATTTGTTAGCAAAAAGATCATCACACTGTGGAGAGACACTGGTAGAATAAAGATTTCTATGCAGCTTGAATTCTCATTACATTTATTTAGTGCTTTCATCCTAGCTGCTGCTTTCAGATCTTTGATAAAGTCAAGAGATGGTCAAATTAGAATATTTATTGGGTTATTTTAATCTATGCCCAGATTCAGCTGAAGAAATTTTTTTGTAGAGTATAAATAATGCATATAAATAATAATATAAATATGACAGAGGTTTTGGTAAGAAAAAAAATTTGTGCTTTTGGGAAATGATTGTAGTTAGAAATTGCCAACCTTTTTTCTTTTGTTTGTCAGGGGTCTTATTTGCATTTTTTTACGTTTGTGTGTTTTTGGTTGGTTTGGCTTTTAAATCTGCCTTTTTGTTACCTTTCATCCAGCAAAGGAGCTACTAGAAAGCTGCAGGTTAGTTAGCAATCAAGACAGTTTTAGCCAACATTGCAAATGACATTAAGCAGCTGATTATGTAGAATATTGTTTACTTTATTCCATTCTACTTCTGGTAGCTGGCTTTCTTTGCAGTCCAGTCTCTTATCCATGCAGTACTGGTAAGGAAACCATACAATCAGCTACTTTTGATTCACAATAGAAAGGATTTTAAGTCTCCACTTCAGATAAGCTTTTCCCTCAGCAGGGTGTTTTGGCTGACTCTTTCATTGTGCCTACTAGGTTTGTGTATAATTCAGATAAGTTTAGAAGGATGCTTGATTGGTTGTTACTGAACACATTTCTTATTGTGCAGGAGTCTGTGCAAGTGCTGAGTAAATGTTGAGTGTTAGTATTTTATGCTGATTTCAGCAACTTGCAGTGCGTGTACACAATAGGCCATTGGAATGAGTGTCACTTATGCACTCCCTGCTTATGACTGCCCTACTGTAGGATATTTTGAGCAAATAATTTGTGCTGTTACAGTGATACACACTGCAAAATTGTTATGAAAACAGTTGTTCATTTAAAATGTAATTGATACCCTGACTTCGTTCTTACTTTGAACATTGAAGTTGTTCTTGGGTAACATGCTGAGATTTATACCAGATGAAAACTGTCTATTACAGTAACATAAATCAGCATTTTACCTTAAGTAATTTAAGACTTATTTACTACAGTGAGCATATGTAAAATGTTAATATGTATCTAGACACACTGGTGGCTAAATTACTAATGCTTCTCAGAGAAACAGCAAAAGAATTTATCAGTAAAGGGAGGTGTTTGCATTTTGTTGTTTGTGAATCAGAAAATGCCTGTTGTTTCCAGGTCCAGTAGTTTGTGTTCTGTTCTGTTACCTTCATCTCAGAGCATGGTCTTGCAGCCTGAACAGTCATTCTACAGTCTGACATTTAGGTCTGTCTCATCTCTCTTAAGATGCACATTTTGAATCTGATTCAAATTACTTCTTTTGGTAATGTCATATTTGAAAGCAGCATAAAAAGATCAGCAGTAAAGAAAGCAATATTAAAAAGCACTGTGGCAAATAAAGCAAACATGTTGAATTTAAAAGCTGTGTTTTTTTCTTGCTGTTTCTGATTTATTTCTCAGGAGGTAGAGGGGATAGTCTAGATGGAAAAATTATAACAAAGTTCTTTGTTTTCTTTAAGAGTTTGTCACATTTTAAGCTTTCTTGTTTTTTCCTGGAATACTGTTTTTCTTGGTTCTGTTATTAGAGAGTAGATAGTAAGAAGTTTCAATGAATTCCAGGAAACGAAATGTTCAAAGAGTGAAGAACAATTACAAAATACTTTGGAAACAATTTTTTTCTTTTTATTTTTCCGGATATATAGAGCTTGGAACATGTTGATTCAAAATGAATGCATCATAGACTTCAGGTTCAAAATAACCTAGACAATTGTAATACTGATTCTCTAAAGTAAATGTGAAGTTCCTAGAACTGAGACAGTAAGGAATATCAGGATTTCAGGACATGAAATACATAGCATAAATATTGTCTGTTATCCTATCAGAAAAGCACCTTGAAAATCACTATAAGTTAACCAAAATGTGGGGAACTGAATAATGTTCGATGTTCAAGTCCATACCAGTTAACATTCCTCAAAATCTCTACCTTGTTTACATAAACAAACTTAAGCATTTTTTGTTCACTCCTTAATTTTACCCCCAATGGCATTTCACTCTTAGACAGGCACTCCAGTCTTAGAACAACATGTATGTCCATAGTCTGTTCTGCAGTCATTACTTCTGTGGAATTGTTGATTTGAAATGAGTCCACTTACATTGGTAGGAGAAAAGGAGTGTTATGGCTGCTTTTTGGCTTTTTCTTATTGTGATAAGGAAGATGATTATGTGTAATCTAAAAATAAAAAAAGGCATTTTTCATGTATTTTAATCCATATTCAAGAAAATACAGTTTAGGCAACAGCTCTGCATTGCCTGCCAATGCTGCTTTGTTCTAGAAAATTCCTTTGCTTCCTGGTGGTATCAATGCCAGCACACATTTAAACTTGTTCTAGATGTAATCTCCAACAGAGTTTCAAGGTATTGAAAAGAGGCTTTGTGTTGTTTTCCAGAAATCTCTGAAGATTTGCACACAGAAACATTTAACTCTGTTAATAGCTCTAATCTTGGGACATTTGGAGCTAGAGTGGAAGCAGACCTCTGATATGCTGCCTGCTGGTCCTTGCTGCACCCCAAGTCATCCCTTCCCTTTGACTTTTTAAAAACGTGAAGTTGCTGCATTGAGGCAGAAGAGGAATATTGCTTTAGAAACCAAATACTAAACTCTAGTCTTTGCAGCATTGTTTATTTAAGACTAACAAGTTGAAGAGCAAAAATAGAATTTAAGAAAGTTAATCCCTCTGAACTTTCACACTACAAGAGTTGTAACTTGCCTCTGTCTTTTCCCTTCCTATGACTTTGCAGGTTTTCCCAAACAGCACTGATCCTGAATTTGACATGCATATGCCAGAGCAGGCAAGCAGTTATGGGAGATAGTCTGAAGGGAGAAAGCAACTTTCTCTCTTAGTGTATGAAAAACAAATACTTAGAAATATTATTTTTAAATGTAGTTTATTTTAGATATCTATTGACAGTACATTAATATGCCCAGGGAAGACTTTTAAGTTGCCATTGATTGCTTTTTAGTGTTTTTGTCAGTAGATAAATGATTACCTATCTCCACGTCTGTATTGATGTGTTTCAGAAGGTGAAGAAGAATGGAAGGTAATAAAAGGGAAATTTCTAGCCATCAATGCAGTAACTATGAGCTGTGCCTGTCCACGAAGTCCAAAAGGTCTCTCACCAGCAGCTCATTTGGCAGATGGTTCAGCCGACCTCATTCTAGTTCGGAAATGCTCCAGATTTGATTTTCTACGGTATCTTGTCAGACACACAAACCAAGATGATCAGGTGTGTATTCCTTTTGACAGTGAATTATACAGAGTCCAGCAAAGGTGTAAATATTGGTATTCTTATAGGACAGAAATCATATGTATAAATCAGGTTTGTTTGGTTTTTTTTTAAATTTATACATTTTGGGTGATGCAATCTCAGCATGTGTATCATGGGGAAAAAAAAAAGCAGCAAAAAACATTTTACCAAAGTCAACTCCTTGGCCATAGCATTTTAACAAAATTCCACTTTTGCCAACTGAATTCAGTTTTGTAACATTTTCCATGTATTTGCTGTTTGAACAATATTTAAAGTTATTTTATCACAACTGTGCCCTCATGTAGTTGTCATGAAAAACTGCTCACAGCATGAAAAACTGCTCACAGCATGAATAGCTGAGGTAGATGTGGTGAAGAATAATAAATCACTTTTGTGAGCTGTATAAAAATGTGGTTTAGAATTAAGTTACCAGAACTGCAATTTGATTATAAACTGCAGGCTTTTAGCAGTATTTTACTACATATAAGTGACCAGGATGAGCTTTATGTGTTCAGCTTCAAAATTATTTCTTGCATGTGTTGTAGCTGTCAGGCAGGAAGATTCATCACTGCTGTGGATCGTAATATCCCTTGAAACAGAGCTATGACTGTGACTATACATATTTAATATTTGTCACAGCCTGATATTATTAACATCTTCTGGAAATTACCTGAACAATGGACTACTGTCATATCTAGTGCATAAAAGCAATAAAAAAAATCTTGCATGTTAATGATGCTAGTCTTCTTCCACTGTGAAAGAATTAGTATAGATTCTTTTTCCTTTATTTCCACATTGTGAATGTGTCCATATTCGTCCTTCCCACTGTTCTCAGTCTCTTCCTCTTCCCTTCACTCCTCACTCACTGTTCCCTTGATATTTTCAATCATTTGAAGCCATCCCTGGCTACCTTTCAAATTGGCTGTAACATTTATCAAGGGACAACATTCTTCTTAGGCTTGAGACACGCGAGCTCAGGTGCTCTCTGCATAGACACAGGTGACAATGCAGCCATGGATACCAGCATTTGCATCTGAGCAGTTTGGACCCGCACACTGTTTAGTGAGCCCCTTTGGTCCAGGAGCCACTGCTTCCAAGCACAGTTTGATGGCTTCACAGTTCTTTTATGGTTAAAGGCTGAGGGAACTTAAGACCTAGGAGGTCTCTCCATCTCTGCTTTTTCTGCTTGTCATTATGGCCATTTCCTTTCAAATGCTTCCTATTTCTCTCTGGGATATGCTGGTTTTGCAGTGGAGATTAAGTGCAGGGTTGTATATATGTCCTTAGCTCAGGTTAGTGTCCACCATAAAAACCCTTCTTGAAAACATAAGGAAATGTGAAAAAAAAAAGAAGAAAAGGGTGACTGTACGTCAGTACAGACTAGTTTGTGTGTAAACTTCACATTTGCTTCCCTGCCATCCCCTTCCTGTAGACACACACAGACATACTCCAATGGCCTTTCCTAAATGACCTGTCTGTATTCGATACAGCTTGCTGAATAGTTAGCTCCATATCTGTTAAGTTGCTTTCAGAGCAGATGGGGGCATCCTCTAATTTATTGTCCCTTCAATTAATGACACCTGTTTTAAAGCATTTGTTCAATATTGTAGTGTAAATCTGCAGTGTCGGTTTTAAGAGCAGTCTTCTAATTGACCTGCTTTTTCTTACTGAATTAACTAGTTAAAATTATTTTTATTTTTTTGGAATGCAATAATATTGCCCTCTGTTCTTATTTTCATATACCCCCAGCTCTGTGGTTTGATCACAAAGGCTGAGGGAAAGCTTGAGAGCTAAAGGGCTCACAGTGCCATGGAATTCTCACCTTCAGGCGAGATTTGCACATTATTCCTAGTGCAAAAGCAGAAGACTTTCAGAAAAGCCTATGTGTCTTAAGGACATGTACTTGAACAGGTCCTAAGGATGGTGCAAAGATACAATCCAAACCTTTTCGACTTTGTGTTGTGATCTGGTCTAAGCACAGAAGAGCAAAGAAAACTAAGTCTTTGTGAATAAAAGGGATCAAACGCAGGAAGGTTCAAAATACACCTCAAAACTTGATTAAAACCAAACGAGGCTAGATGTTGATACCAAAAAACTGATAGATTTCATTTAATAGTAAAAGAGGCAAAGAAAAAGAAAGGGAAAAGAAAGAAATTTTAAAAAAGGGGGCAGGGGGAGTGTCACACAAGGGGCAGTGACAGAGACAGATGAAGTAGAAACATATCACCCTTCTGTGGATTTGCCTCCTCCACCTGGTCTTCTTGGTGGTGAGGGTCCCCTGCCAAAAAATATAGAATCCAATGGATTAATACACATTTGGGCAGGTGGGAACCCAGGTGCCTCCCCCAAAGGGGGCAGGTTTGACACTGTTCCTTGCAAGACTGTGGATCTTTTGCATCATTTTGCATCATGTGTAGTGCTCTGGTGCAGAGTCTGGGGACCACTTTGAGGGCGGCCTTTGATGGGCCATGACACCCCCTCTGCTGTCCCTCATGTGGATGTCCCTTGGGTGTGCCTTCCCCGGGATGAAGGGCCGCTGCAGCTGGGCTCCTCGGCACAGCGGAGGGTGGGCGTTCACTGCTTCTGACCAGAGGCTTTTTCACCACACACCCAGATCCTCTCCTCCCCGCTTTGATGTGAGGCTCTGTTTGAGCCCNTGAGGGTCCCCTGCCAAAAAATATAGAATCCAATGGATTAATACACATTTGGGCAGGTGGGAACCCAGGTGCCTCCCCCAAAGGGGGCAGGTTTGACACTGTTCCTTGCAAGACTGTGGATCTTTTGCATCATTTTGCATCATGTGTAGTGCTCTGGTGCAGAGTCTGGGGACCACTTTGAGGGCGGCCTTTGATGGGCCATGACACCCCCTCTGCTGTCCCTCATGTGGATGTCCCTTGGGTGTGCCTTCCCCGGGATGAAGGGCCGCTGCAGCTGGGCTCCTCGGCACAGCGGAGGGTGGGCATTCACTGCTTCTGACCAGAGGCTTTTTCACCACACACCCAGATCCTCTCCTCCCCGCTTTGATGTGAGGCTCTGTTTGAGCCCTGCAGCTGATAGCCCCGGGGCTGTGGTCTCCACTCCGGAGATGTTGGGCTTAATCCTCCTGTGAATGTATTCTCCTCCTCCAGCCCAGACCTGAGTCTCTTCATCCTATCTGCTTGCAGTCCAGGGCCTCAGTCAGAAAGCGAATTCAGGGTGAGAATGGTCTTCCAGCAGCTTTTGTTATACAGTTTTGCTATAGTAGGCACTATACAGTGACCATTGAGAAGTAAGGTTTCATTTTGGCTTTACTGTTTTTGACTTGTGCAGTTTTTCAAAAACAAATACTACTTTATACCCCCGGTAAGTTTCTCTAGAAAATTGGAGCAGACAGACTTTCTTTGAGTACAAAACTCTGCCTGCTGAGTAGCTTTACACATCAAGTGTATTTAATTATAATTGCCTGATTTGCTTTTTTGTTGGTTTTTTTTTTGTAGTTTGACTTTCCATTTGTAGAGGTTTATCGGGTTAAGTGTTTTCAATTTACATCAAAGCTTTCAGAAGACAATGAAAGCAATGTCATGGACATAGGAAAGAAACGTTTTGGTCAGTTCTGCAGAGATCATCCAGCCTGTTGCTGTAATATTGTTAATAGCACTTGGAATTGTGATGGAGAAACTCTGGATAGTTCAGCAATTGAAGTGAGGTAAGCTTCGATTTTTCTGTCTGTATAGCAGAACACATTAAGCCTTCTCATTTATTTTAAAGATGCTTATAAGGACATCCCAAAAAGATGCCTGTGCATAGCAAATTTGAGTCTTCTGATAATAGACTTAAGTATTTTTGTAACCATTTTGAATTCTTTCCAGAGAATACTGCAGCCATGTATGTTGTAAATGATCACTCTGAGTGAGATGGATGGCCCTACCTTTGAAGTCATACTTACTTTTTAGGAACTGGTATTATGTGTTTAAAGTGCTGAAAGTGAAGATGGTGTTGGAAGGATTCTTTTTAAATGTGTGGAATGCCTCATTACTCTGAGCAATAGCTTTTCCTATTTAGCTTAAGTAAACATCTTTGTCTCACAGAAATACTGAGTATGTCCCATACTTTTTTTTTTGCACACAGTGCAGAGTCCTCTCTCCAGTCTTTACGCAGGGAGAAAGAATTTTGCAGTTGTGCAAGTAATCAAATTAGAAAAGAAGTTTGTGAAATTTGAAAGGATTTTTTTTGTTTGTTTGGATTAGTTTTGGGTCCTTGTTTTGTTTGTTGTTTTTAGAACAAAGGGAACCAAACCCATAATATTTATATACAAGCATGTTGCATTAAAATATAATCACTTTGCAGTCCAGAGGTGAGTTTTATAAATGCTGTATATTGTAAAAGATTGGCTCATCTAAGTGCCCACAGAACTTCTTGTGTGGACAAAGGGAGTAAAAGAGAATACATGAAAGCATCCAGCCCTCTTAGCAGGGGAGGATTGTGTCTAAAATGAGGGCGTGGTTTCTGTAGTCAAGAGTAAGAAAGTTTGTCCAGCTGTGTGAAATTAATGGATTATTAAAATTAAATTATTAGAATTAAATATGTGGTACCCAGTTATTTTGTACTATTTTCTATATTTTTCAGGGTTCACTGCCAGTTAATGAAACTGTTTGCAAGGGGAATTGAGGAAAACTGTAAAGATGAAGCTGCCTACAGCCAGAGTAGCATTGAACAATTATTATAGACATTGTTCCTCGAATGGGGAGAAGAAAAAATAAAAGCTCAAGGAAATTGAGTAAATATGCATTTTAGTCAAATTGACAAGTATTTTAAACATCTAGGGTTTTTTTATGGCTTCACTAAAATTTTAGACATCTTACTGTATTGTGTCATTTTTTTAAAAAAGCATTGTAATCATTAAAATATATCTTGGAGCAATGTAATGTTAGAAAAGATGGGATTGGCCTATATCTGTGTAGTCATGATGACTGATAAATTTTCTGTGCTTTTCTAGAGAGCTAATTTAGTAGTTGTGTTGCAATAATATCTAAATGTTATGAAACATTGGACTTCCCACTGGCACCAAGATAAGACATTTTCAGTGTCTGAGAAGACATTTTCTGCTGGGAGTGTTATGTAGTTGCGTGTGGCTTAAATGCTGGACAACGGTGTTGTCATTTGCTTTTTTTTTTTTTTAATTAAAATCTTTCATTTTGTAATTCTGACAATACCTTGCAACTTATCAATGCAATTCAAACACACATTCCTGGCTTTAAGTAATAACAATAGTAGTGTACAGATATTTGAAAAAAAAAAAGCACAACTATATACAGGTCACACCTCATCCTATATATTCTGTCTTTGAAGGTTTCCTTGCATCATGCATTTTGGGATTATAAAAGTTTTTATGACTGTTTGGATGATACCAAATACACACAGTGCAACTGAAAAGTCATGGAAGCAAATTGCAGGAGTATTTGTATAATATCAGGAAGGCACAGGAAAAGTTCTCAAACACCAGCAAGTTTTAATTTTTAAAAATATCTAATAATAACATATTAAAAGCTTCCCTGTTCAGTACACAATTCCTTGGACATTCTACTCCATACGTTAAAATGTCTTTGCAAAATAAGATGTTGAAGTATAAAGTTTAGAAATACCATTTGATGATGGAAAATCCTTAAAATAATTTAACTAAATATGAAACAAAATAATTTGCTTTGTGAAGACAAGGGAAGAAACTGGCATCTGACAAATCATGAATTCACTGTGCTGATTTGTTTTTATAACAAAAAACATTAGACTGTCATATAGAGCCATGGAGTGATTCTTTCAGTTGTATATAGTTTCATGTATTGTGGCACATACATGTTTTGTGTCCAGGGTTGGGGCTAAATTTTGCTCTTCTTGTACAGACTTATTCCTGTTTGAGGACAGAAGTTAGCCCCTGTTCTATTCTATCTTTTTTTTTAAGTGTTTCTTTAAGTTTAAAGTTCTCTTTAAAACTGACTTCATCTGTGGGTTTTTTTGTGTCCAAACAGCTGATGATTTTGTATTCATGTATATTTATTGGTACTTCTGTCATCCAGCTTGTGTTAGTTTCATGTCTCTCATATATGTGGTCAATGTAAGCCATGGTGATTGGTCATTTCATTACTGAAGCACTTGAATATTATTATAAATGGCAGGTTATTTTTTTCTATTGAAGTTATTTACATTCCAGTTTTGTGTATTATCAAAATTGTGTTCTATATCTTTGCTACAAAGTATTATTCATATTGCTCTATATGACAAAAAGCACTTGCAAATTATATTTGCCTCAAGTACAATCATACAAAATTTAGGATCTTTGTTTTGTTATATAGTATTTCAGGAAAATACTTGAATACTTCTCCAAAACTACTGCTCTTTGCTTTCCTTATTAATGCAATGAGTTGAAATGTTGATTCATCCAGTGTTTTTCTGACACTTGTGTTACATATACTGTATTTTTAAAGCCATGTTTAATAAGTGAAATAGTACTTTTGAACTAACATCCCATTGAAAATGAAATTATGCAGTTCTACAAATGCGAATATTTTTTGAAAGTGTCATTTGTTAAAAAAGGTCTGGTTGTTGTGGTTAATCCATGAATATTGTGAGAGTACCCAGACTGCCAAGTTATAGTAATTCTTGTGCAGGAGGTAACGGTGCAGACTCGGCTTACCAACACTGAGGGAGTTTGATGCATTGCAGCTATCCAGAGCACATTCTCATCAATGAGAACTGGAATAAGTACTAAGCAGCTCTTTCCATTAGTTTACTAGCAAGTCATGAGACCCCTACTTGAAAAATGGAGACTTAATCTCATAGTGAATGTATATTGAAATGCTTTGAATATTTGAGTATCTGCAACTGAGTGCTTGGTGTTTCCAAAGAAAGCCACAGTGAAGGTCTCCTTTCTGAGAAAAAGCCACCAGAAAGGACAAAAGATCATAGTATGGTATGGTAAAGAAGTGTGAAGTAAATAATAAAGGTATTGCAACATAATAAAATTTAAAGGTCTTAGGTAATAGAAAAGCTGCATAGTTGCATTTGAACAATTCTATTTGTAGCATATTAAGCTAGCAAAGCACCATATGTGAGTTGTATGACACGTCCAGTTTATTTTTAAGAGAACTGTGTAAGTACTGTCTGCTTACATTTTAATTCTAAGGATTTTTTTCTCCGAATGTAATCCTAGTATAGAAATTATGTATAGGAAAACCAGCTTTGATTTTTCTTTTTTCCCAGTTTTGCTGGCTTCAAGATTAGAAAATGTGTTCTGTTTTATGATGCTAGGGCATTTCATTAAAAAAATAAAACTGCATTGTACAACAGTACATTGGTTTTCTTCTTTTCACAACTTAATTTGGAAAAAAAAAATCTCACTTTGACAGAAATCTGGCAGTAGTGTGCTTAATGTAACCGCTGTGAGCGGATCAAACCGAGTGAAGCAATTCATAACCTTCCAGTTGGGTTGACGACAGCTTTGTGGCAAGAGTGGGTGTGAACAAATACTGAGAGTGAAGGGAAGCAGCTAGTTAAGCTGGACTTAGGCTAATACTAAGCATCTCTACAAGGGTAAACTAAATCTGAAACTTACTATAGTGCCGATATTTTGAGTTATTATTATGAAAGTGAAAAGAAACTGGTGTTCTAAGAAGTATGAAATAGCATCTTATACAATAAATAGTATGTGGTAAATAGATGGGGGTCTAGGATTTTGTTGCAATAATTGCTACAGATGAAGTACGTATTCTAAGAAGGAAATCGTGTTCATTGTAGATAAACAATGGGCACAGGAGGAGAACGTGTTTTTCAGCACTGTAGACTCTTCTGCTTTTGAAGTGTATTGTTTTTCGGTTTGGTAGCTGGGGGGCTGCAGGGGTGACTTCTGGACGAAGGCAGCAGAGGATGCCCCCATGTCAGACAGTCACTTCCCCAGCCAGCTCCAAGATGGACCTGCCACAGGCCAAAGCTGAGCTCATGGGACGGCATTGCTAAAAACTTCAGTGATAAGTAAGAAAGGGTAAAAAGTGCTGCTCCACAGCTGAGAAAGGAGTGAGTGGAAAATAAACATCCTGCAGACACTTAAGGTCAGTGAAGAAGGGGGAAGACATGCTCCAGGCACCAGATGAGATTGCCCTGCAGCTCATGGAGGACCTCACACTGGAGCAGGTGGATGTGCCCCTAGGAAATCTGCAACCCGTGGAGTGCCCATGCTGGAGCAAGTTTCATGGCAGGGGCTGCAGCCATGGAGAGGAGCACATAACTTAACGGGTATTTTTGGCAGGAACTGTGGCCCATGGGGGATGCTTTCCTCCTCAGGAAGGAGAAAGAAGAGAGAAAGTGTTGAACTCACTAGAACTCCCACACCTCCATCCCCCTGCACTGCTCAAGGCAGGGGGGATGAGATAGAAGAGTCAGAAGTGAAATTGAGCATAGAAATGAAGCAGAGAGGGAGGAGAGGAGGTGGTGCATTTAGGCTTGGGTTTATTTCTGTCTTACTCTGGTGTTAATTGGCAATAAATCAAATTAATTTTCCCCAAGATGACTTTGTTTTGCCCCTGACTGTAATTGCTGAGGGGCCTCCCTGTCCTTAGCTTGACCCCTGAGCTATTCATTCCTTACCCTGTCCTGGGGGGGATGATCTAGAATGAGAAATTTCTCCAAACATGTGTCTTGCAATTCAAGTATTAGAATAATAGAATCTTAGAACCATTTTGGTTGGAAAAGACCTTTAATATAAAACCCAATCCTTAAACCAGCACTGCCAAGTCCACCACTAAACTATGTCCCTAAGGACCACATCTACACATCTTTTAAATACCTGCAGGGATGGTGTCTCAGCCACTTCCCTGGACAGCCTGTTCCAATGCTTGATAATCCTTTCCATGAAAAGGTTTTTCCTAATACTGAGTCTAAACCTCCCCTGACACAACTTCATAGGAACTTGGATTGGAAAGGATTTTAAAGATCAACTTGAGTCTAAAGCTCATACTGGCCTCAACTTGAGGCCATTTCCTCTATTTCCTCCTGTTCTATTGCTTTCATACAGAAAAGGAGACCAACCCCCCACCTACAGGTGGTTGTAGAGTGTAATAAGGTCCCCCTGAGCCTCCTTTTCTCTAGAATAAACACCCCCAGCTCCCTCAGCAGCTCCTCACCAGACCTGTGCTCTGGACATGTCCCGAGCTCTGTTGCCATTCTTTGTACACGACCCAGCACCTCTTCTAATGAGGAGCTCAGAACTGAACACAGAATTCATATCCCTAGAACTCCTGCCTTAATCCCTGTGAAGTAAATGAGTAATAGGAGTTCATCATTTTTATTCTCATTAGTGACATAGTTCTTATTTCAACTTTTCAACAGGAGAGTTAAGTAATTCAATAGATTCCGTCGGGTGTTTAAGTTGGAGTCAATGAGTTCTGTCCATAATGAAGCAACAGTCTTCCCAGACTTCTCTTACCCACTTTCATGTACATGATCTGCATCTTGCGAAGGCTTATGCATGTTCTTAATTAATACATGACTACTCCAATTAACTAGAAGAGGGTGGGGCATTCATTCTTCAGTCACGCCTTTCAAGTACTCTGCAATGAGAGGATTAACCGCCTTTTAAATTCAATTTCCTGCTGTTGAGAAATGATTCCTAATATGTAGCTACCAAAATTGCCAATGAGGTTGTCTTCAAAAAATGTTAGCTCCTTTGCAACTCTTGCATGTCTGAAAGGATGATTTGCTCTTGTTGGTAGCTATTTCACCTAAGGTGCAATTTTCTGGCTTATTTTCTAGAAATCCTCGGCAATAAATAAAATTAACAGGTTTTTAACCTTTTTTTTTCAATATTTCAATAGTATAGGACAGGAAAAATATAAGTGAAAAAATAATTATTCATAAAGGAAAAACATTGAACAAGTAACAGAAGTGATGCAAATTAAAAAATCCATGAAGACCAAATTCTGGAAAGGATGAAAGAGAGCAACAGCAAAACAAATATCAAAAAGAATAAAAATTAAAGAAGAAATAAGGAAACAAAACACAGTTGGTTTTTTTACCATTTTTTTGCTGGAAAGATTTGCCTGGGTGTGTGCACTGTAACTGCACAGTAAAGCTAGCACTAAAGGTTTGAGTAGGTTGCTAGAAGTTTGACTATTTACAACTGGTAGACAGAATAAAAGCTTCATCACTGTTATGAAGACATATTTCTAAAAAAATGCTGTGTCACCCTCTGTATTTCCACTCACAAACTTGACCATAACAACAGCATAGCTAGAAAAGCTGTTAAAGAAGAAGCTTCATGGTTTCCTGTAGCAATGTGAAACATTCTGAAATGACTGTTCAATTTAATCTCCCAAATGTTGTTTTTCATGTTAATATTGAGCAGCTGTATTTTAGGAAAGGGGAGATTGGACAATAAGAAGAAATGCTAGGTTAGTGTTTCAATGCTGCTGAGGTCAAGGTGGTGGGATAGCAACTCACCCCAGCTAAGGGTCTGTCCCACAGATCTTGTAACATCAGGGGAAGTCCCCACAGAAAATGCTTCCCTACAGAAATACCTGTGCAGTTCCTAGAACATGTTTGTGTAATCTGTTCTTCTGGGCTTTCTGTGATGGATATTCAGCAAAGCAGATTAGCTATCAAAACAGATTTCTTAAAGATTTTTAGTTGGAAACTCTTGGTCACTCACTCATCTGAATCTCCCTTGCTGTATTTACACATAGGCACAGAGAGCAGCTTGTTGCCTTTGGGGAATTCACTCCCTGAGCTATTCTGTTGCCTCTCAGCCTCCTGTTCTTTGCCTAAACAGTATTACTATTCAGACAGAGAAGGAAAAACCCTACAATATTCAAGTACCTATTGATATGAAAAACCACTTGATGCTGATTTTTGTTTACCATCAAAGAAGGGGCTCTGTAGAAGAGAGCTGGTACTGACAGAGTAGAATTCTAGCTGCTCTAGAATGAGTAGCTGCATAGTCTTCAATCAAATCAGTTACTGTTTAGTACCTAGATACCATGTTTTCACAGAATGCTGTTTAAAGCTCCAGTGGGTGCATTTAAGGTAGACATTTCCCCTCAGCAATACCTATTAGATAAACCACTACTCTGCGGGTTACTCTGCTGGTAGATGCTGCCCTGCCCCTAGACCAAAGAACAACCCAATAAGTAGCTCTCAGATAGCTGGAGCCTCCCCTTTCTATTGTGTCTCACAGTGTTTGAATTTTCTATGGAAAACAGGCAAAACCTGAACACCTGGGTGTTGCTGTGGTCATAATTTCCTATTAAAGATTTTCAGAAAATCCTCAACGCATTGGTAGTAGGGTTGGGAAAGAGCCAACATAGGCGTATTCTTTCACCAGAACAGCAGATAGTACTATTTGTTCTCCTCTGTGTGCAGGCAAAGCTTTGAGCCAACAGAAGAATTTGTAATTTTTGCTGCATAAAAGAGTTTACAGAGTCAGTGGAGGAAGGTGAGGTGGGGAAGAAGCACAAGGTTGCTGGTTCCTGTGGTCAGGGAGTCCATCCTGAAGCTTTTGTGGTGGGAACACCAGGCACTAATGCATGGACGAGTGCAGAAGAGGGATGCAGTGAGCAGGAATATCCAAAGATCACTGGCTGTGCAGACTCAGCAGTCCAAACTCACCCACCCAGTAAATAAAGCATTGCACTGTACCTGTGTCAATTGCTCCGGTTTGGGACTGAAGGCCACTGCTGTCTGCCCTGCCTCATTTGTTGGAGGAAATATCACTGGTTTGGGATAAATCTGTCCTGTAACACTGCTATGAGAAAGCACAGCAGGAATTTATTAGCAAAAGTGACTGTGTTCAGTGTTTTCACTGGAGCTAAAACAGAGGAAAAAGGAGGCCAAGAAAGGGTTGTTGATTCTCACTGCCCTTACTGAAGTAACCCAACACAATGCACCTCACATTGCACATGCAAGGGGGAGTGGAAGGCTATGGATGCTTGCATTGGTTTCTACCAGGAGTTCTGGTTTCTACCTTCCAACAAAGCTACTGAGATACCAGAACTCTGTTCTCCACTTGGCATGGGCAGTGGCTAAGGGAGTGAATGTTATTCCCATTTAAAAGCACAAATAGCTGTATTTGAATTCTCTTCAGTTCCAAGACACCACATACATCCTGCAGTAGTGACAGCCAGAGCTTCCTGCGGAGTGGAAAATGCCTTCCTGTGCTCTTAATGGAAGGTATCAGTGGAAGGAACTACAGTTTCTGCGGTTTTAGTGTTTTTCCTGAAGCCACTCAGGTGGGAATGCATCTCTGCTATATTCAGAAAGACTGTGCAACTCACACTGGGCCATAATGACCCCTGCTGCACCCTTTCTATTGCCATCAACTGATGCCTTAGATAATACCAACAGGCTGTGGGCCATGTGAAGGTGTAATCAGCTGACATCCATCAGGAAATGAGGTGGCCATTATCTTTGAGTGGGGACCTCAGACATTTTAGCAGAAGAGTGCATATTGTTGATGACTATGCAGTTGTTGTCTTTCATACAGACATGTTGAAATGTGTGCTGGGAAACCCGGGTCTGTACCAGGAGGAAGAGGAGGGTATCTCCAAGGCTGGGCAGCTGCTATGGATGTGAGCAGGGGTGACCTGTGGCCCTCAGGAGCACCAATGTGGAGCATGCCTGGCAAAGGACGTCGTGTTAGGATGTGCACGGCGTTGATGGCTCTGACACAAGCCATGCTCTGCCTCTAGAATGCAGATGAGACACTGGGAGCAACAGCGACAGGGAGCAGACAGAACAGCTAATGCAAAGCAGAGGAGAGGGCAGAGATGGTGTTAACAATGTCTGTAATGGACTTGGTGACTGTGCAGTGCAGTGCAACAGAGCTGCAGGGGCTGAGCACGGCCAGCTCACTGAAAGCAATGAGGCCTGGAAGCCAGTGCACTGGCAAGTCAGGTCTTGATCTAAAAATAAAGCACTTGTAGGTGGTTATGTTGTACTAGAAAGGCTGAAAGGTCCTGGTGCAAGTCCCAGATCACTAAGACATAGTAAGCCTGATCTCATGAGTGGTGGCCTCCAGCAAGTTACTCATGCTGCATTGTTTAAACAGCTTGGGCAGCATGGCTTCTGAGAAGCTCTGGGGCACAGCATGGTAGCTTGTCTCCAAAGCTCTCTCCAAGCTCCTGTTTGCTAATTTGCCTTTCTCTTCTCACAGCCAACTAGGCCTTGAGGGGAAGCCAAATGAGGAGTGGCTGAGGTCACTTGGTCTGTTCAGCCTGGGGGACACTGAGGGGAGACCTCACTGCAGTTACAACTTCCTCATGAGGGGAAGAGGAGGGGCAGACACTGATCTCTCCTCTGTGGTGAGCAGTGACAGGACCCGAGGGAGTGGCCTGAAGTTGTGTAAGGGGAGGTTTAGGTTGAATATTAGAAAGAGGTTCTTCACCCAGAGGGTGCCTGGGCACTGGAACAGGCTCCCCACCAGCCTGACAGAGTTCAAGTGTTTGGACAATAATCTCAGGCACAGGGTGTGACTCCTGGGGATGGTGCTGTGCAGGGCCAGGAGCTGGACTTGATAATCCTTGTGAGTCCCTTCCAACCCAGCATATTCTGTGATTCTGTGAATACCAGCCTGTTAAAACCTCATAATGAGCAGGAAGAATACTGACACTGGAAGGTTGCTGCATCATGACCTTTTATACAGGGCACCAGGGCCTATGTGGTGCATAAGAATTCAGGTGGAAGAGCACAGCCTTGTCATTTGTGTTTGTGTCACATGCCAGGTGACATGGATGTGTCATGGAGAGGACTGGTGCAGTGAAGTGAGTGGCTGAAGAGCAGCCCTACTGCTGCTGCTCCTGTGGTACAGCATATTTTTGACTGTGAATATTTGGGAGCAATTTGACATGATGAAATAATTGTGACAAAGGTGTATTTATTTTTGAGGCCTCTTCATGCAGGTCCGCTGGAAGACATGCTTGCGTTCTTGGATGTAGTCCAAGACTTGTAAATAACATCAAATATTTTGCTGTAGCCTCATTTTTCTCTGTTCAAGAACCTGTCAAGATCTTGTTTTTCCATCTTGGCTGACACTGCTGACACAGTGGTGTCAGCACAGAGAAGGCTCGCTAGCCTGAGCAGCGCTGAACATCTGTGAACAGCACAGTGCTCAGATGTCACTGCCTGGCCTGCCTTGCTAGAGACATGTTACAGGAAAAAGGCTCAGTGCGTGCTGAGTCTAAAGGATAACCCTTGAAAATGACACATCCACAGAAAATTGCACACACTCAAGTTTTGCCTTTGGGTAGAAGCAGATTATTTTGCATACAAATATGAGCGGATGGAGACAGCACAGAAAACTCTGCCTATGGCTCTCCCATGTGCACTGATTGAATCTCTGAACCTGCAGTCTACAGTTACCATATCCAAAGTATTGCCACTATCGTTCAATAAGGGAAGAAATATAGCTTTGTTTTGCTTTTGGAGTCTTTGTATTGCAAATCAGTGCCTATAATCCAGGAAAAAAGAAGATTATTTTTCAGTAAAACATCAAACAATGCCATTACATGCAGTTATATATGTCACTTGTTTTCCTACACCCTAAGATGCAGTGGAGAGTTCTAAAGTTTAAATAATTTTATGATAAAAAGCCCTCTGGTACTGTTTAATAATTCTGCATGTTAACATAAATACTTTTAAATCTACCTTGCTGCAGTGACTGCTATTCAGAGTTTTAAGTCTGACCTGATCCTGCAGCTCCCTCTACTGAAAATTAGTTCTCTTGAAAATAACTCCACATTTCAAAATACAGCAGTCATTTTTAAGGTAGTCTGTCAACTCTGTTTCCTATGGCTCCCTACAGATGAGATTTGCAGTAACGTATTTCAGTTCAAATTGCATGTCACTTCACACCAGTGATTTCTACTTTTAATTTTCTTTACAGGATTCAATGCGATCAAACAATGATAGATGCTATGTAGTTGTTTTTTGTCTCAAAGAACTGAACAATTTGAACAATGTCTTCCTTAAAAAAAGACAGAATCACGTCAAGCAGGGGAAAAGCACAATCATAAATTTTAGCATCTGGGACCCTTGTTCATATACCAACTTTCTCAACTCAGCTGAATTTGCCTGTGTTGCAAGTGTCTTGGGCACACTATTAAAGATGGCTTAAATATTTGTTTCCACCAGTTCCCAGGTAGTTCTAGTTCTCATTTTGCTCTGCCCTAAGCAAGTGTGGACAAATGTCATAAATAGAGAAAATCAGCTGCCATATCTGTTAGGCAGAGAGCCTGCAAGGACAGACCAGATGATCTGTCATTTTCAGGCAGTGCCACGTGGTGGGAATAAACCTGACTGGATCTGGTGTGGTTTTTCTTTCCCTGCCAGTTCCTGGCTCTCGGACTCAGCCCTGTTTGCTCCTTTTATGGCCAGAGCAGTATTTCTGAACACTCCTGGTCTCCCCCAGGTTTTCCACTTCCTCATTGCCATCCTGACTTTTCACTATTCCCGTTACTTTGTTTTACTGGCCCTTTCTGGAGTTCAAGTATGGTACCTGTATTACTGGCCTGATAATACTGCTCTCTGTTCCTCTCCTTTTCTCCACCTTTGCACTCCCTTGATCTGCTGCTCCAGCACACAGGCTATCAAGCTCTTCTCTATGTTGTTTCTTTTCTAGACCTTTTCTGTTTGATTTTGTGATTCAGACATATATCTGAAATGAGGGACTCACTTGTACATCTCTGAGAAAAGATGTTTGACATCTGGGCGTGTCTTTGGGCACCCAAGGGTTTTTTACCTTATGGTATATCCAAGCCATACTGATCAGCTTTGTATTTGTGGCTTTGTGAGTGTTTTTCTGTCTGAGCATTTGAAAATACTGCAAAATTCCTTTTATCAAGGGGAAGTGTTGATGTATAATAAATGAATAGCAAGAGTGATAGGAAATTATTATTTGTTATGTATAGTTCTATTGCAAATAAGTGCATGTTCCCCAAGGGAGAATTTAAAAACCAAGTATCACTGATATGAGGCTACATAACATCACCATTGGGGTAAGGCACTGTCATGTTCATACCTATTTTCTGTCTAAAAGGCTAGGTAAAAGAACCACATTGCTGTGAACCGTGAGCTTTTCTTATTTATTTCTACATTAAAACGTATCTCCAAGGAAACAGAACTACTGTGAGGCACTGCTAAGGTGTTTGTTCCCTCTCTTAACTTTCCAACAACCATCTCTATTGAAAGCCTTTAAAAAATAATGATTTCTTTAGCATGTACAAGTATGAACAATATGAATGTCAATATTTATGCTCTACATATTTTCCTCTCTATGGCAGAGCAATGATATATGTGTAAGAGCAATTTTGCAGAAAATAGGGTGGAGTGATTTCAGGGCAAATGTTCCTTGCATTTCTTACTATGAGCTGGCTTGTTTACAATGGGATCCATAATCCACAGCACACTTGATTGAAGTGCATCCATCCTAATGCTTGTAACTGGCTTTCACCAGAAGCCGTGAGCCAGGAAACGGCTGCTCCTGTGGCTGAAAGGGCTGTGTAGTCTGTGTTCCTGTGGCACCTTTTAATTCAGGAGTATTAAGATCCCTGGGGCCTGTAGTGGAAAATGGTAAGACAGAACACAAATCTACTGAAAAGGTAGCAGGAGAAGTACCAATCCCTGTGGGGGAGCAGTGGAGGAATAATACAGAGCAGAGCAAACTACAAGCTGAAGGCAGACCTCTGCAAGTTGATGTATCCCAGGTCAGGTTACTGGCTGAGCCCAAGTCTCAGCCAGTGGCATGTTGATTACAAAATGCAAACTGACTGGGCTTTGGAGCTTTTGGCATGTGACCATTCCTCTTCAACAGCCTTACATAAATGTTTTGAAATTCAGCTGTTCCTCAGCAGAGCCTTTGGCCATCAGTACCTTGCTGAACGGCTGCCAGAGGGTTTCCTCTTCTTCTGAAGGGCAAAGGGACAAGACATGAATGGCAGGTCAGCGATGTCCTTAGCTGAAGGAAATCATCTCCTTTGACCTTTAATAGAGCCACATCAGTTTACCACGGATGAAAATCTGCTGCTCTGCCTAGCTGATATATATGTTAAATCCAAGCACATATCAGGAAGTATTGCACTGAAAATCTGAACAGACTTTGCACCCAAGGTGTGACCTCTGGAATTGAGCTCTGTCATTTCTAGCAATGAAGTAACTTTTTATTCTAATTCAGTGTACTCTGAACCAGAGGAACTAGACTAATAGGAGTGTTAGGTTTTTTTCCAGCTGAGTTTTGAGTAAGGCAAATTTGCATTTTCTATTGAATACACAAGGCGATCTAAACAGAGGAGGGGAAAAGACAGTCTATTGACATTATGTAAAGGCAGCATATCAGTTTAAAGGGTTCTGTTTGCCTAGAAGAGTGTGAAGGAGACTTTTTAATTACCTGTCTAGGGTTGACAAAGATAAACACCCTGTTATTATTCTATGTATTTGCTTGTAACTCAATTAAGGATGTGTACTTAATTGTATCACCAATATAAAGAAATAGGTGTTAAGGTGTTTGAAAGCTAGAGGAAATGAGATGTCCCTCAAGAAACATGAAAGGTCAGGGAGTAGAGAAAGCAAGGAAGCATAAAATTATGTCATTGGTATTCAACTAAGATCAGAAGTGAAGGGCTGTGTTATCTGAATTCCCAATTGTAAGCTTGAATTGTGGAGTTAGCAGAAAAAGCAGAGCAACACGGCACAGCAGAATGAACTAAATCAAACACGTCTAGCTATTCTGACAGTGCTAAGGAGAGCTTATGTTCTCAAGTTATTTCAGTAACATTGAATCATCCCTGACATAGCTACAATATTTGCTGTCTTCTGTGTACAACACTCTTGAATGACAACATTTAACGCATGGCACCGAGTGACCAGCTTGTTTCATTTTTCTGTTTCCCCATATTAATTTTCCCGTTAATAATACAGAAACAACCAAGGACATGAACTTAGGGGTTTTTTCCTCAAATTTTAGATTAATACACAGGACTGTCTGATCATTTTCATACATGTCCCTTCTAATGTGCTTACTCTTTAGCGTGGATTATGACTGCATATACCATATAAGCCAAACTGGTTTAGCCCCACCTTCACCTGATGAACATTAGCTTTATCATTTTGCACAGCAAATGCAGAGGAACAGGATGTATTTCCCTACAGAGGTGCATTCTCTGGAATTGTGCCCCACAGAAACTTGCTGTTCCTGCCAGCATCAGCACAGAGTTGTGGTCCCAGCCCACCATCACCGAGGCAGTGGGTGAGAGGAGGGGTGATGCAATACCACAGCAAAGCCCAGCCACGGGTTGGCCCTGTTGTGTGGCCCCACAGCAGCACAGGCGGTGCCAGACCATGACCCATAATTGCACCCCGAGCTGTTGTTTTAAGAGCAGGCTCCGAAGAGTAAGTCACTGGGTGACTTCTCACTGTTTCTGACTCTTTCTCTGGAATCAAGTGTTCTCACTGGTGCAAGCCTGAGGAGGGCAGAAAGCAGTCAGGGGACATCACTTGGCTGGGATATGGCACTTCTGGGATGCTCCGACAGCAGAGAACTGAGAGAAACAATTTTTCCTTCTTCTCCTGTCAGTAAAATCTCTCCATCTAATCTTCCTTTTGACACACCTGACAGTATAAACATGTTCTTTGTAACCCCAGGAGGCTTTCCCAGCTGCAATTTATCATTGAAATAGTTTGATTAAACTAATTTTGCTTTTTATAATTTTTTTCTTAAATTACCTCAGCACTTTAAAAGGAAAATGTGGGGTTTTTTAATCAATCTGACAGCTGATTGTTTTGAGTTTTTTTTTTACAGCATCTGACACAGCTGACACCACCATTTTTATCATAAATATCTGCCACATTAGTTTAAAATGGTGATTAAAGCTGCTCCACATGCTGCTGGCAAGGCAGCTGGACCTACACAAATTACAATAATAACCACAGAAGCTCCTTCCTGAGAAGAGTGCTGTTTCTGTAGTTGTGTCAGACAAGTGCTGCCTTTTAAGAATGATTGCTCTGCTCTAAATGACATTTTTGGCTTTCTCTTAGAAAGGTAAGTTATTTATTTTCCTGTGATTTTAACTAAAGAACACTATCATCCCTAGAGAACAATTTTGTTTTTCAGCACTGGAGCAATTACTTTCAGCTGTATCAAGTGCCTGAAGTATAAAAGTCTGTGGTTTCACGGGTTTGAAAAATGCCTGCTCTTAAGGACTCCTAAGCTAGAGTCTCCACGGCCCTTACCAGACCCACAATCTCAAAGAAAGATAGCTGCTTATCACGTGGCCAATGCTCCCCTGCCATTTGCCATTTGTGAGAAAGTACATACACAACTGGGAGATGGTCATACTCAAGAGCTGAAACAGGAGATGGATGTCCATACTTATGATGCCATCATTAAGATAACAGAATTATGACTGGAAAAACTGTTTTCATACAAGGCAATAACCACAGAGTCATAGAACTGCCCAGGTTTGCAGGGACCTCAAAAGATCATCTGGTCCAACCTTTTGTGGGAGAAGGAGCCTAGATAACATTACCTGGCATCCTAACCAACTGCATCTTGAAAACCTCTGACAACAGGGACTTTACCACATCTTTGCAAGCATTATTCCAGTGGAGTGTTCTCACTGTAAAAAATTCTTTCTTATGTTGAGATAAAACCTCTCTCCTGGTGCAAGTTGTACATGTTACCTCTTGTCTACTCCACAAGCTGCCTTGTGAAGAGAAGGGGAAATCTGTCCTCTTTGTAGCCACCCTTTAAGCACTGGAATACTTAATGAGGTCCACTCTGAGCCGTCTCTTCCCTGGGGATTAAAAACATAACTCCTTCAGTAATTTCTCAAAGGGCAGGTTCTCCAGCTCATCTTCATAGCCTTCCTTGGGAGTCTCTTTCTGTGTCTTTCTTGAATTATCGGGACAGAAGTGAACATGGTACTTCAGGCGTGGCTGACAAGTGCTGAGGGCATTCACAGACATGACAGGAAAGCAGCACATGGGGAAATGTGGACAAACTCAGAAGGAGCTAGAGAGCTTCTGCCTTGTACAGGGGCAAGGCACCACTGACTGTGTAGCAGCTTGCATCTCTCAGAGACAACATGTCCCATCTCCCCCCCTGCCAAACTTCTACCAGCCAGCTTCCCATGCACTTGGGTAGGCTCCACCTACCACAATGCTGGCAGGACTCTGGCGTGTCTTGGAGTGTCCCTGCATCTTCTGAGCAGAGAGTGATGGCACCAGCTCCCCTCCTAGCAGCTGGCATGGAGCACGAGCTGTAGTGCTGCCCTGCCCAGACCAAGGATGTAAGTTACTTTGGTGACCAGGTTGTGTATGGCCATGGCCACTGCCTAGGTATCACATATATATATATATATTTGAATGAGGGTAGTCCCTGATGTTGGAGCAGGGAGAACAGGACCACAGGGCTGAAGGCTAGATGCCTTGTCAGTGGCAGAGTGTACCCCTGATGGTGCTGATAGTTGATTACTGGCATGAATCAGGATCATATTGATGAACAATTCACTGAGGGAAAGACTTAAAAGTGCAACTCATAAGAGCAAAACATATATAAATACAGATCAATCTATAATTCAGGATTACCAGAAGCATTTTGACACTCAATTCTTGCCCTATTGAATAATTAATATATTCTTTATGCTAGAAGTAAATAATGTACACCCAACATAGCATCCACAAAATGGTATTAAATGCATTAGACCATGCTATTGCCATTTTGCCATTTACTCATGCCAACATCTGGGGGAAAAAAAAAGCAACAAGTCCTGAAACCAGAATGGTAAACAATAACAAAACAAAAATAGTGATACTTGTAGTAATCTGTGTCATTCTTCAGTTCTTACAGGTTTAAGACAAAACATATGGTCACCAGCTAGAGTCAACATTCATGGCTTGTATTCTACTAAAAAGCCATTTGTTGCTGTGTCATCCCATCTCTTAATGGTATCACACTTCAGCATGAGTCTCCCAGTGTCACAGAGCCCACTCAGACCCAGATGAAAGCAACAGCACTGGGGCTCACAGCTCTCTCCAGAGCAGCTGCTTTGTTTGAGTCTTGTACTCAGCTAAAATCTCAGTAATCATTGTCTCAGTTTGTTTATGTCACCTGGGTTAGAAAGTACTGGAGATAAAAATAACAGCAAATATTTTTGGCGAATAAAATAAATCAGATTGGTGTAAATAAGCTGGTTGACTGTGCTGCCAGGGATCCATTGCACTGGGGAAAGCACTGTGGCTGTGGGGCAGGATGATGGTTTATAGTCTGGTGAGGCTGTCCAGGAAAGGGTGGTGAACTGGGCTGGGAAACAGGAGAGGTTGTACCTGGAGGCACACACAGCAGGAGACAGAAGACAGGTCCTGAATGCAAGCTACCACACTTGGCCTGGTGCATTTACCACTAGTTCCTTCTCAGAGGACCTAAAGAAGCAGACTTGGGCATTGCAGGAGGCTCTTTGGTTGTTAAATCCTTTGACTTTCATCTACAATCCAGTTTTCAGGTCTCATGGACAAGGTCTGCATCAAAAATCTTAGGTCAAGCAGGGCATGTGCATTATGCAGTGCCTTTACTATGGCCTTTAGACAGACTGTCAGCAGAATTGCTGTCACCACCTCTCCTGAGATGTCTGTGAAACCTACTGGAACTATTCTGGCCGCTGGCTCTTTTCCATGCGTGCCCAGGCTGATGACTAGTACTGGTTAGTGTGTGGTTTCTGAGGGAATTTGTGAACATGCCCTGCAAGTACATCAAGAAACTAATTTGTTAGCATACCTTCTAGTATGAGGCCAAAATTAGACCTTGAGTTCCTTCCCCTCCAATTAACCTGAGGCTGAGGGGTGAAAAGGACTGATGAGCCAGCCCATGGTGCTGTTTCCACCTTTGGACACTATGACAGCAAAGGTCCAGTGACTGGTGGTAGTGCACACACACCCCCCAAATTCCTGCTGATGACTCCTGTCCTGTGGCAGTCAGTCAGCCCACTGTCACTGATTCAGTCTGAGTGACAAGTGTGACTGCTTCTCCTCCATCAGCCCCTTCCATATAAACCCTCTCTGTCCTTGGCTTCTCACCTCCTCCAAACTCTCTGTCATGGCTCTCACTGCTTCCTGGGGATGCATGCAGGCAAGACAAGCCAACTATCTCCCACAACTTCTGTCCTGGAGGGATCTCCTATCTGTGTGGGTGGCTTGTTTGTGTGTCTTGGAAGGTGAATGCATGGGAACTTGTGCCAAATGGGGAAAAAGGTCCAGTGTGGTCTGTAATGGCAAAACATTTCATGATACAGCATTGAGTCATGCATGTGGGTTGGGGTATGAAGCTTCTGTGTGACTCTGATGAATCTGAGGATGCTTCCAAGGATGATTTCTGCCTCTCTGGGCTCTTCTGTGGTGAGTACATGTGAGGAGTGGGAAGCTGAGTATGGGAAACTTTATTTCCTTCATAATCACCAAATATCCTCCATATTTTTCTCCTTGTCTTGTCCCCAACATATTCCAGGAGAGTTAAAGTTCATAGTGTGCACATGTCCTCATCAAAAAATATGGGAAGCCTGAAAACATGGAAACTATAACATGGATAATGGACAGAATCCCAGTAACCCAGGCTGGGTTGTGCACTGGGGACTGCTCGACTCTCCAGAGACTTGTGCTTGAGTAGCATTTGTGGCTGGGGAAGGCAGCTTGTCAGGCAGCCCCATCCCTTAATCAGGCTTTCCAAGAGATGGATAACTGTGACACGGCTCCCAGGTGTGTGGCCAGCCCCTGTCCTGTCCGAGCTGGGCACCTTCACTGCCTGCTGGGCCCCTGGGGAGCAGGACTATGCATCTGTCTGGGAAAGGCAGGGGATGAGAGTGCTGGTGATGGATGGCACATCTTGCAGTCACCTCTTGGGCATGAGGGTGTGAGCTAGAAAATGAGCCTAAATGGGGCTGAGCAGCTCGAAATAGTGTCTGGACATCTGGGGTGTTATTAGCAATCCAGGGGAATTAGATCTGCTGTCTGGGGCAATTGCATCATTACTCAGTGTAAGTTCATACCCAGAGGGGGAAGTTCACTCTTTGAGAGCCCTAACTAGGGCAAATGAAACTCAGTCACTGGGCCTATAAATAATTAATAATGCTCTCAATACATTTAGGCCATTTTTCTCTTTGTCTTTTATTTCAGAAGAGACAACCTTTATTATTTTATTAATTTGCTTGTATTACTTAAAAAGTAATTCATGTACAGAATAGATTGCTTGTGATATTTCTTCACTGCCAATATGACTTGACAAAATGGCCATGAAAGCTTGCCCATAGCTCAGAGAGCGAGAGCCTGAACAATGGTGCTGCCAGCCCCAGCCGTACTGTAGGAAGATGCCAGCACCCACCTGGCATATACCTAACCTGGGGACAAATCTGCCCTTTGGAGGAACACAGCAGAATTATATTCTCTCAAAAATATTACCATGGGCTTTCACTGATTCTGTGAGTTTGTATAAATTGGGCAAATAATTCTATTTCCTACACATTCTACCATGTCTTGAGGGGACTGTGCCGTTTGAAGGTAAAAGGGTCAGGACTTCACTCCTTGGTTTTGGGTATACTATGTTATTTTAGCTCATCAATTTTCATGACTTTGTTTCTGTTCTTAAAAAACATTTCATGTGGATGCTTTGACCTCACAAACCAGCAGTCAGTACTACTCCCTGAAGTGTCTTGAGAGGGGTGGAGGGCTGATGTTTTCTGTGCTTTTTATGGGAGTTTATTACTTGACTACATTTCATGTCTGGTTAATACATATTTTCTCCACAACCATAACTTTCAAAGCATAATTTTCATTTCTTCCCTTTCCATAAAACCTGTGCTCAGAGGTTTCTATTTATGCTTTCCATCTCCCACTGACTGTATAGGATAGTTCCCAAAATAAAGTCAAACACTTAACTGGACATAGAGTGCACTGGCCATACAGGTGTCCAGCTGTGGGCTGTTTTGTGTAAGAGCCATAATTTAAATTAGCCAAGAAAACACAAAAATACATCATCATTTTTAAAAATTTCTAGATACTTTCAGGTGACAGAAACAAAGCAATTATATAATGACACACTATTATAATAGCAAAGTAACAAATATTTATAATTAAAGTACCCAAAGAAGGATTAGAATCTAAAACAAGAACTGAGATGCTGTTTGCAGCAGCTGGATGGTGTGCACTGCTCCTCTCCCAGCATGAGACCCTTAGAGTGTGCTGGGGTGTGGATTGCAAGTGCCCCTCCGTGCTGCACTCCAGGAGGGGGAAATTAAATATGTTGTCAGACACAATTAAAAATAACAAATGCTTATCCTTCTTAATTAGACTGTAGAACACTTATCACCAGCCTCCCCCAAAGCTTACTGTTGAAAGCAAATTATTTTGAGAGCATTTTTAATGTAACAGTTTTACAACTTGCTGAAATCTTTACCTCTTCTTTAGTAAGGCTGGTGGCTTGAGACTGACCAATAGACCTCAGCCATGGAAGAAGGTTCACAAAGAGTTTAAACTAGACAACTAACAAAAGCACTTCATAGAGAGCAATGGCCTTGGCTTCAATCTTCATGTTCCTTCTTGGTGGCTGGGAACTTCCCCAGTTGTGATAGTGAGCATATTAAAGAGAATGGTAATGGGAAATCACATTCCTACTGTGATTGAACTGTTTCTATATTCTGGTAAATGTAATTTACATTTGTATTATGTTTTCAGTATATTTTATATCACTCTGCTAAATAAGAAATCCTATATAGCATCTTCAAATGGGTAACATTGACATTAAGCCTTGCACCCTTCACCCATGGCATATCCAAAAGTAGCTGCTCAGAGAGTATTGAACTCCAACATGACTGTTTAATAATAAGACCATTTTGGTACTATGTTGTTCATAAATGTACATGGTTCTGAGTTTTGTCAGATAGTTTCTCATCAGAGAAACTTATTTAAGTAAGCGCTAGCAGCAATGACAACTGGCAACTCTAATTACACATGACAGAGTACAAGACAATCTTTTTTCTTCCTACCAGATGCTTCCACTGCTGCGTGCTCTCTCGTCTACTAATTCCTGCCCCTGGTAGAACTTATTAAGACACGCACCTGTCATTTGGTATATCACAAATATCTGGCAAGACATGCAGAGTGTAGCAATGTGCAGCAGAAGTGCCAGTGCAAACAGCCTCCCTCTGTCACAGAAGACTACCTCCAGAAGTGAGGAATGACGTGGGATAGATGCTTGTCACCAAGGCAAGGTGATGGATCTGCAGTGGAGGCAGTCAGGGGTTTGCATCCAAAAAAAGGTGTCGGGGTACATCCCTGCCCACACGCTGTAGGGCTGATGTGCTCCTGTGATCCCCACACAGTCGTGTCTGTGCTTTCACCACTCGAGTGTTCTCTCAGACTCATGCTTGATTAAGTAGCGGAGGCAGACAGGATGATCTGATGACTGCTGTGGTACGATACCACGAGGTAAACTGGCTTGATGTTTCTGTTCCAGATAAATCACAGCATAACAGTCTGTCAGCATGCACAGATATTTTCTCCCATTTTTCTTCATCTGTGTATGAATTTTTGTTTAATGCCACATTAGTTTGCCTTCAATGTATAGAATACACTGACCTAATTTTTGCTGCCAGGCACAAGGAAGGCAGAGCAATAAAGGTGCTCTGTGGGGGAAGGAAACATATCGTATTTCAAAGATCCTGGAACAACATTCCTGATGTGGAGCAAGAAGATAAGAACAAGAAATGGCCACACACTGATAAGGAGGTTGGTAGTGAAACCTTGCCAAGTTGAAATGTCACGTCATTGGGAAAATGCCCAAGCGATGCCTCACCAGCTAATTGTGAAATATTTCCCACTTGTCCCAGCTGCTACCTACTGCTAATGCTTACTAATGAATTCTGGGAAGCATTGAGATATGCAGATCTATAGATCACATTTGCCCAGTTTTGTGTGAGTTTGTGTGAATACAAATCCACCGTGATCTATCTGGGTAAGAGACACACATGCTAGTGCTGATGGAGAGGCAAAATTCCCTTACCTTTATTCCTTCTTCCTAATAAACCTACCCCAAACCATATTCAAAATGCAAAAATTTAAATTGGAGTTTAGAGCGTTATGGGCTGCTGTTTGTTCTGCTTTATAAAGAATAAGAATTTGGGAAGTCTAGTTGAGCTATTTTGTGCCTTCTGGAGAAGGAACATCAGTACATCCTCTTAGTTATGTGCTGCAGATAAAAATCAGGATGTTCCTTATAGTTGTGGGAATTAAACCAGTCCATGAGCTTGTTACGGAGAAACAACCAACCAACCAGAAAACAGAACTAGAACAACCTACTTACAAAGTTTAGGAGAAATCTTGATAGTCTAGAAGATATATTTTTCATATCTTCCAATCTCAAGAGCCAAGGCTTTTATGATTACTAGTCCAGATATTTTGAGCCAAGAATTAGCTGTAACATTTCAAAAATGGGTTTTATATGCTAGAAAATAATTCATACTTTAAGGGTCAGATATTTTGAAGTCTAGAATTGGGAGACTGGGAATTTTTCCTTTCAATTGGCATAAAGGTTTCTATTTCTAGCCATATCCAATGTAGTATATATGGGACATTAAAGCTCTGACATTCCTAGACAAAGAAAATTTGTCACTGTTGTAGCACTGACTCTTACCTTTCTAATAGCTCACACAGGTATCATTTTAGGAGAAACTCTGTGTCTGAAATAAAAAAAAAAGAGGAAATATTAGCTATATGGAGTTGTTCCTATTTGGGGGCTGTTGAAGTAAAAGTTAGGTGATCAGGTTTGAGAAGCAGATAAAGTGGTTGAAGGTGTCTGACAAATTCAAATATAGGGTATCTCTGTAGGTCAGCTCTCCATCTCAAAATGTGCTGCTATATATCATCTGTGAGATCTGTGTGTGAGCTCTGTTGATTGAGTATTGAGAGACTGAGAGAGGCAGCAAATACAAAATTCAACAGAGGCCAATTGGTCTAGTGCAGTTGAGTGGTAGGTCCAGCTTCCCTATGTCCATGTCCCTGGCCTGGAAAGGAACCCGTGTCCCCAGGCCTCCCTCCATGGTACTGAACTCATGGGGTTCAGAACCAGGTTGGGCCAGTGCTTTCCCTGTCCCGTCAGCACAGCAGTCCCTGGGAACTCAGCAAAAAACCAGGCTGGAGTTCCACAAGAACCATGTTCTTCCTCCAGCCCCTTTGCTAAGTTTTACTGATAGCCTCATATAGTCAGGAAGGGTTTGAGGAACCATTAGCAGCTGTACCAAGAGGGTCTCCCTGGGTCAGGACTGTGTGAGACTGTACAACACAATCTCTGCCCCAAATCACACCCAAGAGAGCTCAGTTGCTGTATTGATTATTTGTCTACCCTGCTACTACATGTTTCCACTGGGGAGGGGGAGGCAGAAAATACATATGGGCTTTCTTAGCATCAGCTGATGCAGATTCCCAGTGATAGTCAGGGCAAAATGGGAGAAATTATTTTTTCTTCTAGCTTTTGAGATCTAAATGCATACAGAATGCACCTAAGTTCTTAACTTTGGATAATTAAATTACTAAGTTGCTATGATATCAGGAAAGTAAACATGTAGAAAATAAATATATAATATTTAAATAGTCATGTCTCCAGACTTTATGGACATATAAATACAGCCCAGCCCCACAGCCTTTACTTTATCTACATGAACATACTGCTTTTGATGATAATGTACTCCCTAGTTTGTTCTTCCACTGGTTTACATTTCCTATAGCTAATTTTTCAAACACGTAACAGCACTGTAGTGCTTAGGCAATTATTTCCAGTGTCTGGGCATATTTATCAAGTGGAATCAAGTATTGATCACCTGTAGAAAAGGTCTCAGCATTCTCTCATATTTTCCAGCTGGCCAGCTGGAGGGGAAGTTCATTTTTATCAGTGAATTGAAAGCTGGGTTTGTGTTCCTGTTTTTAGACAAAATTCGTCAGGCTCTGTAGTTGCAGGTTTGTAGCAAAACTCAGTCATACTGCCTGCTTTTCACAATGGCTGCCATTGATTTATTTGGCTGTTCTGTTTCAAATTTGGCACATCATGCTTTTATCATGCTTAGATCAAAAGAGTTAGTGTGAAAGGAGATAACTGCTTTGAATGACAAAGATTATTTTAAGATTCTAAGACTAAGTACTTAATACATTTTCTGTTCTTTCTTTTTTAGCTGCATGTCAGCTAATTCAGTCAGAACAAATTTCTGTCACCTAAACATCTCTTGCCAGGAGAATCCTGCTACTTTCAGGGACAAAGATTTCCTTCCCAGTGTGATTCACAGGCCCAGCATCACACCAGCACTAACAACCAGTGCTGCCTCTGCTCTTCAGCCTTTGCTGCTGAGGTCCTTATTGCCAGAGGCTTTCAAAGAATTGTGAATTCTAAAGAATTGTGACTTGCATCATTCTAATAAAACAAATGTGTGTTACTATCTCTGCTTTATAGATGAAAAACACAAAACTGGAGGGAAATTGGAAATTTAACTTACTGGATAACCTGTGTGGAAGCCATAAGTCTGTCTCCTGGTCTCCTTACTCTGTGTCTTAACCATAGATCCATCATTACCATTCATTTCAAGGATGCATTCATACTATTGCTACTGCTGCTAATACCACTGTTTCAGCAGATGCTGTCTTGAACTGATGGAGGAAAATATTCAATCTCCAATTTTTCTCTTTCTGCCCTCTACATTGCAGTGCAAAGGACTTTTTGGATGAAAAAACTATCTAAGAACAGGTGTAACAAACTCCTCAGCCCTTTCACAAGGACAAACTCACATTTCTGTAACGTTCATTCCATGTGATAACTCATCACATATTTTCACTGAGAAACCTCCTGTGCAGCAGGCTTTTGCAGGAATGGAGCATAAAATGCATTAACACAGAGAATTCACAGAAAACTGACATTTTTATACTGATTTCCTCACATTTGTTGTTTGTTTTGTGCATATGTAATGCCATGTTAAGGTCTGAGGGAGTTCATAAGAAGAAACCAGAAGCCACAACAGGGCAGCTCACAGCTGGGAAGTGTCTCTCAGCCACAGAGTGGGTGGTGACCCAGGTTCTCAGCACCTCTTGGGCACTGCTCCTCGTGGAAGTACAAGGGCTGTGCTGCCACCTCTCAGCCTTGGCAAGTTGCACAGATTCCCCTTGCAGACAACTCACCGTATTCGCTCAATTACCAGGTATTTAAGCAGCAGAGTCATCCTTTTTGACCAGTAAATATCTGGCCGTGTCTTCCTCTCCCAGCTGGAGGGGCAGGGTGTTGCACAGGAGCAGTGTGAGTGCTGCTCCAGCAGCACAGCAGCAGCAAGGAGGGCAGCAAGGTGGGTCACAGCCAGAGGGACTGCCTAAACCAAAAGTTAGAAATATACTGTGAGCCACTTCTCTATTCTCCATCCATTACCTTATCACGTGATGTGTCCAGTCTGCTTTTAAATCATTTCAGAGATGTGACTTCTAACACTTTTTCTAGGGAAGCTATTTCACAGTCGATTACACGTCCTTGTTAAAATTTTGGCTGGATAGTCAACTCAAATCTCCGTTTGCTCACTTTCTTACCTTTATATGCAATTATACCCCTGAGAAGTGCTCTAAACAATCTCCTAATGCCTCCTTGTTTGTATCTTTCAAGCACATGTAAACACTTATAGCAGTTTTGGATACCATGTGAGGCATCTTAAAATCTTTAGATCTCGTAGGTGCTTTCTCCATGGATCATCCCCTCCAGCCCTTATGTTAGGCATTTTATCCTTCTTAAAGTTCCTTATAATTAGTCATCATCTTCCTAGGAAGGCTTGTGCCCAGGCCTGCATGCAAGCTGTAATTTGTGCAACAAAGATTTCATATTCATAATGCTTCTAGGCTGCACATAGTTTTAAATTATGCTCAGTGTCCTACTTTCACCAGTAATTGTATCCCTTTTTTCCTAACCTTATACAGAAAGAGAAGTGAGCAGCTTTTCAGTTTAATTAGTTTGGTTTCTGACAGCCTAAATGGGCCGTGCTGTAAAGAGCTGCAAGGTTAAAAGATTTTCCTGGGGTGTATAGAACTGCAAAGAAAAATACACACATTTTGCTTATAAAATAGAAGCAATGTTATAAGGGATAATAAAATATTTTCCTCCCTTTTTTTTCTTAAAGCACACAACCATTTTAGGAGCATGTGTTTGTCATCCTCACTCCTAAAATAAACTACACATAAACATATTTCTAGTACCATCCAGATATTTTTCATGACTACATGACAGTCAGATGTGACAGACAAGATGCTCTCTGTTGGGACTCAGAACATTCAGTGTCGCTGCATGGTAGGAGCTCTCTCTCTGCATAACAAAATGAGTAAGGTCTCCATAGAAGCTACTTGTAATGTTTTGATAGGAAAATTTTTTCAGGCAATCAATAAATGCCACTTTTCATCAGGAAAAAAAAAAAAAAAATGTGCGTAAGTTTATACCAATACCTGATTTCAGTTTCTTAATAGGCCTATGTGAGAAACTGTATGAAAACTTTGGACATTGTGGTAAAAATGAGCACACCAATACCCTATGGGCTTCAGTATGGTTTAGAGCAGTCAGGATGAAAATAACGTGGGATGATTCTGTGTAATTTTTAATTAGAACAACTATCATGCATATGTAGGATATTATTATTATTACAAATAATAGTAATTTGAACTAAATTATGCAAAAACCCAAATTAGGAACTGAGTTCTAAAAAAATACAAGATCATTCTCCTATACCTATCATAGGATCACCTGGACTCTCCAATTATTCTCAAAAAAGAAGGAGAGCTGTTTTTTTCCCTTCAGGTGAGCAGCCTTTTTGAAGTACTCTAAGCACAGCTGGTATCATATCCATCTTCTTGCCTCATTCAGCACAGTGAGATAAAAAAATATGAACAAGCATGAGAGGAAAAAATATATGAAAACCAAAGATTATATCTTTTTATGAATAGCATTTCCAGCTTTTGAAAGACATCGCTTTATTACCTTTTCCTACTGTACTTTCACTTGACAATATTTCCACCTCAGACCTTTTCAGTAAAATTTTACTCTCCTCAATATTTCCTGACATCTGGTTTCCATCTAGCTGCTGATTGACACTCCAAAACATAAAACACAGCCTGCAAACTCCAGCTCACTTAGAGCTACTGATCTGTGTTAGTAATCTTCCCTCTTTCACCCGAGCTCTTCTCCATCTCGATGCGCAGGGTCAGGGCACTGAGGAGGGCTGAAGTTTCCTTCAGCAGTCTCTTAGATCAGCCATGTGCTGCACAGTGGGAGCTGGAAGCAGGTCACATTGTGGTCTGAGCTGCTTCTGTGAGGGAGTGAATGGGGACTGCAATTTCAGGAGATGGTCTGATTAAAGCACATAAGCCTTTCATCTATTTTTGAATCTTTGTTTTAAGATTGCAGTGCACTAGGCTGCTCTGGAAAACATCTGGGCAAAAGAGACCCAAGCACCTCTAAGGCAGGAGATGAGTTCAAAGAGGAAAATAAAATTTCCATTTTTTTATTCTCTCAAATGGATAAAAATAACCTTTAATTTTTATTTTATTTTACTTTAATTTTTTTGAAAGGAGAGGGGAAAAATTGACATGGGACCACAACTCATAAGACAAAGAAGGGATTCACAGAGGCCTCGTCTTCAAGATTTGATACTAAACAAACCCAGTGACAACTCTCCCCTTTGCATCACTGTCCCACATGGGTCATACCTGATTACAAACTGCCAGAACCTGAACATGAGAAGACAAACACCTGATTGGGCCTCTTCTGAATGGGGTTTACCTGGAAGCCTCTTTCTGGGTGTTTGAGTACTTTTGAATGCCAAAAGAAACTTATTAATGAGAATCATCCTCAATATGTAGCAACCATAGACAGAAAACTGCAGGCAACTCCTGATGTAGTGCTGGCAGCAACAGCAATGCAATCCCACCATTTTTTCCTGAGATGTGGTGTAAGGCTGGATTCTGGCAAGGTCTGGTGCTCCTTGATACTTGGGCTGGCTAATTTGAATGGGATAAAAAATTCAACCATTTCCACAGATCAAAGATATTGAAGTGTTTTTTTCCTTAAGTCACATTTGAGTGAATTTACTTTGGCAGAATTCCCTCTTCCTTGTGCTTTCTGTTAACTTTCCAGTTATTAAATCTGATGCAGGTGTTCCGAGGGTACATTTCAATACTAGTTTTGTTCTATATCAGGTCTTGCATCTTACTTCACAGTATCAAACTCAAAAGCTTTCTTTCTCAGAGTGCATGAAGTAATCTGATGACTACCTGTCTGTCACACTCGCTGTGTCCATCTTTCTCCAGAGAAAGGTGTCTGCAGTGCAGCACGTGATGCACACACAACACGTCCCCACCGCTGATGGGGTGGGCTGTGCCTGGCAGTGACAACTGCTGGGCAGGGCCCAGGGAATGGGTGTCCCTTCCCCACCCACTGGGAGGAAGAGACCTTCTGTCAGCACCTCTACTCTTCATTTCTGCCTAATCTTAGGTATTACCTACCAGCTGACAGCAACATTTTCATAAGCAGATTTACACGCTAGGTGGATCAAAAAGAGCATTGTGATGATCAGTGAACAAATACTTCAAGATAGTGCATCAATTACAACTCAAAACTGCCTAAAATGAACATTGAAAATGTTCAAATACTTGGAATAGAAGGAAATGTCCTCCTCTGAAAAGTCTGAGTGTTTGACTGCTTGCATTTTGTGCAAGGTTGGAATTAAAGAAACATGAATATTGTCTTAAATTGGGAAAAAGGTGAATGTACAGATGAGAACTAAGATTAAACTGCTCTACTGTGAAGATTTTGTCTAATATGCAATTCATATTCTTTCCAATACTGCTTACTTCCTAATCTTTACCATAGAAAAATTAGCAGTGGAGAAAAGCCTCATAATCCGCTGAGATGGACACTCAGAAAATAATAAGCATTAATTCAGAAATGAATAAGCCTGTAATTCATCATAACTTCTCAACTCTAGATTAAGATTAGATTAATTTAAGAGCACTCTATGCTCTCAGTCTCTCTCTCCCCCCTCCCCCTTGCCTCTTTTTTCCTCTTCTTTGTTTTCATTAAAGTCACTTCTATTTCTCTTTTAAAACTTCAGGTTGTGTTTAGCAAAGAGAATGCTTTGTTTTTCAGGCTCCTCATGTAACCTGGAACCACCAGGAGCTTTCTTGTAATTAGCTCTGGTAGTCTGACTGTGCATTTTAATTTGAATGCTTGACTGATCTTCCTCTACTTCTGAGATGTGGCCTTCATTCACACTTATTGCAGATATGGAGACAAAAAAAAAAAAAATTTAATTTCCTAACAGCGTTTTTTCTTTAACTTAGTTTATTTTTTTTAAATTAAAACTGCCTACCAGGCTTCTAAGAGTCCTCAAAATATTCTGTGTTTGAGTTCCAGTGTTTAATACTGCTATAGGGCCAAGGAATGAATACACCAGGGAGCAAGTGAACCCTCTTTGTGCCAGTTTTCCCAGTATGGATCAGTTTCCATATTCTAAGAAGGGACCATGCTGGTGACAGCCTTTGGCAGACACACACAGAAACAGTGCTGTTGCTGCTGCTGCTTGTGCCCTTCCCCACCAGCGAGCACAGCGCTGATAACCCTGAGAGTGCTGTGCTCCCCACCACAGCCCGTGGGGGTCTGGAGCTGCTGGCAAGGAGCAAGGTCCAGGTCTCATCAAATGCACCATGTATTTCAAACATACACAGCATGAAAAGTTGCTGAGAGAAATCAGCATCAGCGGGTATGAAATACCATACATTTTAATGTAAATTTACTCTTTCACTGAGTGAAAGTGATCAGGAAAGGTGGGGTGGAACTAGATTGTGAGTAATCTTTCTCGTCCCAGCACCTGACATGAAGCTATCACACATTTAAACAGCTCCTCCTTCTGGAACTGCAGTTGCTTGGGCAGATAGGTGCAAAAATGCTCAACAGATAATGCTGTCAACACTGGCCAGCAGAGCTGCCCTGAGTGAAGAGCAAAGTGTTGGAGTCAATAGTGCCTGTTGAACTCATGGGCTGGGATAAAGCCTGGATAGTCCAAGCTGTGCTTTACTGGTAGCTTAAGATCTTCAAAAAGTACCCTCTTTGTGCTGCAGAAAGGTAGCTGCTGGGGGTTAAAGCACTGTCAGCCCCAGCAGAAGGGGTGGTGGTGTCCCCATGCAGTGAGAGCCAGACTGGGTGCACACCGTGTACCCGCCCATGTCACTGACACCTGGCACACCGGTGGTGCCGTGCAGCACAGGACAATACTTCACAAGGCTTTGCCAGGCATCCTCCTCTGAATCCTCCAGCCTGGGTCTAGCCCATGTTTGGCCTTAAGAATGTGTCAGCCACTTGGTGTCAGAGGAAGGGCAAGGAAACCACTGTGGGTTTGGCCATCCTCTGAGAATCCAGACCTCTACATATGAAGTGTCTAATCTTCCTTACTTGGCCAGCTGCTGACTTGCTTACAGAGCATCCCAGGAGTGTGGACCAGGTACAGGCTAGCTAACGGTGCCTAGTCCAGTAGCCTTTGGGCTCTGTTCAGTACAGAGTACAGAGTCTCTCCCTGCTGTAGAGCTCTTGTCCTCCAGCCTTTTTTCTCTGCTTAACCCTGACGTGCCATGTGCCCCCATGTGCTTGGAAGCTGTGTGCAGTGACTCCAGCTGTACTCTGCCCTGCAGGGGAACTATTGTGATTTAGAAAACTGTGATTCCTGTGCTGAGTCTGACATGTGATGGAGCAATAAAGTGCTTCTCATCCATGGTATTGTCTCACAGGTCCAGCCTGCTACCTAATACATATCTTTAAGTGCATGCAGACACAAACACCAGGAAAACAGCTTTCAACTCAGCCTGGATCCTCTCCCCAGGAATGTGATAATCCTGATTAGCTGATACTTTGGACAGACTTCACTTACTTCTCAAACAAGCTCTGCTGCTTAATGAAATTAACAAATCCACTTCCAACCTCAAAAGGGACTTTAACTTCCAGTTTCTTTAAATTAGACCTGCACTGCCTCAAACTTTTACTGATGTGTCAGCAGGTATATTCCAAAAATTACATCTGTAGAAACAACTGCCTTTCCCTCCTGCTATTCTCTGTTCATCCATGTGGAATCTGATTCTAAAAACTAAAGTCATCTGCTAATAATAGTGATCTAATCTCTATTCTGAGATCTGACAATCTGCGGGGCTGGGTCTAGCAACCTGGTTCTAACAGCCTGGGTGAAATGATTACCACTCAGCGAGGTACCAAAACATGGGGCAGAGTCACACTTTGCCCAGCTATTTTGCTCCAGACTACTTATCAAAAGCAAAGTTTCATGCTGTGGTACTGTTCAGTTGTGTATCAAAAAATCCTATATTTTTTCTCATAGCTCTGTGAAAATTAGTTGCATAATGCACTGCATATCTCAAACCTGT
The DNA here is from genome assembly GCA_013398275.1 of Promerops cafer. NCBI lineage: Eukaryota > Metazoa > Chordata > Aves > Passeriformes > Nectariniidae > Promerops > Promerops cafer. Next base: position 64,713 of record VZSE01008984.1, read on the forward strand.
CTTTATTTGAAGGTTCATGTCCACTTTCCAGTTGTTCTTATGTTCACGACAACTTAATAATAATTACAGCAAACATCACCTTTGGTCAGCAACTAAGCCCCACACAGCCGCCCTCTCACTGCCCCTTCAGCAGGAAAGGGAGAGAATGGGAAGAGTTAAAGTGAGAAAACTTGTGGATTGGGATAAAGGCAGTTTAATTGGACAGAAAAAGAAAAAAAAAAATAATTTGAACGTAGAAAACAAGTGATGCTTAAGGCAGTTGTTCATCACTTGCTGACTGGTGCCCAGCCAGTTCCTCAGCAGTGGCCCCCAGCCAGCTTCCCCCAGCTCCATATGCTGAGCATGATGCCACATGGTATGGAACATCCCCTGGGGTCAGCTTGGGGTCACTTGGGGTCAACTGTCCCAGCAGTGTCACTTCACAACTCCTTGTGCCCCTCCAGTCTTCTCACTAGCAAGGCATGAGAAGATGAAAAGTCCCTGACTTGTATAAACACTACTCAGCAACAACTAAACCATCAGTGTGTTATCTGTATTAATTTCATGCTAAAACCAGAGCACAACCCTGTACCAACTACTAGCAAGAAAATGAACTCTATCCCAGCCAAAAGCAAGACAGCACCTTTCAGCCAGTCTGTTCAGCTCTGGAATGTATTTCACCCCAGTAAAATGTCACTTGGCATGGTTGCAGCAGGAGATGTCACTCTGAACTCCCTCAGCACTGCCCCTCTCTTCTCAGGGAGACTTGCCACGTTGCTTTCCTTGAGGTTGTGTTAGAAATCTCTCAGCAGAAACAAAATCCCTCATCATGGTTGTTAAACAAGGAAAGGGGTGATGAGCACACAGACGTGGGAAGGTGTGGTGCATCCTTGCAACCTCCCAGCCCAGGGTGTGCCTGGTGCTGGCTCTGCTGGCTACCCAAGCTGCTGTGTCAGCACTCAGAGCCATCTGCTGGCAGGGTCCGCTTGCACCAGGACCATGGTTACTTCCTGAGGGGGCTGGAGTGGCAAAACCCTTTTCTGGAAACAGCACCGAGCTGCTCTGTCCTGCACAGGCTCCATTGATGGAACAGGGATGAGAAACTCATTTTTTAAGAGGTCGGATTTCCTTTGTAGTTTTGGGGTTTTTCTTTTCCATTAAATAAAAACTACATCTCCACTTAAAATGAAATGAAAACCCAGTGAACAACTTTTTCTTGAATAAGTATAAATCTAGGTGTAATTTTGTGTGCTTAGAGATTTCTGTACTGAAGTGTTTTCCAGCTGTATGAACATTTTGGGTTATAAATTTATTTAGTTTCCATTAAATTCTGCAATTTTTTAGCAAGACAATCCAAAATCTTTTGGGAATTATGTCTATTTATATGTTTCTACTATTCATAAAACAGTGATATATGGCAGATTATAAAAGGAGAAGATAATTTCAATAACTAAATTTTCTGAAGAAGTCTATTCTACATTACTCCTGCATGACACCTTAAAACAGTTTTTAAGAAGGAAATTCACGATGATTTGAAAAGACTAAGATGTTGTATTGTAGGAAAGGTAAATTGATCTCTCTTTCAATCTGCTTAATGCTATGAAACTCTATATCTCTGCTCATTCCTGCTTTAAAAAATATCAGGCAATAAGAAAAGTGGGAAATAAATGTCTGCTGTTTAAGAAGTGATGACTTTGCCAAGGCTGTGATTCTCCCTGGGGGCTCAATGTGTAAAGCTGAAGTCAGTGGTTCAAGGACAGTCTTGGTACCCAGTGGATCATCCTGCCAGTAACAGACTGTGCTCGACACAAACACTGGCACCACCTGAGCTCGAAGGCAGGAGGCAGAGCTGGACCACCCAAAGCCAAGGTAAAGCCAAGTGGGATCTCTGGAGCAAAACCTGCTGCTGGAGAACTGCAGCACAGACTGCAGGACCAGCTGAAGCTGAGAACAGAAGAAGCCTGCAAGTAGGTTGTCTGCCTGGCCACCCATCATCTCACAAAATACAGCAGATCCAGACTGGAGGTGTGAGGTCCTTTGGATACACTATGAAAACCCCATCAGTACTGCAGCTGTAATCAGCAGAAGAAATTTACTGATGACATTTTATAGTGAAGTGCAGAAAATAAAAAACTGTTTTCCCCCAAAGATGGATATATTGCAATCTCCCTTTAGTAGATATGGAATGCAACTTGGATAAAATTTATCAGAGGGCTGAACTTCTTGGTAAAATTGAATATGCACAGTTTTAAAGAAAAGTATATTGAGACTTTTCTGGGGTTGATAGCTATCTGTATATGAAAAAAGTGTGTAGTAGCAAAATACAGTAATCTGAATGGATCCCACTTTCCTATACGTAGTGAGAATGTATCTGAGATTACTTGAAAAATCCATAAAAATTGCTTGGATGTTGTGCTTTCATTAAATGCAAAATTTTTCTTCATTGATTTGTATTCATCATATTCTGGATAAGAAAGAGAATGGGTTTTTTCCTGATTTGTGTAATTCAAAATTTTAAATTCAAACCACACATACAAGCCCATCTACTTAAATAGAAGTTTTAACCAAAATCAGGCAACAATCTCCTGGGACTGAATATATTAAAGTTATGTCCATAGAAGCCATTATTATCCTCCCAGAGATTAAGTACAATGTTGTGCTCATCCTTCTGTCACAGAATCACAGAGTGGTTGAGGTTGGAAGGGACCTTCTGATCCAGCTCCAACAAGGTCAACTAGAGCTGGTTGTCCAGGCATATGGCCAGAGGGCTTTTGAAAATGTCCAAGAAGAGAGAGTCCATAACCTCCCTGGGCAGCCTGTGCCAGTGCTTGATCATTTGCACAGCGAAAAGGTGTTTCCTGATGTTCAGAGGGGACCTCTTGAGTTTCAGTTTGTACCCTGGTCCTATCACTGGGCAGGCTGAGAAGACCCTGGCTCTGTCCCCTCTGTATTTTCAGATATTTATATGCATGAATGAGATACCCCTGAGCCTTCTTTTCTCCATGCTGAACAGTCACAACTCTCATCCTTTTCTCATAGCAGAGATGCTCCAGCCACTTCATCATCTTCATGCTCTCTTTTACTGGGGGGACCAGAACTAGACATAGGACTCCAGATGTGGCCTCAGTGGTGCTGAATAAAGCAGAAGAATTCCCTCTTTCAATCTGCTGGCAATACTTTGTCAAATGCAGCCCAGGATACCATTAGCCTTCTCTGCAGTGAGGGCATGTTGCTGATTCATGTTGAGCTTGGTGTTCACCAAGACCCACAGGTCCCTTTCTGCCAAGCTGCTTTCCAGCTGGATGGTCCCAGCATGAACTGGTGCCTGGAGTCATTCCTCCTCAGGTCCAGGACTTTTAGCCTTCTTGCTGAGCTTCATGTGCTTCATACCAGCCCATTTCTCCAGCCTGGTGAGGCCTCTCTGGGTGGCAGTACATCCCTCTGGCATATCAGACACCTTCATCAGTCAGTTTTGTGTCATCAGCAAACTTGTTGAGGGTACACTTTGTCCCATCATCCAAGTCATCAATGAAATAGTGAACAGGATGTACTACTGCTCCTGGGGTACACCACAAGTGACTGACCTCCAGCTTCACTTCCTTCCACTGACCACTGACCACTCCTCCCTGGGGATTTCCATGCAGCTGGTTTTCAACCCACCTCTCTGCTCATCCAGCCCATACCTCATCAGGTACCCTTCTTTAGGATGATCTTGCAGCAGCGTTCAGTGACTCACTGAAGTCCAGGCAGACATAATCACTGTTATCCTATTATCTACCAGAAAAAAACATTTTGTCACAGAAGTTTATCATATTGGCCAAGCATGATTTCCCCTTGAAGAATCCAACCTGACTGCTCCTGCTGTCATTGGAGATGTTTGTCTCACGTTTTCTCATGTGGGACTATGAATCTGGCAATTTCATCTTTGTGTATATTCTCATTTGCAACAGTACATAGCACTGACAAGAAATTTTTTACAAGTCTTGTACTAGTGATGATATTGTGCATTTCTTCTCATTTTCTTTATGTGGTCTTCGTTTGTGGTGGCCTTTGCAGTTCCTAAGCATCATTTCTTGTACCTGTTTTGTGTACCCAACTCCTTCAGAAAGAACACTGTTTATATTCAGCACATTGCAATGTATGCTGCAATAAAGACTAATCCAATTAATGAAATGGATCTTAGGTTGAATTACAACTGTCCAAGTGTTAACGAATTTGTTGTACCGATACACAACAGGATGGGTACAGGTCTCCTCTCAAACTACCTCCTTATGGTGCTGGCATTTACAGCCAGTGACAACTGCAGTTTATAAACCCATAACCAACACCCGGCGTCTTAAATTTCACTACTGCTTTCCATGAATTTAGCTTGTGCATTTCTGTATTTTGCTTTCATTGTTCCCTGCCTGCTCTTTTTTCCAGACTGAATCTCATTTTATTGCCAACTTATACCTCTAAATTCTGCAGGTCTCTGTTTATTATTTTGCCATCTATCCTGGGTTTTGCAACATCTTACAATTTAGTATGATTTGTAAATTTAATTACTGTCATGATTGCAAAAGACCATAAAGAGCCAAGTCAATTATATGGCCAAAAAAGAAAAAAGGAAACCTTTATTATGCAATAAATGCTCTGCTAAAAATCCCACTCAAAAAAAAGTACTATGCGTTTCTTGGAATTCATAGATGTAATTGCAAAGGGATCTAGATGATTTGTCTACATCATTTGTGTCATTTTAAAAAAAAATTAAAATGTATTATTAGCAAAAGTAAATATTAAAGATAATAAAAATGGGACTTAATTCATTTCTATGCAGATAAAATGTACAGGACAGGGTAAGACAAGTATTCATATTCATAAATTAAACCTACCACAGTGTTACTGGAGCAGAATTGCTTCAAATTGGTTTACACATTAAGGGCAAATGCAAGACACCAATTAATAATTGATTTTATTTAATGTCTATTTTCTTTTTTTATTTTTCCTTTTTAACATTTCCAACATGTGTTATGTGTAAAGTACAATTGTGTAATGCTTCAGTCCAATCTGACAGCATTTGAGCAAAGTCTATAATTCTCTGTCATTGTTATCTCTGAGCTATTATGAAACTGGTAGGAATTAGAGCACAGTAACCTTCATCATTTGACCAGGAACTACAGCAATTACAATTTGGTCTCTGACTGAGGTTAGAAAAGATAAATTGAGCTAGATAATGATTACAATCTTTCAAATTCATCATTAGCTCTAACTGCATTTCTAATGCAGAAGACCAGATTATTGGGCCTGACCATGGTAGCTGCTCCTGGCTTACGCTACAGCAACATCACTAAGCTCACTCCTCTTTAATCAGACCTCTTGTTCTTAAAGAGCACAACCTGAGATACACTAATAGGTATTAGTTTTACAAAGCAATTCAAGACTTTGAAAACCCATTTTCAATGTTCAGCCTGAGTACTCGATTTTCAAGCAGAGCTGTTCTCCATTGGCAGAGAAAAGAAAATCCCCTGTTCAAGTAAAACATATACTGAAAGTCCTCTGGTTAATGAAAGTATGTAAACTAAGATGAGCAATTTAGCAAGTTACAAATGTGCCTGAGTCCCACTAAGATCCATGTCTTGCCCATAAATTCAGAGTGCATGCAAATTTCTCCATGGAAAAGTTGATTTTATATCCTTGGTATAAATATAATTATCTATATTTATAAATAAATATATTTCCTCAACTGATTTTACCTGTAACTCTGTTTTCAGTGTCTTACTGACAGAGGGGTGCAAAGTCATAAATGCAAGAGAAGACCAGCCAAGTGTTATGTGCTGAGTGCAGTCAGGGCAGTGGCCAGACGTCTTGGAAGCCTGAGCCCCAGTATCTGCTCACGTCAGTGTCTGTCCATCCTGCAAGGACTCTCGGACGAGATGTAAGGAAAACTGCTCCCATATTACCTAGCACATAAAATATAAGACTTTAATGCCTTGATCCCCAAACACAGGTACTCAGTGCCATGTAAAAAAACCAAGGGCTTGGGAGTCCTTCATAAAGGGCCCATGGGGATGACAGAAGATCCCCTTTCCCTTACAGATTTGTGCTGATCTGTGGAGGCAGATAGATGGACTAATGCGGACACCCCCCACCAAAGGCATCACAAAGGGGGTTTGATGGCTGCATGTAGAGCTTTCAGAGCGCTCCAGACATCACAATGGCTGAGAAGATTCAGAGCACTCAGGCACATTAATTTTACACATTGGTAAATGTTTTTATTTTATTTTTTTAGAAAGACATAGCTGACACAGACATAGAAATAGCAAATTGTCCTAATCAATACAAGCGCCTACTATCAGCTTAAAAACCACTAGGTGTTAATTATGAGACACCACAAACACATCACTCAGGCAGAAACTCCTGTGCTCCACTCAGCTCCCAGCCCACGCTCCCTCCTTGTCTCCCTCAATCTTACCTCTCAGTCAGTAACAATTGCTTTTGTGAGACACTTATCATTTCACAGTTTCAAGTTTCTCACTTGAAGCTCTGCCCTTCAAACTCACAAATGTAGTGATAGCTAAATTCTGCTCTCACCCACCGGGGTACTGTGTAAATGGTGCTTCTTACTACAAAAGTATTTGGAGAGATTTCTGGTAGACTTTGACTTGTGTATGTTTATTAGCCTCCCATGGAAGGCAGTACAGATGCTGAGGACTGGGAAATGAGAGATTACCTGGGATGTGTGAGAGGGAAACTGTATAGAAAACTACAGCACAGTGGCCTCCAGGAAAGGAGATATTTTGCAGGAAATATAAAGTGAAATGGTAGAGATAAAAGAGAGGGGGAGACAGTGAAACCTGTGAAAGACGCACTGACATCATCATGCACTGTCTTTTTGCTGTGTTAACAGGCATGAAGATCAAGGCAGGTCACAGAAAACTGCAAACTAAACCCAGTCTTTCTGCTGGTGCAATCTGTTCTGGTGCATTTGGAGGCTCGAAGGGACCACAAGGACAGGTGATGGCCAGAGGCTGGGTGAGACCTGTTATCTTCATTAACAGGCACAAGGCATGAGAGAGACAATAGAAAATTTGGCGTGTTACAGAGTTTTCAACAGAGTCTGTTGAAAACATGGCCGATGTCACTCAAATGTTTCCTCTCTGCTCAGAGACCTGCTTGCTGTGGTCAGCAGTTGTGTTGAGCCACTGCCAGGCATGAGGGGGTCACAGGCAAAGTTCACCATAAGCTGAGTTCAACAAGTTTTCAGAAATGAGCATCTAGGTGTAGCAACAGCAGAACCACAGAAAAGTTCTGTGGCTTGCTCAGGTCTTCAACTCTGACATGCAGAAGTTAGACTAGATCCTGAAAACCTCAGCCCTCTCTGTCACCCACTGAGAAAAAAAAAGATTGAAAATTATTTACGCATTGAGGGAGCTGACTTGTTTGGTTTTATAGATAACAATATTTTAGCTATTCCAAATCACAGTAGTAATTAGGCAGCTGGACCAGATCAGTGTCAGAGTACAAACACCCGTTTATGTGTTTCCAGCTGTTCTCCACTTCAATTATTAACCAATATGTTGCATAAACACCTTCACAGGTATTTCAAGATTACTACCATTTTCTTTCTCACTTCCAAAGAAAATGCTGTATTCTAGAGCTTCCTAGAGAAATAAAGTGGGTGCCAGTGCAATGATGGCATTTAAGAATTCCCACCCTTTTATTCTTTTGTGTAGTCACTTTTCACACCTGAAGGAAACATAACATGAAGAGGAGACAGAGGCAGCAGATAATGAAACAACAGCTTTATTCAAATGGGTGAAGGCAGTTTATTCATTTCTAAAAGAGAGAGGATGCCAAAAGTCTGCTGTAAATCTGAATGTCAAAATTGCTCAGAGCTTGGTCTACCTCCGCAGCAGCAGCAAGCTTTATAAACAGCTTTCTGACACTTACAATGCCATTCACAAATATTTCTAAGCAAAGGTTGCAGTCAGCTATTATTCTGTTTATTCCAGAAATGCTCAGGGGCTGGCTGAAAGCAGAGCCCTGTTATGCCAGGCTTTGTACAAACAAAGCCATGGAGACAGCCGCTGCTGCACTGGCTTTGCCCGACTATTGTTTTGCTGAAGTGCAATTTAAAATGTGATGCAATTCTCCAGGCTATTACAAGAGGAGAAAATATTGTGTCTTGATTTGTGTCAGGTTGTTAGACAGGTCGTGCAAGGAAATAAAACAGGACCTACATATTTTTACATATTGAGGACAAATGTTTAGTTAAAACCAATAACTGATGTGAAACTCTCAATTCATTTGCGGCTGGAAGCATTTATTTGGAGAGCTCCAATTGGAGAGCTGATAGGGTTGTTGGGGAGGTGTCATCATTTAAACCCAGCTTGAAATGACACCCCATGCAGCCACTTCCCTCTGCCCACTGCCTCCCAACAGGGAGTCAAAGGCAGAGATTCCGAGTTGAGATTAGAACAATTTACAGGAAACAGCAGTAAGATAAGAAAATTAACAGCAACAACAGCAATACTAATAACAGTGTATAAAAGAGGGTGATTACATGTAAAGTGCTCATGGAGCCTGACCTGACCCACTGCCGTGTCAACAAGACAAAGAATGGCCCCCGGTGCCTCCCCGCAAAGGTTTTTCTTCCCAACCCCACCTTTCCCTCTCCTCTGAGGAAAGGCTGAGAGAATTGGGTTTGTTCAGCCTAGAAAAGAGAAGGCATAAGGGCGACCTAATTGTGTCCTTCCAGTACCTGAAGGGAGCTGAAAAGGAAGATGGACAGAGACTTTTTACAAGAGCATGTACAAGGACAGGACAAGGGGAAATGGCTTAAAACTGAAAGGGTAGTTTAAAATTAGATATTAGGAAAAAAACAGTGAGAATGATGAGATATTTTAACAGGTGGGCCTGGGAAACTGTGGTTGCCCCATCCCTGGAAGTATTCAAGGCAAGGCTGGATAGAGCTCTGAGAAATCTAGTTTAGTGGAAGGTCATGGTTCCTGCCCATGGACAGGGGGGTTGGAACAAGACAGTCTTTAAGATCCCTTCCAACCCAAACCATTCTATGATTCTGTGATCTACCTCCCACTATTTTTAGACCAAAATGATTTTGCATCAGTGGCAAAGGAGGTAGGATGAAGGCACATGGGCAGACCAACCTTTCCAAGATTCACACTGTGAGTGTTCTTGAACTGATTGTGGCTTGGCACTGGGAGACCTGAGCTCAGAGCAGACCCTCCTGTGCCACCAACAAGCTCCTTTCTCAAAGGAAACCAGGATCCCCCAGCTGACAAACTCTGCTGGCAGTGTGGGGCTGGCAGAGGCCATCAGGAGCTCAGCTGAACTCTGTCCTGACCTCAGAGACACGTTTTGAGAAGGAGGAATCCTTCTCAAAGGTTTACTGTTTTATTGAGGCAGAGGTTGCAGGGACAGAGATGCTGTGAAGGATGCTATTTTCCACATTGATTTTTATTCCACTGGTTATATGTAAATATTTTTCCTGGTCTCTGATTACATAGCATTTAAAATAAGAACATATTTCATTAAGTGAGTGTAAAACCTGTGCTGGAGAAGGCATCCAAAGGGTCTTTTTATTATACAGTTACAGGCATAAGTGGGTGAGGGAGGTTCCAATGTCTCACTACTTGAATGTTGCATTTCTTTAATTTGCTGGAGAAAGGAACCAAACCTCCAGTCTCCAAATATATTTTCCATTTTAAAGTAATTTGCTTGCCTGTTTTCTTTTACTCACCATATTTCATATTTGCCTTTCTGTTCACATTGACAAGTGCCTGGCCCTAACCCTACATATAAGCCCAGCCCTATGCCAGCAGGCACAGAGAAGCTGCAGCTGCAAGCGTCAGTCCTGAGGATGTGGATATGATGATCACACTGGATGTGAAATCTGGTTACTGGCTGTGAACTTTTCTCTTGGAAAAGGTGCTAAGCATTCCTCCTTAAGCAATGTGTTGTGTCAAGATTTCATGACAGGTCATCACAGCATCTGGGGCTTTGCTTTGCTTCAAGCAAAACTGTTAGGACAGACTGGCAGTGCTATATCATATGCACAGAAAACAGACCTCAAAACTACCTGACAGTTAATAGGCATCTAAACATATTTGACTGAAGCACTCAAATGTCTGTCAAACTATAGGAAGAGAAACTGAAATAGTCTAATCATCTGGGGACACAGGTTGTTTACAGGGCTGTGAGGCAGTGAACAGCCATAATTTCTGAATAGCTGGAGCCACTTCCCATTGAGACCTTCTGGCTAAACCAATGTAAGGCACTAATTCTGGTGCCAATGCCAGGAATGGAAGTTTCTCTTAGTCTGAAGGGCAGGACACCAGAGTGAATGGTGTGTCTGTGCCGGCTCAGCCATAGCTGTCCCAAGCCGTGGAGAAATCACTACTCTTCTCTGTGCCATAAGCAAGAACGAGGCTTGAGATGACTGGATATTGGCCAGGACACTCCAGAAGAGGCAATTTTTAGGATGACAAAACTCATTCAAATTATGTCTTTTCATTACTTAAAATATCTGCCAATGACATGATATTGGGATACAGCTTCTTAAAATCTCCATCATGCAATTCCTGGCACAATGGTGACCCTGGCAAGTTTCTCAGACAGGAGGATTTTGTTCAATATCCCTCTGCTGTGTATCAGTTTGTCGTGAAACGTTGAGCATGTGTTGTTTAATGTCAGGCAGAAGCACAGCTTGGCTACTGCTTATGCTCCTTCATCATTTCCCTTCTCATCATAGCCTGCTCATTTCCTGAGCAAGTGTTCATTTCGTTTGTGTGCTTGCAGGAAGCACCAAGCAAAATCTACCCATTCTAACAGAACCTCTCAGGAAAAACTAACAAAATTATAATTTTATGACTGATGAGTTTAAAAATACCCCAGTAGATGTTGCTGGCAACGTCAAAAGCAAAACTGCTATGAATGATGACTTTCTGTTTACCTGCCTTTGGAAAGTGTGTTGGGATACATCCTCTGGCAGAAGTACCATTTCCTTTGGGATTATGGAGGAGACGTGCTAAACACTCACTTCAGATTTAATAGAGATGGAAGCTTTTCCCAAGTAGTGGGTGTCATACATATATATACTTGTGTACATATATATCTGTACATATATATATATATATATAGAGTACTTGTCTGTAGCCACCAGAAGCAATGACTTCTGTACTTGTGATTTCTGTGTGGCTTAATCCTTCAGAATAAGGGTAAATGGAAATGTTTGGACTTTGCAAGATCGAGGAATACAGGCATCTGTGACACTGGTGAAAGATGAGGTCTAAATATAATCCTCTCAGAACTAGAGACAGATAGTCATGACAACCAAAGATTTTTGTTTTCTAATAACAAATGGCAGCTAGATTAAGACATTGGGTCACCCATGCCCAGAACACTTACTCAAGTATTTAATTTTCTAAAGTTTAACTGGAAGCAAGGTCCTCTGTTTGAATTATTTTGATGTCTTTGGTATTAATCCCTGTGGCACGCAGTAAATATTCTTTTTGAAAATGCAGCTCAAATTATTCATCCACCAAAAAATATTCAAACCACAGTTCTGAAAGTCTGCAAATATTTGAAGTGACTTGGAATCGTTTGACAAATTATCTTCCAAAAACATCTGTGCTTAAATTCCCTGCTAAGGTAACACACACTGCTTCCTATCAACAACTTCTGCAAATTGCTTTCTTGCACTAAGAAACCAAACCCACAGAAATGCCAATTATTCTAAATCCTAAAGGCATAGTGAAAACACATTCTGCAAAATGACAACTAGGTAGTAGGGCTTTATTTATAATTGTGAAATAAATATCAGTTAATCAACACCAGGAGCACCAATTTCTATCCTCCATTTAGGTGAAATTTCAGCTGCCTAACTCATTATCAGCTTGCAGCAATGCCTGCTAATCAGTTGCAGTCACATTAGACAAAATACAATTCATCTGATATGGCAGTAATTAAATCATACTCCAGGGAGAAGATAATGGTGAATTATAAGATATCTTAAGAAATGATAATAATTACTCCATAGGGGTTCTATTCTACTAGGGCTTAAATACTTCAAAGACTTCGTAGAAAATACTTGATTTGGAAAAAAGGCTGCTAAAGATAAAAGTAAACAGAAACTAAATGCTGCGAATCTTATCCATCACTCACATTTCTGGCACTATTGCAGGTCTTTTGCTTTAACTTTATCCCCAAAGTGCTTTAGCTTGTCTATGGAAGCCACTAGATTATTCAAGCAAATGCATGACTCTGACTGACTGTGGCTTGATAGCTCTTGTGTAGACAAGAAGGTTGGCCAAGGCCAAGAACACTGAGCCAAAGGGAGAGGCTGCACCTGGGAGTGGAGTGAAGAGCTCAGGATCTAGAAAGGTCATCTAAAGTACAGAGAACAATAAAGATCTAGGAAAATCCAGAGTTTGGGAGAAGGAAGCAGAGGCCAAATCTAACATTTCCTAATAAAATTTAAGTTATTGCAATCTGCAAAAATAATGAGACTTGTCTTGAGTCCCAGCTCTGTTGAGCAGCACTGGATCTCTAAGTTCTGCACCTGCATTCAGGATGCCAGTAGGAATTATGGATCTGCTTCTGCTCTGGTAGTGTCAGTTGTTTGGGGGTTTTATTTCCTCTTGGTTTCTTTCAAAGAAACACTAAGTACTTAAAGAAATCTGAAAATTAGATAAGACACTCCTACTCATGGATTTTTTGCAGTGTTTTAATAAAAAGTGAATTCACTGGATTCATATTAGTATTTAGTATTTTATATAATGTGTAAAATGAATGTGAAAGAGAAAAAAAGATGTGTCTTCTGTCAGTGCTTATTGGAATGAATTTGAGAAGCTCGGATCTTACCATGCCTCATTTGGTCTGTTTCACAGAATCCTTTTCTGGTAAAGAAATCAGACTTGACTATTTCTAAGACCTAGAGCCTTTAACATATTTCCCACCTTTTCTTTCTCTGGTACAATGGGCAATTTGTGACAACTACCACACAACTCAAACAAGCACTTTGTGAGCCTGGTGATTCACTACTACTAACTCTGTCAGTTTAGTTTAAAATCACTTCAATTAGAATTCCAATGTGAGATGATTCCTCTTTGTGGTAAAGTCTGATGCAAATATCCATTTTGCTCTTCTGCTGTGTCATCACTTACCCTGAATGAATGTCCTTTTACACTTCGATTATCCATCAAACCCTCTAATGCTTTGATTGCTCAAAGGTAAAAAAGGGTCAAAGCAAGTTAGCACAGATAGTCCAAAAATGTGCAAGTAGTGTTTCTCCAATTGTTTGCTTTCCAGCTTTATGAAGTAATGTGTTTCTGTTGGACTCTTCTCACATAATTTAAGTGCATTTTCAACCTATAAAGAGCTGTTAGAACTGAAAACCATACCATCTCCTTATGAAGGATTGAACTTTCCTAACCCTCTTTTTATGACAAATACAGAGAGAAACTTAAAATGAAAGAAAATATAGTAGAGTTCAAACAGGGTTGAGTACTGGATATCAAATTAATAAAAATTCCATGCCATGGCTTTTTTTAAGACTATGAAAGAAATACAGGGCACTTTCTTCTGAGGCTCTCCTCAGGAGACGAAGGCTTTGCAAATCCGATTCCCCTGACGATACAGGAGCATTTCACATTGCCAGCAGCTAGGCTGGATCTGGCTTATTAACATGACATGATAACAGGTGAGTTCTAAAACAAGCACACCACTGCGTAGGTGAAACTCTGTGCGATTTATCAGCACCTATAGTGTCTGAGATAGCACTGACTATGCCGTAACACTGCATCTCTAGCCAAATAATGGACATCCAACAAGTCCAGGTAAGTAAGAAACAGATATGGGGCAAAGTGGGGACAGCCCCTGTCCCAGCTGATGTGTCATCCAAACTGTGTGCTGCTCCCAGCGTCAGCGTTTTTATGTTGACTGTGGATCCATGTGCACTAGCACTGCCAGCACTGGGCTGCTTCTTAATTCTACAGCTCCACCAGGCAGTTTTCTGGTAACTCCGAGGAGAAACACATGTCTAACACTTCCAGGAATACAGAGCCATGTATACACTTATGCTGGGTGCTGTGGACTCTCCAGGCATGCATTTCTCTCAAAGCGTCCCCCATTGCCATCTAAAAAAAATTTTTTTTTAAATTAATGGTGCTGTTCTCTAGGTTGATGGATGATTCCAAATTGCCATAACTGTGCTAGATGGCAGGCCATCAAGACATATTTGCACCCAGAGAGATGGTTATTGGTTGGCCAACACAGTGAATGATGAAGTATTTTAAATTCTGAGGACGTGATGAACAAATTATTTTCATGCCTTAAATCCACACATGGGAAGGACCAGGAAAGGATGGGCATAGCAAACACTGGATGGCTCATACACAGTATGCACAGATGCTGAGGTTAGTTCCTCACATTTCTTGGGCCCACCCATTTAATGACTGTTTAGAAGCACAAGTATCAAAATGCAGAGAGAAATAATTTGCTTCAATATTTTTGACTCAGGAAACTTCAAAAGAAAACCTGATCAAAGCAGCACAGATAAATGTCTGTAATATTACCCTGACTGATCTCCTTCTGAATTGCTAACATACACATTACGTGCTGAGCGCACCCTTCTACCTTGAGGAGATCTAATATATATTTGTACATACTTTCAGATTGTTAAAGCTGGTTTTTTTCCCCTAGTCTTTTTCTCCTAGCTGTTACTGAGTTGCACTCACTGTTCTGGGAAGATCCCCAGATCATCAGGGCTGGTGATTGAAAGGAGTGTTGGCTGCATTGCTCACAGCAGACCACATCCGCCCTGGTGCCAAACTGCACACCCTACCAGAATGGGTTCACCATTCAACCATTTAATAAGCTCCTAACTTAACTTGCTATACAGGATCTTTATATTTTTAGGGGGTTGTGGATGACACATGCAATAACATATTTATCTTTTTTTGGATATGGGGCATCAGGTAGCAACACTGATGTGAGGTGGATTCTAATTTTCACTTGCAAATGAAGTCTCTGACATTTACTGCCAGTGACTTCATACTGCTGAGTCAAGTTTTCCCTATTTTCAAATCTTCTTTTAATTTTTAAATGGCAGTCCGGCTCAATTTTCAGTACCAGTTCTGTACATCTGACTTGCCTATAAGCAGCTGACCATCATTCAGTCCTAGAAGCCAGTTCTCTATTTTACACTTCTTCCTTTTTTTCATTTCATATCAACTCTGGTAGCAGCCGTGGTTAAAAGCTGTGGTGGCTATGCAGCATGGGTGGGTGCTGGAGTGACAGACTCCAGCTCTGGCCCACAGCTCAGTGGGGAGCACAAGCTGCTTCACTTTTTCATCCCTCTGCAATGCTCTAATAAATAAACTTGGGCTTCCAAATGGGAACCTCTATGTGATATTGAGGGGCAGAAGAAAACTGAGCCTGGGCATAAGCATGAATCACATCTGCTTTCATCCCAGTGCTGGGCAGCAGGCTGCAGACTGCCAGGATGCACTCAGCAGATTTAGCACACAGGGGGAAGCTCAGGTTTCTCCTTTGTTAACAGGGTCAGTCTTGGCTTTCCATACCATTCTCCAGAGTGCACAGAACTGGCATCTATTCCCCCTCCTCCCCACAGCAAGGTGCCAAATCTCCCTCTTTGAATCCTGGTATCCCCTGTGACCAGCCAAGCTGTGCAAGCAAGTGTTGCTATCAGGGCTTCTTTGTGCCTGGGCAGCCTCCCAGTCAGGGCTTCCCCAGCATGTCTGGGGCTTTGGTGTGCCCCTTGAATTGCAGGTCCCTTTGAAAAGGGTCAGAAATTTCATTTGAGCCTTTGCTGTGCATGAGACCCAAGCTTCATCCTCCACATTTCTTCCCGTACCCATATCCCTTCATCAAAAAGCAAAATGAGTATCACGGAAAAGGCTCTCGTGTTCAGGTGGCCATACTAGTTGGTCCTGGGATGCATGGACTGTCAAAGGCTAATGAAGTTTGTTGGTGAAAACATCTGGGCTAAATTTTCTGTTTCATGGCTGCAGCCCAGCCTGACCTAGCGCTGGGTTCTGCCCTTGCCCATTCAGCCTGGGAGATCAGGGACTGCACCTTTCTGCGAGGTCAGTGGCAGGCAACACTCTGCCCCCTGCCATCCCCATCTCCAGAGGGGAGCTCTGCCTGTCAGGGAGTTCAGAGATTTCAAGTCCAGTCCTCAGCTGACCTCAGGGGTGTGCTGGACTATTCTTGCCAGCAGCAGCCTTGTTTTAATTAGAAGTTGAACATTAGACAAAAAGAAAATCTGAATACCCTATCTTCAAAGTCTCACCATTTACCTTAGGCTTAAATTTTGTGGTTTAATTGACTCCTGGTGAGAAAGTGAAATGTTAATGGTTAATGACTCAAAACAATTGCCCATTTGTGGAAGGGCAGAGTGCTTTGCTGTGGCAGAGTTTGCACCCCCCCAAGGGGAGGAGATGAGATTTGGGTGCCCAGTGGTGGAATCTCTGATCCGTGTAAGGCAGAACACAAGGCAGAGGGGTGAACACTCACCACCAGAGATTACGAGATGTACTTTGAGCCAGATAAGAGGTAGATCCTGAGAGGTGGGACTGTGCTTTTCATCATACTAATTGTCTTCCCCTACCTCTCCCCCACACCAAGGAAAGTTCATACTCACATGGGACATTCACATTCACACATAAGGCTACAGTGACACGAGAGGCAGCTTTAATGTCTTAGAAGGTGTCATAAACCATCAAAGATCCCTGAAGTGCCACCAGACTCATTTCTGAGATCTTCCACCATAGTTCTGAAAGCTCCCCAGCCTGGGAAGGTACCTGGGCATTCCTACCTAGACTGGAAGTATATTAATCCATTGAACTCTGTTTCACAGTCTCTCCCTACCCCTGACAGATCAAGACTGTGACCATCACTTGAACAAGACTGTGAACATCACTTTGCAACAATCAAGTCTTGTCGCAGGATAGATGGCTGGTGATATCTTTCTGTTCTTATTCTTTCTTTCTTTCTTTCTTTCTTTCTTTCTTTCTTTCTTTCT
>VZSE01008984.1:81771-111662 GCA_013398275.1 Promerops cafer
CTTCCTTCCTTCCTTCCCCTCATACATTTCTGAGTGATATTTTTATGCTTTTATATGGCTGCATTTCTATAGATAGTAATAACTAAAACAGCTAAATACCTGCTTTCCATTGTAATGAAATTGTTTCAAAATAAACCTACATGTATATATATTTACAAACACTGAATGTTCAGTGTTGCCTCACTCTAATCCACCCCAAGGGATCTATTACCAAGAGCCTGGGCTACCCTTGCCTTCAGGGATGGGTGGTAACATTCCCACACAGGATAATTTCAGCCAGGCAGAAGCAGTAACTTTATTTCTGTTGCAAAGTTGCTGGGACAGTTTCAGGATCCAGAAAGTTCTGACAGTCAGGGCTTGCCGCTGTGCATGGGCTAGCTGGGCTAGCTGGGCAGGCAGCAGGTTGCTGTGGGACCTCTGTTTAAAGAGGAGCAACAGCCCCACGGCTGAGGCCAGGACGAACCTGTACCCAAACCTGCTCAGCCTGTGGCCCGCATGTGATCCTGGGGATCTTCATTTTGCTGTTCTGAGATGGAGGTTTCCCAGCCATAAGTTGAGGATAAATGACATTCTTGCAGATGCCCAGCTACACATGCAAAAACAGCAGTCAGCACGCTCAGCTCTCCCCTGCACTCAATTAACACATATTTTAATAGCTGCATTAACCCTTGTTCACTGCCTCACTCCCACTCTCCAGTGCCTTCATGGACCATCTTCAGGACAACATTTCTCAAATCATTTTTCCTCAAGAAAACTCCCTGCTTTGGGGAAGGTGTGGACAGGCTTGTGGGTTGCTGCAGTCACTCCCATCCCCACATCCCCCATTCTCCATGCTGCCAACAGCTTGTCTGTATGGGGCCATACTGAGTGCGGTTGTTCAAATCTACGCTCCCAACGAGGGCTATTTATCAAGCCTACAAGATTCAAAACTGCAAGACCCTGAATTTCATAGTCATTTGCAGCGTCAGAAGCTGCTAATGGCCCATAAAATTTAGCAACTTCTCCATAAGCTGCTGGTTAATGAAAAATCGGTTAAATTGTTCACAGATCAGCTGGCACGGTGCCCTCTGATTCGCAGGATGCTTTCCCTGGCAGAGGTTACATTAACTGTGCTGGGGAAGCAGGGAAAAAAGTTGGGGCATTTTGCTGGAGGCTGTGACTTTTCCTTGGGGGGATAAGGGCAAAGAATCCCCACAGCAGCCATGCAGGATGGGATCCTCTCAGACGTGCTGAGAGCACTCTCAGGCACTGCCCCAGTACGGGGCACTGCCACTGTCAGGTTTAAAGTCAGGTTTTGTGACAGGAGAGGAGCTCAATTCAGAGAGGCAGTTTTGCAGTGACGGATGCACATTCAGTGAGTCCCTATTCTGATTTTGAACTGAAACCACAAAGCTGACTTTCCCCTTTCTGGGACAGCTGCACACTGAGCAATGGGGAGTCCCTGCCTGCACATTCCTGCAGCTCTTTGGGTTATGGAGGCTGAGCGAAAGGACATCACAGCACTTAGCCAGCCTCCTGCAGAGCCTATTTTGCCTTGTGTTGTCCCTGCTGCTGCTGCTGCTGCTGTTGCCTCTCACAGCAACTGCTGCTGTACCTTGGGCCAGTTTCATGACACACACACAGTCCTGCATTTGGGTGCAGGACTCTGGCTGTAGCAGAGAGCAAGGATTTGGCATCCACAGCGAGGGAGCCGTCTGATGTCAGAACAAATTAATGCTGCTCACCATACTGACATTGCAAGGCCTCAGCTGTCAGTGCTGGCATTTATGATGCTGTGTATTTTAACTAATTAGGCACTCACAGCCCAGCCGGTGCAACTCATCCATCTTGCAAATGCTGGATGTTTTTGCACTGGCATATGCTACAATAATGAGAATCAATGTTGCTAATGACTTTGCACAGCCCATTTTTCAGTCACCTTTGCAAATCCACATTATGCTTGGATTGCACGGAGGAGAAAACACTGGCCTCAAAATGTGAAAGATGTGTTTCTGCAGGACAAACCCCAGACCTCTGTTGACCTGGCATGGCCGGAGCACTGTGGCAGACAAGCTGCTCCCACCAAAGCAGACATGAAACTCTGAGAAAGCAATTCCTATTGCAGACACTAGAACAGATGAGATTTCTGAGGTTAGAGCCCTTAGACATGTATCACTGAATTTTCAGTCAGTCTTTCTTTTCCTTGAGCAAGATCTCATCTTTTCTCTGTTGATGAGTAGCTGCCTCTTTTTCTCATTCCAATCTGCAAGTTAAATGTTTCCCTTTTCCCTGGTGGGTGAGCAGACATGGGGCCTGCCCATCAGGCAGTGAGGATGCTGGCTACCTTTCAGCATTAGGGGCTTGGAAAAGCAGGAGCTGCCTGAAGCAGCAAGAGAAGAGAATTCCTTCCATCACCTTCAAAAGTGCCATACCCTCCTCAAGAGATTTACCAGATGTTCCGATTAAGGCACTTCAATTGCAATGTTTAAAAGCCTTTTCCACCTGCTCCCCACAAGCTCCTCTCTGTGGGCAAGAGTAGCTATAATTAAATATTCCCTCCTGCTGCAAGGACTCCTCCCTCACCTTTCCAGAAACCAGTATTGTACAGACCCCCCCTGGGACTGCTCTGCAGAGGCTAACTCCTCTCCCTTTTGTTTTTTCTCCTCTGCAGTAGAAATCAAAATTCAGAGGACTTGAAACCTGGGCAGTGCAGACAGGAGAGCTCCTTCCCGAAGTCCTCCCTCCAGCACTGACCACCATTCAGAACCCCCTGCCTGGCCTTGGGTAGCACCTGTTCTAGGTCTTTTCAGCAGTCACCACCCCCAGAGATGCTCTCAGTGTGTAGGGAGAAGCCTGGAGCTCCACAACCCTTCCCCACCCAGAGTGCAGTCTGACTCGCCAGAATGGAGACATGGCAGTCCCCAGCTCACAGCAAAGCCCCACACTCAGGTCAGGAGGCTCTTCAGAGACAAGGGTCTCACTCCAGCTGTCTCCTTAGGGGCTGATTCTGAGGGGAGGGACTGGACTGTGTGGAAGACACCAAAATCGGAGCAAGGGAGGCAGACAACCCAGATGCAAAATTTGCTGGTACAAAACCTGGACTAATCTTGTACTTGTAGGGGCTTCCTTGCTCTGGCCCTGACAAGAAGAAAAGCTCTAACGCTTCCATTCTGGGGAGCCCCACAGCTCTGATTAACAGATAACCAGATAGGAAAAGCCCCACCCCTCTTGCTGAAATAAATGTGTATTTACTCTGTGTCAGAGCATGCTGGAAGACCACCCCATAAAGACCTCCATGCCCATCACTCCCTTTTCTCACATATTCCAACAGAAATCAGGCATGGGTTTGCTTTAGTGTGCCCTAGAGATTCTGGCTCTTTGCCTCTGAGGCTGTGCCTCCCTAGCACAGAGGGGTGTCTGGCAGGATCAATAAAATGCTATCCCTGGCCTTGAGCCCCACCACTGCTCCAAGCCACAGCCAGGCAGCCCCTCAACTCCATGCTTGTGCCTTCTCACTGTCTGAGCCTCCATTCTTATTTCTCTTGATGGGCAGACTTCCCTGAGCTGCCCACCAGCTGCTGCAGCAGCTTCACCTCTCCTTGAAAAGGCCAAGATAGAAAATCTTCTTAAGCAAATCCTCTGCTGATAAGTGCTATTCAGATGATGGGATTAATATTTTCCCTATTTTGGAGGCACTCAAGCGTGCAGGTGAATATATGCCCATTTAGCATGTTTTTGAGCAGTAAATAACGCTTTCCCCCTCCAAAGGGCTCTCTGCCTTTTAACCCTCCCTGGATGACTAGATGCAAGCCTGGGATTTTACTGTCACAGAACTCAGCAGAGCCAATCCCCATAGTAACGGGGCATCCACGCATGAATCCAGAGCTGCAGCAGGTCCGAGCACTGCAGTGTGCAGTCTAGGCACACATTCAGCATCAGGGTACACATGTGCATAAGTATATATCTAACTAATGTGGGCTTTCTCAGCCAATACAGTATGTGCACAAGACAGGTAAGTGCTGGTAAGAACGTGACCTCCTTGATGGGCAGAGCCTGTACACATGATGCATCCAGAAACTGTAAAAATGGCTAAAGAATTGGACACCGCTCCACCAAAAGTACCTATCACAGCCTTAAAATGATCAGAGGATGATTTCCCAAGCTGTGCATATTTCCCAAACAGTTTATATTTGCATATTTTCCTCAAAAAACATACTCCTTTAAAAAGGGACCGGCTGTAGCCTTACCATTAATTTGCCTGGAAGGGCTGCAAAACTGTGCAACTAGCACCACCTACTGGCAAAGCCACAGGCACGGCATGGAACGGCTTCGCTTCGCAGGCTTCTTGCACAGAAATGCTGAACAGAAATCCTAGTGATAGTGTTTGAAGAAAATAAACAAATGTAGAACATGATTTCTCCTTCTCCACACTGGAAAAAAAAAAAAAAACCAAAACCAAAAACACCAAAGAAACAACAAAAAAAGGAAACTGATATTCCTCTTTAAAACGCTACTAAATAGCTTTGAGTAACTACAATCCTTGCAATATAGAGTTAGAAACTTTGACTCAGTACATTATATCTCTGCATGCTGATGGCACATCTACTTTCAGTCCTACCTCTACAGCAATGGACAAAAATCAATGGCCAGTTTGGGAGCACGGGAGGTGGGCAAGCATCTTTTATTTTGATACTTCAAAGGGGTGGTGCGTGTCACACAGTTGCATATCTGTATTTTATGTATTTGTGTCTGTGTTTGTGTTTATCTGCCAGACACGTGGATGGGCAACTGTGTCCATCATTTTTAAAACCCCAAGAACAAATTATCCTTTTTTTAAAACTCCAAGGAGATCAACTTCATTTTGAGACATTCTCCTCCCCTGAGCTCTTCCTCATGACTGATAAGCTGATGAGTAACTTCACCATCCTGCTTGTGGGGCAGCTGCCTTCAAAACTATTCATGTTCCTTTTATTGTGGCCAGCAGTTTCTCCTTCCTAACAGAGGACCTTTACAGCCATGCTCCAAGCTGTCTACTCCTTCAGTGCCTGTGATTTATTTGGGAAACAAAGCATCAGTTCAGAGGCACTGCAATGACTTCAACACAAAGGTCCCTTTACAGCACTTTGCTGCATGTCTGGCTTTGTTTTACAAACCCCTTGTCTTCCACCCCATGCTGTCTGAAAAACATGGTAATAGAAAGGAAAAAAGTTCAAGGTTCTGGAAAGCTTTAGCTTAGGACAGAACTTACCCACGTTCTGTAATTTTTCGGAAGCAGCTGAACATTTTGTTTTAGACCCACATCCATAAAGGTGGTCCACAGCCACCTGCTCTGCAGCTTGGCTAAACCCCTTCACCCTGATTGTGGCCACTCCACAGGGCATTAGTCATGGTGCAGTTACATCATTTTTGTTCTCTACCTGGAATGTGCTTTTTGATGCCTGATCTCAAATGAATATGAGAAAGTCACATTTTAGAGCATTGTCATTTAGAAGGATCATCTTGAAAAAGAAGATTCATTAATTAGTTACACTGGCAGTCTCTTTAATTAGGCGTTGCTGAATATCTTCAGTCTTTGTGATCTTTAGCATTCCTAGCTTGTTATACTTTATTTACATATTTTTTGGTCACATACGTAATTCCTAATTAACACTGTAGACCCTACTCCAGTTATTTCAAGATGTCACGTACTGTAGATCTTCAGACATGCTTTCTGGATATCTGCTGAATATAAATTACTCCTCTAATCAGACCAGAAAACCTGCATCCTTCATCCTTTTATTCGGGTACAAGAACACCCACCAGAGATATCCAGGGGAAGGTAATCCAGTTTCCAGGTTTCAGTATGGGAGCAAATGAAAGGCACTTACAAAATGAAACCTTTCAAAGGACATTTCTGTCAGGAATTTTAAAAAGAGAATTTGCCTGCGGGGAAATCCTCTGACAGTAGGCTGTCAAAGGCACATCCCACCAGGGTGGTCTGCGGGAGAGAGCTGAACAGCACAGATTGTGTTGGGATTTCAGGAGACTCAGGCAAGCACAGTGTTTCTTAAAGCAAGTGGAAGACAGCAGAGACAAAAGTGGGCATTCCTGTATCAGACATAAGCCACAGCCCCCCAACAATAAATCTTAGCAAAGTGGTATGTGAGGAAACACAGGGTGCTTCTCTACTTTTTTGGCATACCCCTGTATTGGATTAAGCAGCAATTTAAAGAAAAAATCTTCTTTAAGCACCAGTTTAAAAACCTTCTTTTGCACCAGTTTGACCAAATGCATTTTTGTTAATGCCTCGACCCTGATATCCAGCTTCCATCTACTCAATTTCTATTTTTAGGGGTAGCAGAGAGGATATTTTGCAGTGGACAATACTGTAGAGGACAGAGAACTTGCAGAGATGACAGGAATATTATATCTCCTCTCCGACTAGCTTATCTGATCCTACCAAAACTCTGTTTTATCCTTGCTAGATTGCTCTGATCTTTTGGCCCCAGTGTTATCCATCAGTGTAGTACTCTCTGGTTTTTACACTTATTGGTAATGGTAATCAATATGCAACAATCACAGCACCTTTCTAAAAAGTCTGTGCTCTCTATTTCTCAAGACTTGCTCCCACTGCTTTCTACGGATTTAACCTCTTCTTTAATAGGTGTTTATCTCCCCCTGAGATAAGGCTTGAGCTTATACCTCAGAGTGGCTGGCTTCTGCCCTTACACTAACAGATGATCATATAAATAAAGCAGCTGCATATTTCTCTGCCACCTCCACAGCTTACACCACCCCAGTTCATAAGTGCATTATAAAGCCTGATGAATAGTCCCAGCAAAAGCACTTCCTCTTATCCTCAGAACTGGTATAAAGAAAAATAATGTGATTTAGGTGTGCAATTGATAAATCCTGCCCAGACATTCCTGCAGAACAGAGCTGGAGCGTCTGGATTTGATGATCTTCTCACTGCTGAAAGAAACGAGATCCTGGTTAACACGGGGAGCTAAGAGAGTGTGACACTCTCCCCCCCAGCCCCCTCAGGTTACTGGATCAGTCAGCACCCTGGGGGCTGCAGTACTCCACAATTAATTATGCTGAGGCTGTTTGCCCTCTGACTTGTTAGCCACAACGTATAGCTCTTTACTGCACCAAACCTTTTAAATTGTGTAGAAAAAAAACAATTTAGCTCAGGCTTCTCACATATACACAGAGCTGCACCTGGCAGTTGCTTGGCAGAGGAGAAAACAGTGGCTTAGTAAATGACAGCTGTAGGGAAGGGGCCATTGTGTTATCTTCATCCTTCTGTAGTGTCCTGCACTGGGATGCCTGGTCTGTGAGTGCAATGATAACACAAATATGTAAATAATGTTGACAGGAGCAATAAGGATATTTCTTTTCTCTGGTGCATGGAGACATGAGGTTTTGGCAGCTGACACTGCTGCCTGCAGTGGAAACTGCTTCTCCAGCTTGGTTTGGCACTGTGAAACCCAAGCTAGGTCTTGTTTGAATCAGATACATCTCTTCTCAGTAACTGCAAAATCTGGGCTGACAAAAACTGAATGTTTCAGTCGAGTGTGCTCGGCAATCTTCTGTCTCTAGAAAGACATAGGTGTGGGCTTGGCTTAAATTTCTTCACTGAGGGGAAAAGTTTTCACATCCTTAAAACCTTTGGCTGAACAGGGTGCAAATTTGTCCCTCTGCATGTCCTTCCCAACAGAGAAGGGAGTGCCACACCTTCTGTACTTCCTGAAGGCACACATTATGTCCTTCATCTGACCAAAGACAAAGATAGGGGAGGAAGGAGGGCAGGCCACTGATGACTGACCTGATTGCCCCTGTGCTGCAGTGTGCAGCTCTGCAGTATGGGAGGACAGCCAGTGTTGATTTTAGCAGAGCTCTCAACATTCTGCACTATAGATGGTAACTTTGTAGCCAGGTAAGAAAGATATGGACTAGATGGATGGACAAGAAAGGACATTAAAATTGGCCAGACTATTGAACTTGAAGGACAGTGGCTTCTATTTCACTGTCTACCCAGGCACCGGTGACGGGTGCTGCTCCTTGGGTATCGATACCGGGGCTAGTATTTTGCAGCGCCTTCGTCAGTGACCTGACTGCTGGGAGAGGATGTACTCTCAGCAAGGTAACACTGAATTAGGGGGCAGGTGGGTATGCAGAAGGACAGGGGAGACATTCAGAGCAGCCTCAACAAGCTGGAAGAATGTAAGTATGGACTAACTGGAAGAAGTGCAGCTCAGGGCCACTGAGCGGGGGGGTTAAATCTCAGGAGCGCATGATGTGTGGGAGGAGTCGGAAGAAACAGGCCTAGTTTAGCCTTGAGAAAAGTGGACTAAGAGGGACTGCACTGCTGTTCAACCCTGTTTGAAGTTCTAACTTCCAGTACCACAGAGAAGACAAATCCAGGCTCCTTACAGTGATACATAGTCAACTAGGAAACATTGCAGCATGGGAAATGACAGATTGTCACAAGGAAAGAAATATTTACAGTGAAAATGGTTACACACCAGAAAAGGATGTCCAGATTGGTTTGGAGTCTCCATTTGTGGAGATGTTCAAAGCTCAGCTGGGCAAGGCACTGAGCAACCTGCTGTCCTTTGATACTTGCCCCACTTGATGACATCCAGAGGTCCTTTCCAAACTAAATCATTATGTGATTCTATGTTTTTTATGAACCGATTTTACCTTCCCATTAGAAATAAGTATTTAATCAAATGATAGGGCAAGCCTGTTGCATCTCAATATTGGATGTACTTCACAGGGCAAAACCAGACTAAAGGAGTGCAGTAATTGTGCAGCCAAGATTTCACACAACTTCATCTCATAGTAAAGAGATCCACTCTATCTTAGTCACCTGTAAGTGCCTCTAAACATAAACCTGCATAAAAATAATATATGGCAGTGAATCTCAGAAGACAGCTTCTCCCAAAACCTGCACGACACATTGTCACATGGGTTATATATGAAGATGATAGTAAACCTTTTTTCAGACTGATATACTACGCCAGTAGTCCTGAAGAGCTGAAGTATTCTTCAGTTGATTATCAGCATCCTACTATCTTGGGAAAACTCAGCTGATACTAAATGTCATACTGCAATATATAAAGCCCAGCTCCCTGTCTTGTCTTTACATTACAGTGCTCATAATTGTCAATGAAGGAGAATACCACTGGAAAAATTAACTGGCTGTATCAAGATGAGACCCATTATTTTAAGAGAGTTTCATATTTTAGAACCCACTCTCTCTGACAGAGAATTGCTCAGTGGAAAGGCTTTTCTGATCTCAGGAGACCAGGCTTCAGCAAGCAGCGTGGCTGCCCAGCTCCGCACTAGTGACACTGGTCAGTGACACAACACTGCCTATTGGTTTTCCTTAAGGAAAATTAAGTCAAATTCCTTCAAGTGAAGATGTGGTGGAACTACATCTGTCTGCAGGAATCCCATTTCTCTGACATTTATTTTCTTACAAGGGTTTCCCTTGATTACTTCCTCATCTGTAGTGAAGGAAGAGACGTCCCCAGAGAAATGTAGGTTCTCTAGGGGGGGTGGGTTTTCTCCCCTCAAATCTTGGTAGAGAGCATATTCTTCATAGCTCCAGAGACATCCATTTAAGGGTATTGCTCTGCAGAAAGAAACCCAGTTTATCTTCCTCAAAGGGCAAGAGCCACTCTCCCAGAGATTTGTTTAAGATACCTGTAAAATAAACATGACTTTAAACTGTCAGCACCATAGGTACTAAATCAAGAAAGAGGACAGCCGTTGCTAGGAAAAGAGGTTTTACAGTCTATGAAAATATTGCCTGTAGCAGGAAACAGAATGTGTTGCTTAATTGCTGTGCTCTCTGCTTGTCCCACTGTCAGCTGCCTGCTGCACGCAGCACAGTGTCCTGTCCCTGGAGTGACCACGGTGCTCTTCCACCGCGGCCTGAAACGTCACCACACTTTCAAAATAGGGTGCAGGGTGACAGTGTAGTTGGTCTTGTTCAAATCGTCCAGGATGCCTGTTGTTTGTGGTAGGAGAGAGGGTGAACACAAGTGCAGCTGTTGCCACAGGGGCACAGTGATGAATTCCTGTACTGCTATAAACATCTCAGGCACCAGGGGCAACTGGGAGAGGTGGCTCCAAGGGGAGGAATGCATTTACTGTCAGAAATGCAGTATGAAGCAATATGGTCAAGAAGCTAGTGGCCTAATCACATTAATGTGTGCTAGAGCTGCTGGGGAATTATTTAAAATGACTTGACATTGCAGCTGAGAAAAGTAGCTCTGGCAGAGTAGCCTGAGGAAGAGACTGTGTGTCATGGCTGTCAACCTTCTCCTCTTATACCAGGTGAAAAAAATAGAAAAAACTACCCTGAAATAAGCACAGCTGCCAGGAGCATGTCTCTGCAGGACAAATGTGACCTAGGTGCCACCACCAGTGTGGTGACCGGCCACCTTCACCCTCCACAGTGCTGTTGGGACTGCAGGGCTGTGGGAGGCAGAGATTGGCAGGAGTTGCTGACAACTGGAAACCCCCCCAGCTCCAGACCCTGGTGCCTGAACAATATGGATACAGAAGGGACAAGTCCCTAGGGAGCACTCTATCACATCATGGAGAAGGACCAGGTTTTCCAGGTCCCAATCTAGTATACCTGTGACCCAGGGCAGACTGTCAGAGGTTCCTCTGGGCCCTGGAAGCTCTGTTTCTGAAGTAGAGGTGACAGTATTTTTGACATATGATGCTAAACTTCCATGTGAGCGTAACAGCTTGGAGATATTCAGATGGGAGGGGAAAGAAATATGTTATTTTTACTAGACTTCAATTCAATTTTAAAGACCTTAAAAAATAGGCACCAGGAAAAAAAAAAAAACAAGAATATTTGCTTTCTAGATCTTACCTTGCAGAGCAATTTTGCTTCCTACCAGTGCTGACACCTGTGAATGTGCACTAGCCAAGGATGGCCAACTGGGAATGCCCTAAACTGGCCAGGAAATTTGGATTGCTCCTGCGTGTTCTCTTGAGCATCTGAAGGCACATGCAACCCTGTATTTTTATTGGGACATGATAGAATTGGTAAATCATGTGCAAATTATTTAGCTATTATTGTTTACTAGTAAAATTCCAGAGCTCCACACACATACACGGAAGGGGGTGTAGCACCACCTCAGGTTGCTCTCTAGTGCTTAAATAACAACATGCAACTTAACAAAAGACTAAAACTTCCCTTACCATCCACCATTAAAAAAAAAAAAAACAACTATACAATACTATACAAAAAAACATATATTAGCTTTCATGCTGCTATAGTCTGCGAGGGCATTGTGATGTTGCCCACCTGACTGAGCAGGGGGCCCTGGGTTATGCCAGTATAATGTGATATTTCTGGTAGAGCACATTTGTCTATTTTACAACCCTCTTAGTGCATAGCTTACTTCTTTCAGGCACTGTAAATCCCTGATGGTTGTGAAAACAGAGGAGAGACTAGAATTATTTATACACAGAGATATTATTAGGACCAAAATTAATGAGAACAACACTATAGGTAGGAAACATGAGACTGAAGGAGTACTTCCTGCCACAGGGACCTGATTTAACGGTTCCTCTTCCAGAGTTACTTTCTCAGTGCGTGCACTGGCAATTTCATCCCTCAAGACAATGAAAACTAAACCAGACAGAGAGAAATCCTGAAAAATCAGACTGAAAACTGCCTGCTGGTTACTTGCTAAGAAAATTGTATTCCCCATAGGACCCCCAGTCATCACTGGACACTTCTGAGATTGAAGGGGGTTATTTCAATTCCAGCGCGATATTTGGGGGTACTAGAAAGCTGAATGGAATAGAGCATTGTTGGGATTTTCTTGGGTTTAAGGTCTTCAAAGAGCCAAGAGCAGTCTCTGGTTGCTATAAAGTTATTTATTGCATGAGCATATCAGTCTTGAAGGCAAAGAATTCTAAGTATAAAGTCTATGCTATGGCTTTGGCATCGGGTCCCAAGCAGGGGCAGCGGCAGTAAGAGCAACAGCAGCAACCCTACTCTTCCTTGTCGTTTTCATTGTGGATGGAGGGATAACACCCCAATACAGGGGGTTTTTATCCATAAATCATAAATCCATATTCATATCTATATTCATAAGTCATCCAACCAGCTAAGAACACAATTCTAGAACATTCTTTCTACACCAATCTAAGCTTAATTCTAAAAGTAC
This sequence comes from Promerops cafer, assembly GCA_013398275.1. Lineage (NCBI taxonomy): Eukaryota > Metazoa > Chordata > Aves > Passeriformes > Nectariniidae > Promerops > Promerops cafer. The sequence goes on from VZSE01008984.1 coordinate 93,939, forward strand.
AGAAAAATACAAAAAACTACGAAAAGTAGTGTCAATCCTTACACAAAATCTACACACTCAGCATATCTATTAACACAAAGAGTTCTATCTTATTTATGTGAAATATTCTATCTGTTCTATCTAGAAATGAAAACAATGTTCTGCTATGTTTTTATTTTGTCTGGAGCTAAGTTACTGAATTTTAAACTGGGCTTTAGGGCTTCAGGGCCTATGCGAGGTTACCGTTTCTTAAGGCACTTAAAGTTTATTTCTACTTACTTAAAACTACTTACTTAAACTTATTAACTTACTTATTTCTACTTACTTAAAACTAAGACTTACACTTCTATTTCGTGTCTATGTGGCTTAATACATTTTAATTTCTCTAGAGGCTTTAATCCAATCCCTGCACCTCTCTCTCTCCCTGAGGGAGTCAGGGAGGGCTCCATTTCATGCATTCCAACAGAGCATGAAGTACACTTTTCCTAGTAACTCAGTAATAATGATGAACTAGTTCAAGGTCTGGAGAATCCCAAAGTAAAGGCAACATATGGAAAGCCTGACCATTGCTTTTCAAGGAAGTTCCCACCAGGCTCTGCACAGGCTCCTGCTGCTCCTCGCCGTGCGGGGATGTGGTGCCCTGCAGGGGACAGGCGTCTCACCTTGGCACGCTCTGCCTGGGCCAACTTGCCGTGACATGCTGAGCCTTTCATTTCTGAGTGGCAGCATGTGCACACCATCCTTTATACTTTTAAGAAGATGTCATCAAATACTGGGAAGCACTTCTGCAGCTGGGTAATTGAATTCAGAGCAACCCATTCCTGAATGGAAAATTAATAACTTGGCAACTTCAGACTTTGCTTTTATTAACTCTTTCCCTAACACTCAAGAAACAATCCTTTTAAATTTTATGAAATAAAGAAACCTCTTAGGACTTACAAGAATTATGTGACTTGTGCATCTTCCCAGTTCATATGCATATTACACTCACATCTATATTTCTATCTATAAAAATTTCTACCTATCTGTATTTCATATCCAGCGTGTTTGTCCTAGAAATGTCCTAAAACACCTGCCTTTAAGACAAACAATACCTCTCACAGTGAGCACTGTTTGCAGAAAGCACAGACACCATCCAGCCTGGGTAATTTCAACATAGGCTAACCATATAGAAGTTCACACACAAAAAAAATTGTGAATTGTGTTGCATTAATGGGTGAAGTAGGTTAATATGCCTGGGCTGGCATTGACAGAATAACTCTGTTGCCACTGCTCTCATTAATGCAGTAGTAGAGAAGTTGCTTTCCATCACAACATATCTTCAACATCACAGACGAGCCATGTGTGTAAAAAAAACCCAAACCCTCACAGCTCTTACCTCAGAAGAAATTTCATGGAACCTTTAGTTTTCTACTGGAAAAATTGTTTAAAGCTCTTATCTTAGCATTCAGAAAGGTCATATGGTCTTGCAAAGCATCATTTTTTGTCTACTCTGTACAACAAGAGCTGGGTAGTAAAGGTACATGGCAAGTAAGTAGAAATATATATAATGGTAATAAAAAAATAAATTGCTTGATTCACTCTCTTGGAATTTATTCCCAACATTTACAGCAAACTGAATAATCAAGTGAGTAAAGCTGTACTTCAGACTTAGTATAAATTCAGCACTAATCTGATTACAGAAATAATTATTTTTCAGGGGGAGGTAATATGTTGACTGAGATATAAACCCTGAATATATTAGGAAACAGAAACCTAGCACAAGAAAGCATATATCTGTGCTGCAGATTAATTACAGGGAAGCACAAAACAAACAAAAAACCCCCACTTTTCCTTTCTGAAAAAAAAACCCAAAAAACAACCAAACATGCAAACTGAGCATGAAATGGGAGTAATCCTGTTTGCTGAGAAGTATCACAGCAGGAACTCCAGAGAAAGGGGTTGACATGGTTGTCTTCACCAAGTGATGACACAGCCAGGGATGCCTTGCAGCACTGTGTGCATGTCATCCCACTGTACCAAGATTGCGCCTTATGGCTTCAGCAACGATAAAGGAGAACTGTTCAACAGTTTTTGTATGTAGAATTTCATCTCCTTTAGAGTTGTGATTTTTAATGGAATTTTTTTTACCACTGTTTTGAGAAATCTCAGACATCATGCAAAATGTCTTCAGGAACATTGTTTTGGGGTGAAAACTCCACAGGGCAGCAGTTGGGTAAGGGGAGAAGTGTCACTTCTCTCAACTGAGCAACTTCTGTCCTGGTGTGAATGGTGTCCTTTGGCTTCAGGCACAAAGTCAGACCCTGCTTGTGGCCCTCAACTGAGGGCATGAAGCCAGACCCTGTTAGATGCCTTTTCTGCAGATCCCATGCTGCCTTGTGGGCAAACAGGTCCACACGCTCTGGAGGATGTCATGCCTTGAACTGCACACACATCCCTCCCAAATCTTCTGACTTGAGTTTTTTATTTATCACCTTGCACTTGGTCTCTGAACAGTTTTGGGCAGCAGCAGCACCCTCACAGTTTGAAACTGCCATTGGCACAGACTGAGCAGTGAAAGAAAGAAACAGGAAAAGATTTGAAAATGCCAGCATGGGTGCTCCATATCTTCTGGTCTGGTGGGCAAAAGAATAAGCCAGCTTCCTGGGACTCTTTATTCAATGCTTTCTTCAGTTTTATACTTACTGCATTTTTCTATCAATTTCAGCATATATATATATATAAATACTCTGCTTACCTTTAATCACAGTTATTTTCAGTCCCTCTGGTGTTGAGGATCAAAAAGTCCTGTTTGTAGGCTAGAAATTGCTACAATGGTGTGGGGGTGTAAAACAAAAGTCCAGTCCAGAATAGCTCAGCAAGGCCTGACGTGGCTCATACTCCTGACTCAAGCATTGAACAGAGCACAGCTCAGCTTGGATATATGCTGGGAAACAGTCCTCAGACAGCTACCAGGACTGCATCACAGACAAAAGACTGGGAAATGTGCAAATCAAATCAGAAAGAGGATAGCTCAGATCGCAGATCTGCCAGCTGACGGAAGGCAGCCAAGCTGATGGCAACATACAAGTAAAAACCTCAACCCAGTTAGATGTTGATAGACATGGACCAATCTCCAGAGAAACTGAAATGGTTGGATGGATGTCAGCATCACTTTGAGAGTCCCAGTCTCACTACTGATTTCTTTTTGCAGCTCAGAAAAAGAGAAGAAAGTAATACAGTGAAGTAGAGGAGACTGCATTCATTAAAGCATTTCTATACCTGCTCTGCATTTTTCAGACCTCAAGGCAATCCCTGTCGGGGAAATCTGAGACTTTTGGAAAGTATATCTCATATAACAGTGGAAAAGACCCTGCAATCTCACAGTAAGGCAGGATCTGATAATCTTGTACTAAATATGATTTAACTTAAATTATCTCATTAAATGCTCTTCTTATTATTGCCCATTGTTGAGCAGCAATAGATATCTGGGGCACTGCTGTATGGTTCCCCATGAAAAACTCAATGATGTGGAAAATCTGTGTATATTTTTAGTGTAATATATTTTAATGACACATTTACTGTGGTCCTTGAGTACAAGATCACAGCACATGAACCAGGCTTGTTTGCCTGCTTGCTTGCTCCCTTCCTTCCATCTCGTCCTGTTCCTGCCTGGCAGGGATCATGCCAGCCTGAAGAATTGACTCTGGTTGCAGACATTCTTTAGAAATATGATTCACAGCTGTTGGGAATCTATATTACCAAAAATAAGCACCCCCAGGATGACTTTCCAAAGCATTTTTTAGACCTTTGCATACCTGTTTATCTTAAATTCAAATGCTCTCTAAAACTTTGAGGAGCCTTGACATTAAATACACACCCCTTGGGTTTCAATGACACCTAACAGACAGGATAGGAGTAATCCATTAAACACACTTGCAAAATGCTTTCCTATATATAACTGAATATCCTAAAGGCTATTTAGACTGTGCTTAATTAATTTCCAGTTTTGTTGATCTCCCCAATACAAAGGCAATGTCTGTTCATGACTAGGAACCATAATAGGGGCTTATTTTAAAGTCTCAGGGTTTTCTAATGTCTCTTGTATTACTCAGAATCTGTCTGTTGAGAGTGGAATTAAACTACACCTGAACTGTGCAAGAAAATATACTGCAATAAAAGTAATTAACATTTCACTGTAAAAAAAATTTAAAACCTGTTAGGAGCCAGCTAGCATCTGCACAAAGTCCCAGTTTATTCTGCCTTTTACCTATTCACCCAAAGCACAGAGAAGAAGAGCAAGCTGGGAAGCACTGAGCAGCTGCAGCAGGGATGAGCCCCCCTCGGGAAGGGCAGGTGGGCCACCACCCCTCTCTTCACAAGCTTCGATGCACAGCAGGATGTGGTGAGTGTGCAGAGCACCTGCAGGGAGGATGCAGATTAAATTTGTGGTTTATATCTGCTGTCTTTAGTCCTGCCTGGGGCTGGCTCCCCAGGAAAATCGCTGTCCCAGGCCCAGTTCATCCTCCCACTGGAGTGCTCAGCAAGGTGATGGCAGCACATATAACCCAGGCGTTTTGAGGGGCTCCTTGATGAGGTTTGCAGGGTGAGCAGGAGAGGACACAGGGCTGTGAAACGGAGGCTGGCATCTGTCTGAGTCAGCTTCTAAGGGAGAGAGAAAAGTGTCTCTTCCACTATTCTCCAAAAGCCATCACTAATTCAGAGTCAAAACCACACCTCGCCTCTAAGAGACGTGGCTGTTTGGGCCTCAAAAATCACGTGCGGGCGGGGGCCAAAGAGGGAAAGTGAGTTCAGCCCTACTGGGTGTTGGAAAGGAAGCTTTAGTGTCTTGAAGGGACCCGTCCCCCAAACTGAAAGCTTGCTGCACCTGTCCTACACAAGTGATTCAAGTCCTTGTCAGAGCCTGGTGGGCAGCTTTTCTCCCAGGTAATTGTGTCCTCTCACCCATCAAACCCAAGCTCTGGTGTATGCAAGAGTGTTCTCTTGATAGGATTATTTATATAGAAATATATATATATTATTTTTATATATTATTATATATATATTATTATTTATATATTTATAGGATTATAAACAAGTCAGAAAAGTGAAAAAAAAACAACAGCTACAAAAATCCCATGACAGTAAGGGAGCAAAGCAATTAATCACATTATGTTTTTATATTTATACAGCTTTGCAACAGTATCACAAAGAGGAAAGATAAAAAGCAGTTCATGAAATTCACATGTTAATAGCCCACATATTCCAGAAAGTGAAAAAAGAGAGAGGATGATATTGCCAGAGCACAGACATGAAAGGTCAAGGCAGATCAAGGTGCTGGCAATCATCAAACACAAAAGAAACACCATAGAAACTTGTATTTAAAGAAGAATAAAACAACAATAAAGAATTTTAATGAAAAGCAGGTAGACATTTCATTTCCCTGAATGAAAAGTGCATTTCAAATGTGTTCATCCTCAGATAAAAAGAAGAGAGAGAGTGCAAAGAAGTGGTGTCCTTGCAAAACCCCAGCAGATCTCAGACTGCAGTGCTGGCTCCTGGGATGGCCTTTGAAGTTAAGCAGGACAGGGGGCTGAATTCTGCCTCCTTTCTCATCTTTGCCTGCACCTTTTGCTCACATTCCTTTTTATGTGTAAGTCCCAGGAAGCATCAGTGGAGAAAACCAGAAGGATGTAAACTTGCTGCTAAGTCATCAGGACAACTTCTGCTGGTCTCATCTTCGGCAGCCTGATTTAGCAGGGCTGTGTCCAAACCGTCGTCATTGCTATTCATCTCACAGCTGCGCTTCAGAACTTTCACCTGCAAATGGGATTACAAATGCAATCATTAGTACAGATTCCCCAAGAAGCTTTCACAGTATTACAATTAGATTTCCCATTCTAGCAGCATCTAAATCAATATGATATGATTAGTTACTCTCGTGGATTACATGCTGCTGTACAAAACCTTCACACACAGAAATCTGAGTAATTTAATCAGGCAGTAATGGATTCTGGGAATGCTCCCACTGTCTAGAAACTTAAAATCATTCTGTCTCTATAATAATTTGCCATTATGCACCTGAAGCTAAATTGCCTGACATACCTGACAGTGGACAGCAGTGATTAAAACAGGTCACATCTCATCAGCCAAAGCGGCAACTCCCTCTGAACTCACTTAGAAAACTGAATTTGAGGGAGGGAAAAAAACCACCTTTAGTTGTTTTTCCTGGGCTGTAACTTAGGTTTTAAGCTGTCTCTTTAAATACATCTCTGTGTGTATTTGTGTGTGTATGAGAGAGAGAGAGAGAGAAAAACAGTGGAAGTGATATATATTTCTCATCATTTTAGTCAAGGCAAGAGGAGTATATGAACCAATGCTCCTGGGGAAATGCTGCAGACCAAGGCAGAAACGAGCACATCATTTTATTTCTCTGAAGGTGCTCAGCACTGCTGAGCAAGATGTTGGGAAGGAGGACCCTTTTTGGAAGGGTCTTGAAAGAAAAGAATCCTTGGCTGCCATTGTCAGCAGCTCACAGGAGGGAGCAATGCTGTGCAAAGGAACCTGAGCTGCTGATAGCTGCTGTTGAGGAAAGGATTTGCACCTCATGTTTCCCCAGCTTGGATAAACAGCTCAGCCCTGCACCTCTAAGCTGCAGCAGCTCTCCCCTGCAGCCATCCTGAGATTGCAAACGGTCCTGAAAAATAAACCACCATGCTTGGTGCTACAAAGGCAGCTCACAGTGGCAAGGAGAAAACACACAAACTCATGCATGGAGAAACAGCTACAGCTTCATTTGAAAAACTGGGCCTGTATTTTTCTAGGCAGAAAATACCCAGAAATGTGCTGCTGTTCATCTCTTATCCTACCAATATGCAAGAGCTTATGCCTAAGAAATACAAGTGGTTATGTTACTGTTGAGGACATTCTTTTTTCTTGCAGCACAGTTGCATTATAATAGTCCTGACCCCTAGTGCCTGGGGAGTCCTGCTTTTGAGGAGGATTTTTCCTATGGTAAATTGATATTTCAAAAAGCCGGTTGGCAAGAAAAGAAAGAAAAATAGCTATCCCTGGAAACTTTCCTAAGCAATAATTGCCAGTGAACTCTGCCCTCATTATAAAACTCTACATAGCCTGACATAAAAAAGCCCCATGATGCACATACACTTTTCACCTCTGCGTTCCGCATAATAGTCTCGGCTATGTTACTCTCTTCAGATACGCTGCCCAGAGTAACATAGTTATGTGTTACTCTACATCTTTTTAAGGGCAAGGTGTGGTCTGTGTGCTGAGCCAGGCATGCTGTGTGCCAGGGCCACTCCGTGCCCAGAGACGCCGCAGCACTGGCAGCACCACACGTTGTGGCACCGCCAAAACCCCGCCGGCACTGCCGGGCACGTTAGTCCTCCTGGCAAGAAGCTGTTAGACAAATCTATTCTTAATACTTTGTTGGAGGAAATCTCTGGAGGCCATTAACCAAAGGAATTGGTGCCAGTGGCATTTGGGCGGGGGGAGGAGGGTGCTGCCAAGCCCCTGGCCATGGCCACTTGCCCGCCCATGCTCCGCAGCCCACAGTCCATCGCTGAAAGGAAGGGCTGACAGCTAGCTGCTGCAGGCTGGAGATTGGACCACTGCATTACCATTAATAAACAATAAAGCTATTAAGGCATATTAAAGCTTGGCAATGAACTTGTCAAAATGGATGATCTATAAATCAATATAAACAGCAGTGACAGGCAGTAATTGAATTCCAGTGGTTCCTCATAACATGCTAAATATGAAGGGACATGACATGCTGAAAATAAAGTAAGAAAGCTGAAAAATTGATAGCGTTAACGTTCTCCTGGTGAAACGTGGCATCACTTCAGCCCTTAATGGGGCTCAAACTGTGAATACGTATTGACTTCTTCTTTTAAAACAAGAAAACGGCCACAAAAATCTGAGACTTCCCAATTTAGAAATGGCTGCTCAAAAAGTTCACAGCCGCACTGGATGTCACTGCCACAGAGGAGCAGACAGAGACCTCCTCCGATGGGTTCATTAGCAGGACTTCTTGCTTTACTTGGGTAGGAAGAAGGATGGGTTTTGTACAATCCAGAAAGCCTCTGAAGTTGATTCATCCATTTTTATCTTCCATAAAGGACCAGCAAAAGCCCATTGGGCAGGAGAAGTTAATGCTAGCATGCTGCCAGGCTCGGGTGGCTACATATCTTTCAAATTCAAATATAACAAGCCAGGCCTCAAATTTCAGCAGAGATCGAGACAATCAGAATGGAAAGGAATTGGTGAAGTCGCAGCAAGCCTTTTAATGTAGATTCAAGTGACAGCAAATAAATTATGACAGCTTCTGTAGATGGAACCAGGGCCTCATTCTTTATATTCTCTTGATGTGCTCCACTTAGTGAAGCCTTTCTTAGACGATTTTTTCAATTGAGCCCTATGCCACTGGAGTTCGGAAAATGCTGAAAGGGAGGGTTTGGACATCTTATTGAGAATTTTTTTCTCTGTGTCTCCTCACTCATGGACAGAGAGCACTTGTATTCGAAAATCATGGGAGACATTTGCATTTCAAGGGTGTCTCTGGGCACAGAGAGGGAAAACTAGAAAAGAATTACATAAATGAGTGCCCATGTATGAATGGTGGCCTGCTAATAAGGTCCTGAGTGGTTGAGAGCAGCAGAGATGGGACAGGGACTGGTCACCAGTGCAGAGTCAATGCAATAGCCAAAGAGCAGTGGGTGTGCCTGGCTTGGCTGCCACCACTGGGCTAAAACTGCTGCATGGATAAAGTTCATATTTAACAAGAGGTAGAACTTCATCAGGGCCAATCTGCACCATTATGTCTCGAAAACAGCCCATGTTTGGAAGAGAGACAAGTGTGGGGCAGGGCATTTTCTGAGAGTTACTCTGTTTTGACACAAAATTTAAAAATAAAGTGGAAAAACCCCATAAGAAAATATCAAGGAAGCAGCATTTTTTCCTTTTAAATATAATTTACCCTTTGGGGTCAGCCAAGACTCATCTGACCTATCTGATGTACATTCTGTCTTCAGATTTGCTGAGCATGTACTCATGTAACATGAAAGGTTAAGGAAACTCTTGATAAAAAGTCTAAAACCTTTAGAGACAATCTAAGACATGAATCATGTCAATAAGACATGAATCATCCATACCTTGAGTGGAGACTGGTGAAGCAGGTCTCAAAACAATTTTGCCTGTGAGGATACTGAGGGTGCCAGTATCCAGCATCCCTGCCAACTCTTGTACACCATTTCCCCCCCTCCCATCCTTAACTCCTCCATCAGGGGCTGTGCATTACCTTCCTGTGTCTTTAAACCTGCAGGAGCTGGGAAGCATGATGTGCAATAATAGTACTGGCCTTAACCAAGAGGACAGCTCTGACACATTGTCCACTGAAATAGATGAACTTGTCTTGACTTTTCCCTGCATCTGCATCATCCTTAATTTTCCTTATGTGGAGATTTTTTACTGTCATTTAAAAGATGAGACTTTAGCCAACTGAATGCAGTGCTGATTAGCTCAGTATTGTAATTGTGCTTCATGAACACCTACTGCTTGTATGTTACAGCTCTCCAAATTCCCATTATACTATTAATCTAGGTTTTATGATACTTGAGAACTGAAGTGTTGAAAAACTGTGATGTAAGTGGAAGAAACCACAGTGGCAATTTACAAAAGAGCCCATATGAGTTATTATGAAAGCAACAAAAAAAACCAAAACAAGTAAGCCTGTTTGCAAAATCCAGAGTCTGCTGACCTGTGAGAACAAGTAAAAACCAGATATGACATGGCAATAGCTGGCTTTTCATCACTGCCTACAGCATGTCACCATGCTGGGTTCAGGGCTATATACTTGTTCTTCAGTGCTGATGGAAGAAATCCAGCCCTCTCCACGCAGATTTCCTTTCTCCAGCACCTGTGGGGGAAGAGAAGCAGCCTGTTATGATTGTGTTAATACACTATTCACATTTCCATTTTTTGTTTTCTCAGTCACTACACTCAGAGAAGGGTTTTGTACTATAAGAGAAAACCTTTACTCCCCAAATACTTACACCCCAGGGATATTACAACATAAGCATCTCAGTCACTGCTGTATTTGGAGTACAGTTCTTGTGTAGTGTAATTGTACCAGACCCCTTTTTCTCAAGCAAGGCAGGACACAAACCTGCTCTGCAAAGTCGGGGAGCAGAGAACTGCTCACCCACCTCTCACTGCTGTGTGCAAGCTCCCTGTCCGTGTGTCCTCTGCAGCAATCCACACCTGGGGCCAGGAAAGAGGCACTGTAGAAAGAAAAATGGCTTAAAATAAAGTGACCAGTGTCCAAATGAAGGCTTATAAGGAAGTGTGATAAATCTGTTTGTGCTTCTTCTGTACTTGGAACAAAGCCAGGAAACAAGTTATTTTTTACGGGAATGCACCATCTCATTTTCTTATGAAATAATCATCTCCTTGCAGGGTACTAGAGAGGGATTTCCCTGGGGGAACTTGGTAGTAAGAAAGGCATTAGGAACTTTTCCAAAACTGTAGGCAAAGCAAGAGCTTTCCTCTTCTCAGCCCCAACCCAAGTCCTAACCCATTTGACCCCTACTCTATATCTACCCTAATCCTAACTCTTGTCTTGCCCTATTACTAGAGGAAAAGAAAGACTGGTGTCTTTTTTAATTTTATTTTCCTAATGTGAGTCTGGGAGAACTTCCCAACCCATGTTTAGGGTTAGGGTTGAAAGAGAAATGCCAATAAACCAATGCAAGTGAGACTGAAATGGGGTCGCAAAAGGGAAGCTTCAGAGATGGTAGCTGAGAGAAGTATTTAGTATGGGTAGTATGGATAATGGCCAGAGGAAAACTGCCAATGGTTCAGTTGCAGTTGGTTTAAGGTTAATACTAAGTTTAGGGTTAAGAGAAAAGTTCAGAGTTTTATTTGCAGTGGGGCTGGAAAAGAGCAGAAAAAAGAGATCAAAGAATGCAGCAGCAAAATATTTCAAGTTCATCTGTCACACTAATCCTCACCAGCTACTAGTGAGGTGAGGAATGAGTGACACATTGCTTAGATGCACCTCTGAAGCCAGTGATGCCTCCTGACAGACCAAAACACCTCCCAGGGGTCGGGTGCCCTTTCTCCAGCACTGGCCAACACAAAAAGGACTGAGATTAAGAAAAAAGGTAGTTTTCTTTCACTATTGTTTAAAGACTTATTATTCACAAACCATACTCTCTGTAATTTCTGACAAATAGCCAGCACTAGATCTGGCTTCTGAGTCAAACACACCATGTTCTTGAAAATAAGATACCAAAAAAGGTGATTTGCTCAAAGTGCCTAAAATGGAGCCAGACAAAAGTCAAATATTGCTACCCAGACACAAACTGTGCTGCAATACAATTCTGGTTGCCCCTAGGCTCGTTATTTCTCCCTTGTTTAAGAACAGCAGTGTTTGGTGTCACTGGTCTCTGGAGGCTGCCAACCACAGCCTTCTACTGCTCACCTGCCCAGGTGCAGAGGAGTGGCACAAGGCTGCTTTCACTGTCTCCGTGGCTGCTCCTGCATATCAAAGACCTACTGACAAAAGCAAGATATTTGATCCTTGCCAGCAGAAAGCACTTGCAATCTTTTGTTCATGGACATGAGGACAAATAGCTACTTACTGTGAACTGCAGGGTCACGCAAGAATTAAATGCCTTTGGTGGTTATGAATGTAAATACATGTATCTTCTTGAGATGAGACTCACAGATTCCAGGAATTGCTTCCTACTTTACTTTTTGGGTGAGTTGTCAACTCTGAGCTTAAAAAGCATCCTTCCCTTCCTCTCCATGATTGCTAGGCAAGGGATGGGGAAAGCAGGCTGAGTCCAACTGTGGCAAAACTCTTGGGAGGATGTGCAAAGCCATCTTTTTGATTACGTAATACCTCTGCAAGCCCTTTCCCATTAAAATACAGTTAAAACCAGTGGCCAGGAGGAGTTCACCTTTAGAAAATGACACTCACAAGAAATCACTTCTCAAACAGATAGTTGCCTGAGTCCCTGAGATGGAGAAGAGGTTTGATGGATAAGAAGGCAATATTAAAACGTCTCCTCACATAAGGAAACAGAATGAGAGCAATCATCAGAATTTATCAGCCTGAGAGGAGCAGAGTGTTTTCTTGGCACTGAAGGAACCCAATACACTAAATCAAAACCAGAACATGGGCTCACAAAAGAAAGAGACAGATGTCTCTGCCATATAAATACCACATAAACAAACTTTCTGGAAAGGGGATCCTATTTAAGCACACACCATAGTGGCATCTGAGAAAGCAGAGCCTGAAGTTGGTATCACCACTGGAACTGCAGCCATTTTTGAAGAGTAATGACCCATCTGCCAATCATGCTTAGGGATTATGGCTTTGTTATTTCAGATCTCCTCCTTTGCAAAGCCCCAATAACCTCCTCTTAACACCTGAATCAACACCCATGTGTTTATGAATCTCCTATTTTTAATGCATTCCAGCCAAAATATTGTCCAGACTCACCAAAATCCTGCTTCCTGAGGGCAATAGGAGCTTTCTGGTGAAAACAGGAGTGAGCTGTGGTTCAGGGTGAGCTGTGTCCCAGGAAGATACTGCTATATCCATGATACATCCCAATGCACAGCAGCAATATAACACTGCCCCAGCTCTAGAAAATGCTTAGAAAATAAACAATGCCCTGAGAATGCCAGGCAGGACACCTCTCTTTTGATAATAAGCCAAATATAAAAGCACAATCATAACCTCTCTTTCAGGAAGACAAATTGAGTCTTAAATTGAATCAGACTTGAGCCCAAACATGACTTTTACATGGCTGTCAAATGTAAAATATAAAACATGACTTCAGTTTCCTAATGTAGATGTAGAGGGACATAAAGGAATAATGCAAAGACCGAGGTTTTGCAACAGCAGCCTGGGTGTAATACACATGGGAAGAATGGATTAGTAGCTCTTCATGTTAGAATAAGTTCTAAGAGCATGCAGGCATCACTAGAGGAGGTCAAACACAAACCTCTCCTTGAGAACAGGTGAGCTGACATCACAGCCATCTATGTTAACCCCTGGCACTGATTAGCCTATTCCCCACTCCCTGGAAAAGCAGTCTGCAAATAGCATCATGCCTGACCTACTTCTGCCTGCCTAGCTGCAAATTTCAGTGATTGAAGCTTTTCTGGGCTGAGTTTCTTCCAGCAAAATGTCAGACTTTTCTTTCTGGCCCTTCAGAGGCATTGCGTAAGCCCAAGGTCCCAGAATGTGTCCCTCTGAGCTGGAGAGAGAGGAAGGGGTGAGCTGTGGTGTGGGAGGGCACTCAGCATGCTGTGTGTTCAAGACATCAGGTAAGTGGCACTGGTGGAAAGGAGTGATGTTTTCAAGGCATGGCTTGCACATCTGGATGAAGGCAGACTGCTTTTCACAGGCAGGGAATAGCTTTGTATAGAGACATGGAAACCTGAGCAACATGCTTAACAGCACATTTATTCAGTGAGAAGTATTATACAAATGTCATGTCTGTTGAACTCATTTTAGTGCTCTGAAGGCTGAGAGATGGATTGAATAGGTAAGGTCATCAGCTAACTCCAGAAGAAATCTTATTGCTGTAGCTCAAAAGCACTATGTTCTTTTTTACTGCTGAGCTCTGCCTTCTGAGCAAGAATATTCAGAGAAATCTAGTGGAATATAAAAAGTTTTGTCCCTCAGCTCTTCCAAGGATACATGTCACCTCTTTGTCCCAGTCATTAGGAATTAGGCTGCAATTGATACAGTCGTTTGGGGAGTTAGAGTAAGATAATGAATTAATTAGTTTTAGTTTTTTATTTCATCTCTGTGACTTGACCATTAATCATTTCTTAACAGGATTTTTTAATCCCCCTACAGTCATACAAATTGAACATCAAATTTAAATGGAATAGTAACACTACATCCTAGTCAGAAGTAAGGCAAAACTTCCAACTGCATACCTCCACGAGATAGAAGCAGCTGTACCATATTAATATTAGGAATTTTCCTATTAATAAATAATTCAGAAAAAAAAATCCAACCAATTTGTCCTTAAATTAAACATGCCTCAACTGAAAAAATCCTACAAGATCCATCTCCTCAGCTCTTTATTATCCTGTTTCTAAAATGCAAGTGACAATACAAGTGCAGGCCCTTAACAATGTCTATTTTTCTGCTATGCTGTGTTCAGTGCTATATACAATGCTCCAGCCTTGAAAAGAAGCATGAGCTCCAGTTTAAATATTTCCTCACAGTTACACTGGTGCCAGGAAAATCAAAGAAGACTGTAAATGTGTGGATTTGGGGTGTACTTTCAATATATAGATCTTAGTATAAGTATATACATATCCTAGTATTTATCCTAATTCTTTTCAGTTTTGTACCTTAATATGTTTATTATATCAATACATAGAAACTATTGTTAGGCAGATGGCAGAGTCTGATCTTAATTTGATGAAATAGTTGAAAAAGAAGGATGATTCCTCTTTGAAAATTATAGGGAATTTCTTTAATGATTTTGTAATTTCTTTATGTTGCAGCAAAATTCACTACAGCCTGTTTTTTATACAACTCCATAAAAAAATATTAAGAAATTAAAAATTTGCTTATTCAGACAAGAGTCAATGTAGATTTTTTATTGCTGGGGAGTCTTGGGGAAGCTTCTGCAGTGACCACTTTTGCAAATACAGCAAATTCATTCATATTTGACAGGCAAACTACATCTGAGTAACGAAAGTACATATTTATGCACTGTTTGCACACAAATCCTCGATTACATCCTTTAAAATCAGTGGAGCACTTCCACTCCTATAGCTATGTATAAAAGGGCTGAATAATTTTATGGTCAGCAATAATAGCATTTTTACTTTTGCAAATAAAGGAAACTTGGGTCAAGCAGAAATATGATTGCCACAGGCATTAAAAAGCAACGAGCACATATGTGTATGTGTAGCGTTGTGTACTCAATCAGGTCTATAACGCTTGGATGAATGTACCACCAAATCTTCTGCTAATATTCAATTTCACATTCATTTCCTTCGGGTGAGGTGTGCTCTGTTGAATCCCAGAGGCAGGTGAAGGCACTGCTGCCCTGAGCAGCCAGACCCCAGCACTGGGTGAGGAAGGTTGCAGGCCATTTGGGGCCATTTAAGAACAAACTGATTGACTGACACACTTGTCTGTCTCTCCTTGGCTTTTGTAGGGAACAAAGCAACTCCAGAGGAGGACATGCAGGACACCTAACACTGGCCTTCTACCAAGGATGTGGGGAACCAGTGTGAGGTTTGAAGGACTTACACCCAGCGCTCCAGTCCTCCTCTTGGCAGGACAGAGAGCTCAGGTGACAGCCCTCCTTGGTGTTCTAGCCTTGCTCCCTGGGAAGTGGGAGGTACTGGCTGCTCAGCTCTATAGCATGGACACAACTGAACCATTGGCCAATAATATGTCCTAAATAGCAAATACCCAAATAGGGATGTAGATTGTTCAGGCATATTAGACATTCATTTAATAAGGCATCAGGACACACTAAAAAATCTTCAAAATATCAACCAGGAATGTCTCAGGTGGACCTGATTCTGCCTTGACAAGGGAGAAGGGCTAGGTAATGCCTAAGGTGTCAGCCTGGACTCTGCCCCTATTTCAAAGTGTGGTAATCAGATCACAGATCATGTCAAGTAACTGAGTGCTGACTCCGCAGCCTAGACCTCAGTAGAGCCATCCAATCCTATACCCCTCTTTCCTAATTCCCCTTGGTTGCTTGCCACTGATGTTATCTACAGATGTGTTTGAAGGAGCAGAAATGTGCAGTGAATTGCTGCAAACTAACCTAGAAGACAGCACTCTTGGCCTGCTTTGAAGAGGGATTGATTTTTAGTGATGTTCACATCGGCATCAGAGCCCCCTTGGGTCTCAGGGAAGCTGGGGGATCTTCCCCCCACAGCAGTATGCCCAGGAGAATAGCACAGGACAGAAACACGAGACATTTCTCTCTGACAGAATTAACTCTGATAATAATGTCACCAGCCCAAGAGAGAATATATTTCTCTTTCACAGACTGAAATAAAAAGTTAGCATTTTGAGAGCTTTGCATACATTACAGGAATTAGATATACTGCACCACAAACATTGCTGTGCTGCACAGGGCCTCTGCAGTGCTTGGGATCTATGTGTCCATAAATCAGACACTCTAGAAAGCAAAAGAGGGTGATCTGTCCTTCAGCACCACACAGTGTGGGAGACACATTTCACTCCTAAAGGCATCATGGCTCTGCAGCTCAGAGCTACCTGTGAGAGCTGGAGTTTGCACCTCCAGCACTGGGGCCTCAGGGGCATGGACAGGCATTCAGCAGCAACTTCTTCAACAGCTTTTGCCATTTTGAACAATTAAAAAAAATTCCCAAAATTCCCTTCCCAAACAGGTTCTGCTCTCTTTTCCCTGCCATTCCAGCTGCAGCCAGCATGCTCCAGTGAAGCCAATGGACAAATACACAGTTGTTTCCTCTGCACTGCTGTGCTTGGATCTCTACCAGGACAAGGGAGCAGATCCACATGCTCCCTTCGTGTGCCCAAGGAATGCTGGTCCAGAGACTGTAACTGAACCTTATCAAGGGTTACACAGGAGCTGCACTTTAAACTGAAATTTCTTCCCTGTCCTGCTCCAACAATCACAGAAAGGCACTGGTGGCTCCCTTGGCACTGGACTAGGTCTCTACAGTGCAAATCATCTATTTCTTTTCCTTAGAGGACAGCAGGAGGCCACCAGTTTAAGTGACTTGACTTAGTTGCTCACATGCAGAAAGAATTAATTTGCAATGGCTGTAAAGCAGCAGGACAGCCAGGTGCAATCATGAATCTCGGCAGCTCTTCATATTTATATTGGGCCCTTTGCAGCTGCTCTAGAGGCGCCTCACTAACTCTGAACTTCCCCTGAATACCAAGTGACTGTGGCTGCGTGCAGTGCACTGCCCCTCCTTTCAAGAACACACAGACATAGCAGAAAAAGATAAAATAATCAAAGGAAGTGGTAGGAAAGTTTTTCCATTTGGAGAAAAAGGGGATTCCTCTCCCTCAAGAGCAATGTGAGAAAATGGGATAGCCTAAATCAGGTCTCTTCTGCAGTCAAGTCAGGGCTGTCACATATCCAGGAGCAGGACAGCACAGTTTGTAACTCCTGCCAGGAGCTGGGAAACTTGGTTTTAAACCAGTTTTAGAAATAGAAAGCTATTTATGTCTTTGTACATATACAGTGTGTGCAAGTGAGACACACTGTCTCGGTTTGAGAGGAAGTGAGTTTTTTGGGAAGTTTTAGTTAAACCAATCAGTGGTCAGATTTGAATATTGACACCTGGTGTGACCACTGAAGACGTGAGTCACCTCTGAGGACACACGGGGTTAAAAGCAGAGATTTCCCAGAGTTCGCTCTCTTTTGTTCCAGTAGCTCGAAGAGCTGCACGTCTCTGGGTGGGGAGGGGAGCCATGGAGGGCCAGGCTGAGGTAGGCCGGAGCCCTGAAGAGAGAGAGAAGGTGCAAGGGAATGGAACTGGGCCAGCTCCTGCAGGACGGAGGGGTGGAGAAAACACCGAGGTATCTTCTGTTCCCACCCCAGAAGAAGAGAGCGAGCGAGGGAGCCTCTGCCCCGGCAGAGGAGGCGGGGAGGGGAAAGCTGCCCAGTGTGAGATCTCATTGCCCTGAGGGCAGCGGAGCTTGGACTTTTAACCCTTTCCTGGGTGAAGGAAACTTTGTGA